>BROG01000214.1:0-275000 GCA_030159075.1 Atrina japonica | reverse complement strand
GAACGGACCGGCGATAACACCGCGTCATGACCTTACACAAGGCCAATTTCAACTTAACTTGTCTTTTACCTCTAAAATGTAACGGTGATTATTTCTCGTGTATCTTGAAACATATCCCTCTATTTCGCGGTCATTTTATATCTATCAGGTCATCCATCGGTCTATTTTTATCTCTCATCATCTTTACAAACGTATTGATAATGTTCTCAATCGTCCTCTATATACCATTGGAACTATCTGTATTTGTATGAAAAAAAAATCAGCTCCCTTTTCTCCAAGATTTTTCATATCGAATAAAAGTCTTTGTGACCGAGTGGTTAGACAATAACGCTTAAAACTAGATTGTCTCCCATCTGTAGTAAGCACGGTACCGAGATCTGCTGGAAACCAAGCTGATTGTATATACAAAATTTTGTCAGTTCACAAAATAGCTGGATAATGTTGCTTGCCATTTTACATAATATATTCCTCGTCCACCTCTTACAATTCCCCACCACCATTTAACTATTTCGTCTAGAATGTGGCACAGAAATCTTGTAAACGAGTACACACTGACTTAGCCGATGGTATTACGTTATGCTGTCTAGTATTATGAAGCTTGTGTCAGTAAAATGAAATTTAAATTTATTGAAAATCGGTAATCGTATCATAGAGACAATTTTATACTTTTATACATTATATTGACCTTTTATGACCTCAGGTTAACCTTAAATCAAGAAAAACGGTCATGAGCTGAACCGAAGGTGTGCTTTATTATTTTAGCTGATATCATTAACCACATCAAGTCTAATCATCACTTTTAACTGTATTTTTACCAGTTAATGATTTTGATGAACCAAAATAAAGACTTGAATGAATGAAACGTGATCGAGGGACAAGGGTATATTTTTCATATTTTAGAAATGGACAAATATTAGAATCAAGGTTTCCCCGTCGACAATTTCCAAAATAATTAGTTCTGTCTGTTTACAATTAAATTTACCAATAAAACAGAAGAAAAAAATAAACAGGAATAAAAGAAGAAATAACTACATCAATATAAAGTTCCCGGTATAAACCAAAACGTATCCCCGATGTTCTCATGAGCATACTCTCACAACCATCAAGAACTTTAATTAACCAATGAAATGACGACTGCTGTTATTTCATCCGATACTTACAAATTATATCTAGGCACTGATTTGATGAGGCAAGGGTGATACTCTTCATTTCAAAATTTCAAAGTCAACTCGCATTCCAAAAACTTGTCAAGAAACTTCAAATGTACTGGAGAGATAGGTTTTACCACCCAGTTAGATATTGTTTCTTCTCTCCTAATTGATTTCCTAACACTTAAAAACATGTACCGGTTCGTCTCTGGGTTTTATATAGTTTACTTTGGTGTGTTAGAGGGAGTAAGTTTCACAAACATTGCCGATTTCAGCGCAGGTGCATACGACTTGGTTTCCGTGTGTGGGCCTTGTACAGTCGGTATATTCAATGTCCAGTTTCAAATGGACAACATTTTGAGGTGTACACCTGTTTTGATTTGTATTCTAGACTGGTAAACATTATCTGTTGACCGTATCAATGTGTTTAAATACGATAGAATAAATACCTTATTTAAAATCTACATGCTGTCGGAATTTACAAAGCGATAGTACACTGGTCTATCAGAAATCACTTCCAAATTTCCTGAAATCTGTGAACTTAACCTCAACTGCCCACAACGCATAAAGTTTAACTTCTTATATAGATAATAAGAGATAAAAACCGAGACGTTCAGTCTTGTTCCTGTAGTTCTTCTTAAGAGGTGGATCAAGAATTGCAGTCATGATTTAGTTGCAAAAATCCATCTGATTGATTTTTCAATCATTTCAAAACTAAGCTTCTGGTGTATCTTATATTTAAATAAAATCCAAGATGAAGCAACCAGCCAAAGCGTCATGATAGATATTTACATTCACATATTGTCAAATTGATATATCTTTCAGAATCACTCTCTATTATATTGAGTCCGAAAACAGGAGACACACGTGATTGTATTGCTGTATAATTGCTTTTATTCGCTGGGGATCTATTTTCAAAGAAAATTCCGCGCAGTTAAATACCCGTGAATATAATACGTTACACTTATTAAATATCAGAAAGACAATTTGTAACCTAAGTTGCACGAAATTTAATACCCGCAAATTAGTTTATGTCAGAAAAAACCGCTAAATTTTGCCCCCGTGAAATTGAACAACTATACATACAGTATAACGCATACTATTAGTTCTGTCGATCTATTAAAACATATTAAAAACATAATACCAAAATTAAAATGTTCAATGTCACTTAGATTCATCAGCTGAGCTCCAGTTTATAAAAGATGCATATTTTCTAAAGAGAAAATGGTATCATACAAGGCCAAATAATAGATCTAAATGTATAGCAAAATCAGTTCAAATGCAACCACTGTTAAAAGATGACTATCTCAAAATTTGAAGAATTAGTCGGTTATAACAAATGAAAAGTAACAAAATCAATTTTGAAAATAATCACATCAATTAACTTGATATTTTAGGTGCAATTGCAACCCTGCATGTAATCAATTGTTTACTCCATTAGATTTCTTATTTTACCTTTAAGAAGGGTTCCAGTGGTTAGGGGGATATGGGGTCATTCAGGTAACGATGATATTGCTTGATAGACGTTTTAAGACAACAATTCATTAGTTGGTTTTTTTTTCATTGTTGTTTTGTGACCTGCAAAGAATGAAGAAATGAAGTGCTACAATATTTATCTGAACCAGTGGTCTACAACCGTGACTTAAAAGCTGCATCATACCACGAGCGGTCAGTTCTGTAACTGTGACTTACAAAATGTATCTTGATAGTATAAAAAGACATGTTTGTTATACGTACAGACAACAGTTCTGTTATTGTAGCTTGCATAACTGTGCTAGAGGAACAAGTTTATTTTAGTCAGGCTAGAGGCAATAAAACCGTATCCTTAGTGAAATGGAATAGTCAATAAACGTATGGACAAGGTGCCTTATAAGACTTGTAAGAGAGACCTTTTATGTGGTCACATTGTGACAATAAAACGGCGTTTTAAGCGTATTTAAAGATATGTATTTTTTATATGAATTGAACGGTCCAAATCGGTTTGCCTTTAGTATCTTGAGATACTTTCTACATTTAACACATTAAAATCCGTTTGGTTCGTTTGTTAATTTTGTGCTCTGCATTTAAAAAAAATGTTTTAAGTCTTTCTAATCAGTATGTGGGAATCGAAAAGACATAGATAGAAATCACATCGGAACAGAATGAACATTCAGTGAAATAAACATTGCGTGAAATATAATTAGTTCTTCTTAAGATATCTGAGATAGTACAATTTTCTTTATATGTTATCTTAGAAGTACGACAGCAATTCGTCATTTGTTAATACTGGTAGAATTATCAGACGTAAACATATCACTACAACCAACAGAATATTCATTTTCTGTAGGTGTGTTTTGATATACCGATTACAATGTTGATTTTTGCATAGATTAGTGATTCGAGTAATTTGTCAATTTAAACAATTTTCAAACAGTTGATAAACAATCATCGAAGATTATAAACAGCCAACGTAGTCCATTATTTTAATCTATCTCGTTCTGATTACATCGCACTCATACAGATATTCTTACACGAGGGTAATTGCTGAACATAAGTTTTTTGAGTGTATCTTGCCTGTATAGCATGATTGTGTTGACTACTTCATATCAGTCTTTTAAATTTGATAGTGTATTAAAGTTATCAATTATAATGGTTCACCAAAATTACATCTCTAAGTTAAACCCTGTTTTCTCGGTTTATTCTGGTTATTTCTTTTTCCCCGGTTAAACATAACTGTTCTTCACTTATTCACAATGAAAACTGGAAATATGTCATATTTTAGTATTCTAGTTTAACCACGAAAAGATGATTCATTGAAGTATACCCGAGATCCTGAAAGTTTTTATTCATTAACGTAAAATTGTCAAAGTTTATGAGACAAAATATTGATTTTAATTATATTAACTAATCTAGTATTATTTATTCCAAAATGATATTATTGAGATAAAACCAGTTTTCTCAGATTTAAGTGATAAGCCAAACGTTGTTCAACATGTCAAATCTAAATTTCAAAAAAGCAAATTATCTGGAGAGAGAATTGGAAAACTGGTTAAATCATGACTCAGATGAATAGAGTTTAACAAAGAAAAGCTAACTAAAAAGACTGATAGGTTTAATCGAATAAATAGGTCAAACAGGGGAAAACTAGGATTAACTGAAAAAGTAGGTTTAATCGGAGAAAAACTAGGTTTAACCCAAGAGAAACTTAGTTAACCTCTAACAAAAAAAGGTTTAACAGAATGAAATGGTGAGTATGTGGGCCTTGTCTATGTATAGCAACATTGTCTATGAATATAAAGTAATATATATAAAATAAAGTACAGTAAGTTTTACATATATTTATATATGTGATTGTTTGTATATTTCTATGTAAATTGATTCTGCATCCTATATTCAATTTTATAAATTCGAAATGAAAAATAAAGCAAATGCAGTATTAAAAATATATATGTACATGTATATATCTTTGAAATATACAAGTCTGTTCAGTGTAAAACAGAAGAATAAAAAAACATTTCCCATGGGATAAGTATGTATGTTGAAATTTGATGTTTACTCTGTTGAAGTCCATTTAGATTTATGTACCTATCATTTTTTATTTTTTTTCAATAAACCATAATTAGGCCTATTTTCCTCAAAATAGCTGAAACCTCAAATAATTCTGAGTATTTTAAAATCTTGTGTCTGCTTTACAACATGTTCATATGACAAGTTATCAAAAATAATACAGAATTGTGGCTACTTTAAACTTGAAAAACAAATTTTTACTACTACGAATTGAAAGGCAATATGCTGTTTTATCAAATAATTGCAGTACGAGTATTTCCATCTTCCTAAGTCACGGTTTTCAGATTCACTACGTTACTCACACAGTAACGTAATGGCCCGGAAAACCCTTGGGAAGATGGAGTATTCAGCAATGAAATAACTAAATTAAATAAAATTTAGTTTGGAAAAATCTTATTTGTTTGAATATGATATAAAAGGCGAAAATGAGAGAATAAAATTAAATATTCTCAATAAGTTTCCCCTCATTAGTAAAATATATTATACCATGTGACAATCTTAATTGATTTATCAGTTAACAAGTGCTCTATAACATTGCAGATTTTCCGAGAGAAAAATTGTAAAGTTTGTTTCTGTAATGATGTCCGTTATATGTTTTCTGTTTGCCAAGAATGTACTAAGATTTTTTACGACATGAAAATATAAATAATTTTGTATCCCCTTAAGTTTGCACTTTTCTAATTAAATCAATATGCATGAACGATTTGAGAAACTTAAACATATTTCGAATCCTGTCAAATATTATCGCTTTACCAATCTTCTAAATAATCCCCTTAATTCATATGATAGGTTTGTTTTTATTTCTGAACATCTAGTTCTTTACTACTAAATTTTTAACCTCAAGCGATCGGTTCGGATAGAAACGGATTTGAATTTGACAGTTCACACTATATTTAATACTAGACAGGGTAATTATAGCTGTAAGAAATTGTTTCATCCTCCGCTCTCGCGGAATTTTAATGGAAACCGACAGTACAGTTCTCAGATTTCTGTGTAACTGACATCATCTGGTTAGACGGTAATGACAACTGCTTCACTATAGTCTTAAGCTTTCAGAAATTTAACCCAAGCACATGTCAAACTATATATCGAGTTAATTTGAAGAAATCGGCAGCTGTTGATAAACTCTCTCTCTCTCTCTCTCTCTCTCTCTCTCTCTCTCTCTCTCTCTCTCTCTCTCTCTCTCTCTCTCTCTCTCTCTCTCTCTCTCTCTCTCTCTCTCTCTCTCTCATTCCTGCATTATATAAACTTATACAGTCTAACACAAACAGTTGGTAACCATGGATAAACCGATATATAGATATATACCAGCAGGACAATAAAGATTAGCTAATGACTAACGATAGATCGTTCATCTCGCAAGTGAAAAGTTTGGGATCGCATCCTGCACAGATTTTTTTTTAAACCCAAGTAGTAAATGTCCCCTTACCCAAATAAGAAATGAAGGTCATGACGGGACATCAAACCATATTTTCTCTCATGGTAGGCGATATACGTTTAAGAAATAAATTCTTACGCTATTGGCACGACGATAACAAAATTTGTGAAATTTTATATACTACTGTATTCTGATTTACCGGTTTTACACTACATTTCAAATCTTTTTCTTTTTATACATTTGTCACTTGCATCTAAGAACAGGAATCGTTTAAACGCCATTTTGGAATATTTGGGCTATCAAGTCATATTAGGTCATTTTCAATATCTACCAATCACAATTCAGATCAGTTTAGCTAAAACATGTTATGGGCCTGCGCACCGCGATTATTCCTTTGAATCAATATGCATACACTTTATATTGACTTGTTGACTGTTGGCATTACAATATGAACTTAAGAAAAAAGATCTAAAAACAATTTTAGGTCTTTTCTCTCAAAAATTATAAATTTAAATTCTTGGCTGCTTTTTTTCACAAAATTTATTAATTTCAATATTGTATTTTTATCAGTTGAAAAATAACATTCATTGCATCGTTATAAAACTGCTTTTGCGTGAAAAGAGATAGAGCGTTTAAATAGAGTTATGTGAATTATTTCTATGATCTGTATGAACCCATACAGGGAAATACCGATTTAAATGTTTTATCGCTGTTTTAATATACCACTTGAGTCATTTCCATCATATAATTACAAAACCAAAAAATATTTTATAAATCAAATTTTAACCACGGTAACCGACAATTTTTTCCCCAACTAATCATTAAATCAAGAATCATGTGAAGTTAGCCTGAAAATACACTCATAATTAAAGTGAAAGTAACATTTAATTTGTCGTCGTACGGTTTTCAAAAATTGGTTTTCTAGCAAGTTTTATTGAGCATCACATATACATATTTACTTGCTACAACAACACAGTCAGTGATGATGATGATGATGATGATGATGATGATGATGATGATGACGATGATGTCTACGACGACGATTATGATGATGATTATTATGAAAATGGCGACGACGACGACGATGATCATGATGACGGCGACAATGATGATGATGATGATGATGATGATGATGATGATGATGATGATGATGAAAGACAACCAATAATGAATCTTGAGGAAGGTGATAATGTTTGAGTTCTCCAAACTAAAGATAAAGAAATAAATTGTCCATATCTATAGTATAAAATTCAATATAATGTTGCACGTGATTGTTACGATTTAGTCTGTATCACATAAACACAGTTTAAACATTGCAATTCTTAAAATTGTTTTCACACTCAAACTTTGATAAGAAAAAAAGGCACGCGTTGAAATCAAATTTTTGACCTAAACAATAAACAAATAACATTTGAGTGTGATGAAATGAACATAAAAGATATGTCATTTGTGCTGTATCTTTCATCACTGCTGTCCTTCCTGTTTTATTTTCACACATTTGATCTTGATTGTAACTGTCATAACAATCAAGTCATATTATACATCAGGTGTATTAAGTGATAAGTCACTACTTTGTATTACTCCCATAACGCTAGTATACTGGCCTTAAGCCGACGACATTGTTAAAATATGTGAACACTACAGTGACGTATTATAAACATGAAAACCATAATGACGTCTTATAAACATTGATATTGTGATAAAGCGGTAAAACTTTGTCAGATTTAGTATTATTATGAAACGGAAAATTTTCGAAAAATACAATGGAAAATGTTAATGTACTTCAGGATATGAAAAACTACGGCATGATATAACATGTTAGAATTATGACGGTGTATAGATTGAGAAATATATCGAGAAATGATAAGATCCGACGATATTATGTAAAAAAAATACGAAGCACTTTAAAGGATCATTAGCTATGGTTTTTTTCAAATTTATTTTTTTAGTACTTAGATTGATATATAATAACAGAATTAGATATACTCAGGCATAAAAAAAATCTTAAATTCCTATATATCTTGTGTAAACTGCTTGAGGAACCCAGGTTTGACAATTTTTCACTTGCAATTGATCAACTCGATCTCCCTATTTGTATATTAATACAATACTGGATCTGACCTTATTTTCTCAAAATATATAGGAATATAAGATTTTTATGCCAATGTATAGTTATTATTTATTATTGTACATCAAGTACGATCAGTAAAATTAGAAAAGAGTGAAATACTTTCTTGGTGTAAACACAGGTAATGCCCCTTTAAATACAAAAAATTAATAACTCTGTTACAAATTAACGACTGAAATCGATATAATCGATGTAATCAAATTTACAAATGATATCATATTTTCAATTTCAAATTAAAACCCATCGTTAAAGCTGACACACACAAGCACACACACGATATATATACATCGGTCTTAGTATTATTCTATGCCTCGATCGTGAAATATCATATTGTAATGACAACCTCACAATCAAATATTCAGCCTTCACATACTTTTGTTCAAATACATCAGTGACATACATCAATGTAAAACATGAAACTACGCGTGATACCTAAAACCAAATACAAAATGTCAAAATCTGCAGCAGAGTCACAATTATGTGCAATATTTTGACTGCGAAATCATTTACAAATTAAATCTTTTAACAATTTCAAATCTAAATATGACAAAACAAGATGCTGTACTGCATAATTCTATATCCTTGAAGATAGATTTTATTACGTCAAATTGACCTAACTATAATGGAAATTAACAGTGCAAATATTTTTATTTTGAAATAAATATCCGAACTAGGCTAAATATACGACTGCTGAAGTGAACACCATACGTTGTGTGAATAAACAAGATCTTAAGTTACCTCACTGTGTCAGAGTCATTTTGTCGAGTAGTATGACTGCCTGTATCAACTTTATTGTTCCGTTTTGTACACAATGTTACATATTGTAATGCTTAACTGTATATTACGTCTGTGCAATCCCTGTAGATATCAGTTTACAGAAAAGCATTTAATTCATTTGCTGTATTTAAATAAAACATTCATTTGTTTGTTTGGAATATAAATAATGATATTGAATAGATAAAGATGATGTGTGTCAGATGAATTATAAAGTAATAAAATTGACAAAACAATAGGAAATTATTTCAAATGTTGGGAGTAAACAGAGATTAAATTAGTGCTAATAATAGTCATTTGTTTATCTATTCATTTATTTATTCCATCTATCAATTTTCATTACTATTTCACAGATGAATTACGCCAGTTAAACTGTCCGAACTAAACTTCAATAATATTGAAGATACATGTACTGTATTTAATCGTTGAATAACGATTTGGCAATCAGCTGCCTTTCGAAGATAAACTAGCAAACGTCTACATAATCAATTAAGGCTCCAGTGGTGTTCGAACTTGCGCTTATTAGAGTTAGCAGACACATTGGTTTGACAAATGCTCTGACCACTCGGTAACGAAGTCTCAACTTCTTGATAAAGTTTGAAAAACAACAATCATTGAGTAGCGCATGATAAGAGACTGGAAGATCAATGTACATGTCAACAAGAGACAAACAGAAAAAATTACATTGTAAATTTATAGTATTTCAGTCATTTTGTGTATTTAATCCATGCCATCGACAATTGTGAAAACATCATTTGATATACAGCTTAATTTTTCAACTGCATATCGAGAAATTGTATATGATACCATCAAGTTTATTTTGTAATAACAAACCTCTCAAGTTTTCAAATTTCAATTGTCAATACAAGCAATAATCAATTTTATCTTAATGACCTAATTTCTACATTAATACACAATATACGGAATTAATTTAATAACAAATGTATATGTATTTGGATTTTTGTTTATTGTCTGGGTTTTTTTTTGGGGGGGGGGTTATTTCTTTTGGGGGGGTGTTATTTTTTAATGTTTATAAGTCTAATACAAATAATTAAATAATTGTTTTTTTTACTTCTTATAGTTTTATGTTTTCTTCTCTTCTCTTTTTCTTTTTTTTGATTTTTTCCTTTTTTTTATCTTTTTTCTTTTTTTTTTGTTTTTTGTTTTATTTGTTTGTTTTTTTGGTGTTTTGCTTTGCTTGTTGTTTTTGGGTGCCTTTGTGTTCTGTTTGTTTTTTTTGTTTCTTTTTTTATATTTTTTGTATATTTTTTTGTTTTCTTTATTTTTTTTTTATGTTTTTTTTCTTTTTTTTTTTTTTTTTTTTTTTTTTTTTTTTTTTTTTTTTTTTGTTGTTTTTTTTTCTCTTTGTTGTGTTTGTTGTTTTTTTTTTTGTGTTGTTTTTTTTGTTTTTTTTTTTTTTTTTTTGTTTTTCTTTATTTTTTTATTTTTGTTTTTTATTTTTTTTTTTCTTTTTTCTTATTCTTTTTTTTTTGTTTTTTTTTTGTGAGTTTTTTTTGTAGTTTGTTTTTTTATTATTTTTTTTTGTTTTTGTTTATTTTTTTTTAGTTGCTTTTATTCTTGTACTTTTTGTTTGTTTTTTTGTTTGTTTCATTTTTTTTTTTTTTTTTTTTTTTTGTTTTTTGCTGTTTGATTTTTGTTTTTGTTCTTTTTTTGTTTTTTTTTTTTTGTCTTTTGTTTGTTTTTTGTTTGTTGTGATTGTTTTTTTTTCTTTTTTTTTTGTTTGTTTATTGTTTTTTTTCTTTTTTTGTTGTTTTTGTGTGTTTTCTTGTTTTTTTTTTTTGTTTCGTTTGTGTTTTTGTTGAGTATTTTTTTTTTTGTTTTATTGTGATTGATTTTTTTATCTTTTTTTGTTTGTTTTTTTGTTTTTTTTTTTTTTTATTTTCTTTTCTTTATTTTTTTCTTTTGTGTGTTTGTTTTTTCTTTTTTTGTCTTGTTTGTTTTGCTTCATATTTTTTTGCTGTTGTTATCTGTGGTTTTTTTGTTGTTTGTTTTTTTGTTTTGTTTTGTTGTTTTTCTTGTTTTTTTGTTATTTTTGTTTTTTTTGTTTGTTTTTTATTTTTTTTTATTTTTTTTTTTTTTTTTTGTTTGTTGTTTGAGGTTTCTTGTTGTTTTTTTATTCCATTTATTGTTTTTTTATGGTTTTGTTTCTTTTTTATTTTTGTATTTTTATTTTTTTTTTTGTTTCTGTTTGGTCTTTTTTTTGTTTTCTTTCTGTTTTTTTTTTTTTTTTTTCTTTTATTCTTTTCTTTTTGTTTCTATTTATTTGTCTTTTTTTTTTTGGGTTTTGTGTTTTGTTTCTTCTTTTTTTTTTTTTTGGTTTTTTTTTTTTCTGTTTTTCTTGTGTTTTTTTTTTTTTTTTTCTTTTTTTTTTTTTCTTTGCTATTTCCTTTTTGTTTTTGATTTCTTTTTTTTAGGTTTTTTTTGGTTGTATTTCTTTTTTCCTGTCTTTTTTTTTGTCTTTTCTTTTTATTTTTTTTTATCTTTTTATTTTTTTTTGTGTTGGTTGTTTTTTGTTTTTTTGATTCTTGTTTCTTGTTGTTTTTTCGTTGATTGTGGTTCCTTTTTTTTTTTTCTGTGTGTTTTTTGTGGCTTTGTGTTTCTCTTTTTTGTTATGTTTTTGGTTTTTTTCCTGTTGATTTTTTTGCGGTCTTCTTTGTTTGTTTTTTTTTTTTGTTTTTTTGTTGTTCTTCTTGTTTTTGTTTTTGTTTTGTGCTTGCTTGATGTTTTCTGTTTTGTGTTATTTGGGTTTTTTTTTGTTGTTTTTTTGTTTTTTTTTGTTTTGTTGTTTTTGTGTTGTTTGTCTTTTGATTTTGTTGTGTTATTTTGGTTTATTTTTTGTATTGTGTTTTTTATATTTTTTTTTCTTATTTTGTTATTTTTTATTTGTGGTTTTTTTTATTTGTTATTTTTTTCCTTGTTTTCTTTTTATCTTTTGTTTTTTTTTTTTGTTGTATTTCTTGTATTTTTTTTTTTTTTTTTTTCTTTTTTGTTTTGTTTTATTTTGTTCTGGATTTGTTGTTTTTTTTATTTTTCTTTCGTTGTGAGTTGTGCTTTTTTGTTGTGTGTTTGTTTTTGTTTTTGTGTTTTCGCTTTTATTTTTTGTTTTTTATTGTTGGTGTTGTGTTTTGTTTTGTTGCCTTATGTTTTCTTGTATTGTTTTTTTTTTTTTTATTATTATTTTTTTTTGTTTTTGTTTTTTTGTTGTTTTTTTTTTTTTTTTTTTTCTTTGTTTATGTTTTCTTTATTTTTTTTTTGTGTTTTTTTGTATTGTTTTTGTTTTTTATTTATGAGTTTTTTTTTGTTTTGTTTTTTGTTGTCTTGTGTTTGTTCATTTTTGTTATTTGTTTTTCTTTTTTCTGTTGATTTTTTTTTTTCTTTTTTTTTTGTTGCTGTCTGGTTTTGGTTGGTTTTTTGTTGTTTTTTTTATTTTTTTTGTTTGTTTTGTTTTAATTTGTTTTTGTTTTAGTTTTTGTTCTTTTTTTGTTTTTTTTGTTCTTTGCTTTAGTTGTTTTTTCTTTTTGTTTTTTAACATTGATTTTATTTTTTGATTTTTTTTTTTTTCTTTGCTTGTTTTGTTTGCTGTTTTTGTTTTTGTGTTTTTTATTATTTTGTTTTTGAGTTGTTTTTTTGTTTGCTTTTTTTTTTTTGTTTGATTGTTTTTTTGGTTTTGTGTTAATTTGTTTTTTTTGTTGTGTTTGTTTGATTTTTTTTGTTTTTATTTGTTGTGTTTTTTTTTTGTTTGTTGTTTTTCTTTTTTTTGTTCTTGTTGTTGATTGTTTGGTGTTCTGTTTTTTTTTGTTTTTTTTTTTTGTTCTTTTTTTTGTTTTCTTTTGTTTTTTTCGTTGTTTTTTTTGTTTTCTTTTTTTGTATTTTTGGTGTTTTTAGTTATGTTGTTTGTTTTTTTTTGTTTTTTGTCTTTGATTGTTTTTTTTTTTTCTTTTTGTTTGTTTTTTGTTTGTTTGTACGTGTCTTTTGCTTTGTTTGGGTTTTTTGTTGTTTTTTTTTTTTTGCGTTTTGCTTTGTTTTTTTTTGTTGTTTTGTCTTTTTTTGTTTTCTTTGATGTGTTGTTTGTTGGTTATTTTTAGTTGTGTTGGTTTTTTTTTTTTTTTTGTGTCTGTGTTTTTGTTTTTTTTTTTGTTGTTTTTTTTTGGGGTGGTCATTGTCGGTCTTAATGTTTTTTCTGCTTTTTTTGTTTTTTTTTTGTTTTTTTTTTTTTTTCTTCATGTTTACTTTTGTTTTTTGTAGTTTACTTTATTTTTTTTTTTTTTTTTTTCTTGGTTTTTTTGCTTTTATTGTTTTTTTTTTTGTTTTTTTTGTTGTTTGTTCTGTTCTTCATTGTCGTTTATTGTTTTTGTTTTTTGTTTTTTATTTTTGTATTTTTTGTTTTTTGTTTTTTGTGGTGTTTTTTTTGTTGTGTTCCTTATTTTTTTTTTTGTTATTTTTTTTTCTTTTACGTTTTTTTCTGTTTTTTTGTTTTGTTTTTTTGTTTTTGTGTGTTTTTTTGTGTTGTTTGTTTTTGTTTGTTTCTCTTTTATTTTTTGTTTTTTATTATAGTCTTGTTTGTGTTTGTTTTTATTTTTTTTTCTTTATGTTGTACTTTTTTTTTTTTTATTTTTTTGTTTGGTGTTTGATTTTTGTGTTTTCTTTTTTGTTTCTTTTTGTCGTTATTTTCTTTTGTTATTTTTTTTTTTATGTTTTGTGTTTGTTTTTTTTCGTTTTTTTTTTTCTCTGTCTGATTTTTTTGTTTTTTTTTTTATTTTTTTTTTTTTTGTATTTTCTTTTGTGTTTTTTCTGTTTGGTTTGTGTGCTTCTTTTTGTTATTATGTTTTTTTTAGTTTTTGTTTTTGATTTTCTTTCTTGCTTTGTAATTTTGTTGTTGGTCTTTGTTATCTTCTGATGTCCTTTGTCTTTTGGTGTTTTTTTTTTTGTTGTTGTTCTCTGCGCCTTTTTTTTTTTTGGTTGTTTTTTTCTTTGCTTGTTTTTCTTTTTGTTTTTTGACTTTTTTTGTATTTTTTCTTTTTTTTGGTGTTTGTTGATTGTTGTTTTTTTTCGTTTGTTTGTTTTTTTTTTTTTTTTTTTTTTTTTTTTTGTTTTTCTTTTATTGTTTGTTTCATTTTTGTGTTTTTGTTTTGTTTTTGTTTTTTTTTTGTTTTTGTTTTGTGTTTTTTTTTTGTTGATCTTTGTTCTTTTCTTTTTTGTGTTGATTGTTTTTTTTTTTTATTTTTGTTAGTTGTGTTGATTTTGTTTGGTTTGGATATGTGTTTTTCTTTTTTGTTTTTCTTTTTTTTTTGTGTTTTTGCTTCTTTTTTTAGTGTTGCTACTGTTGCTGTTTTTTTCTTTTTTTTCTTATGTTTTTTGTTTTTTTTTTTTTTCCTTTTTTCTATGTTTTGTCTTTGTTTTGGTTGTTTTGTTCGTTTTTTTTTTTTTGTTTTGATTTTTTTATATTTTTTTGTTTGCTTTTTGTTGTGGTTTTGTCTTGTTTTTTCTGTGTTTTTAGTTTTTTTGGTTTTTGTTTTTCTTTTTCTTGTTTTTTTTTTTTTTTTTTTTTTTGTTTTTTTTTTTTTATTTTATGTCGTTGTGTTGTCTTGGACTTTTTTGATTTTTTTTTTTTTTTTGTATTTGTTCCTTTGTTTTTATTTCAGTTTGATTTTTTTGGTTTTATTTGTTCTTTGTGTTTTTTTTGTGTGTATCTTGTTGGTTTTTTTTTTTTTTTTGTGTTTTTTTGTATTTTAGTTTTTGTTTTTTCTTTTTTTTTGTTTTTTTTTTTTTTTTGTTTTTTTGTTTTTTTTGTGTTTTTGTTTTCTTTCGTTATTTTTTTTTTGTTTTTTTTTTTTGTTTTTGTTTTTTTTTTACTTTTTTGTTTGTTTTTGCTCTGTTTTCTTTTTGATTTTTTATTTTTGTGTTTTGTTTATTTGTGGTTTTTTCTATTTTTTTGTTTTTGTTGTTTTTCTGTTATGGGTTTTTCTGTTTGTTTATTTTTTCTTTTTTTTTTTTTTGTTTTGTTGTGTGTCTTTTTTGTTGTTTTGTTTTTTATAATTTATTGTTGTTTGCGTTCTTTTTTTCTTTTTTTTATTGTTGTTTCTTTTTTTTTTATTTTTTATTTTCTTTGTTCTGTTATTGTTTTGGTGTCCTCTTTTTCTTGATTTTCTGTTGTTTTTTGTTTTTTTTTTTTTTTGTTTTTGTTTTTTTTTTTTTTTTTTTGTTTTTTTGTTTGTGATGTTTTTTTTTTTGTTTTTTTTTTATTTTTTTGTTTTTGTTTGTTTTCTGCTGTTTTTTTCTGCTTTTTGTTTTTTTTTTTTTTTGTTTTTTTTTTATTTGTTTTGTTTATTTTTTTTTTTTTTTTTTTCTGCTGTCATGTTTTTTTTTTTTTTTTTTTTTTTTTTTTTTTGTGTTGTTTGTAATGTTTTTTTATGTTTTTGTTTTTATTGTTTTGTTTTTTTTGTTTATTTGTTTTTTTTGATTTTTTTTTTGTTCTTTTTTTTTTGTTTTTTTCTTTTTGTGCTGTTTCTTTTTTTGTTGTTGGTTTTATTTTTTTATTGTTTGTTGTTTTATGTTTTACTTGTTTTTTTTTGTTTGTTGCTTTTTTGTCTTTCGTTTTTTTTGTTTTTTTGTTTTTTTTTGTTTGTTTACGGTTTGTTTTGTCTTCCTGTTTTTTATTATTGTTTTTGTTTATGTGTTTTTTTTTTCTTTGTTGTTTTTGTTTTTTTGTAGGATTTGTACCCCCCCCTAGTTCTTTTTTTGTTTTTATTTCTGTCTTTGTTTCTCTTTTTGTTTTGTTTCTTTTTTTTTTGTTGTTGTTTGGTTCTAGTGTTGTTTTCTTGATTTTCTTTTTTTATTTTTTTTGTTTTTTTTTTTGTTGTTTGTTGTTTGTTTTTATGTTTGTTTTTGATGTTTGTTTGTTTTTGTACTTTTATTTTTTTTTTTTTTTTTATGTTTTTTTGTTTTTTTTTTCTGTTTTTATTTTTTTTTTTTTCTGTGTTTTTTGTTTTTTTCTTTTTATTTTTTTGTGTGTCTGCTTTTGTTTTGTTGTACCTTGTTTTTTTATGCTTTGTATGTTAGTATTGTTTTGTTATTATGTTGTTGTGTTTTCTTTTTTGGTTCTTTTTTTTTTTGTATATTTTGTTTTTTTTTTTTTTTTTTTGCCTTTCTTTGTTTGTTTTTATGTTTTCTATTTTGTTTTTGTTGTTTGTGTTGTTTTCTTGTTTTGTTTTCTTTTTTTTTTTTTTGGTTTTGTTTTTTTTTATGTCTTTTATTTGTGTTTTTTTTTGTGTGTTTATTTTTTGTGTTTTTTTTGCTTTGATTTTGTTTTTTTTTTTTTTTATTTTTTGTTTTTTTATTGTCTTTTTTTTTTGTTTCATTTTGGTTCTTTTTTTATTTTTGTGTTTTGGTGTGTTTTTTTTTTTTTTTTTTTCTTTTTTTTTTTTTTTTTGTTTTTGATTGTTGTTGGTTTTATTTGTTTTATTGCTTTTTTTTTTTGTTTTTTTTTCTTTTTTCTTTTGTTTTTTTAGTCTTGTTATTTTTTTGTTTTTGTGTATTTTGTTTGTTTTTTTTTTTTGTATTATTTTTGTGTTGTTTGTATGTGTTTGTTCTTTCTATTGTTTTTTTTTTGTTTCTTTTATGTGTCTTTTTTGTTTTTCTTGCTTTTTTTGTTTTTGTTATTCTTGATGTTCTTTTTTTTTGTTTGTTTTTTGTTTGGTTATTTATTTTTTTTTTTTTTTTTTTTTGTATTTTGTTTTTGTTTGCTGTTTTTTTATTGTTGTTTTGATTTTTTGTGATTTTGTTTTGTCTTCATTTGGTGTTTTTTTTTTTTTTGTCTTTGTTTATTTTATTTTTTTTGTTTTTTGTTTTGTGTTTTTGTTTTTTCTTGTTTTTTTTTTTGGTATTGTTGTTTGTGTTTTTTTTTTTTTTTTTTTTGTTTTGTTTTGTTTTTTGTTTTTTTGTTCTATTTGTTTTGTTTTTTGTTTTCTTTGTGTTTTTTTCTGATGTTTTATGTTTGGTATTTGTTTTTTTTTTTGTTGTTTTTTTTGTTGTGTATTGTTTTTTAATTTATTCTGTTGTTTTTTTCTTCTTTTTTATGTTTTTTTGTTTGTTTTGTTGTTTTTTTTTATTTGTTGTTTTTCTTTGGTGATTTTTTTTTTTTCTTTTTGTTTTGTTTTTTTTTTTGTTGTTATTTTTTTATTTTTTTTTTGTTTTGTTTGGTATGTTTTTTTTTTTTTTGTTCTTTTTGTTTGATTTTTTATTTTTTGTGTTTTTTGTTCCTTTTTTTCTTTTTTTTTTTTTTATTTTTTGGTTTTTTGTTTTTTGTTTTTTGCGTTGTTGTTTTTTTGTTTTTCTATATTTTTGCTTTTGTTGTTTGTTTTATTTGTTGGTTTTATTTTTTTTTTTGTGGTTTTAATTGTTTTTGTTTTATTGTTTGTTTATTTTAGTTTTTTTATTTTCTGTCTGAGGTTTTTTTTGTTTTGTGCTTTTTGTTTGTTTGTGTTTTTTTTTTTTTTGTTAATTTTTGTGGTGTTTTCCTTTTTTTTTATATGATATTTGTTGTTGGTTTTTTATTTTTATGGTTTGTTTCTTGTTTTTTTTTTTTTGTTTTTTCTTAATGAGTTTTTTTTTTTTTTTTGTTGTTTTTATTTGGTTTTTTTTGTGTTTTATTTTCTTCTATTGTTTTTTTGTTTGATTGCTTTTTTTTGTCTTTTTTGTTTTTTTTTGTTCCTTTCATTGCTTTGTGTGTGTATTTGGTTTTTTGTTGATTATGTTTGTGTTTCTTTTCGTATTTTTTCCTTTGTTTTTGTTTTTTCTGTTTTGTTTTTTTTTTTCTTTGTTTTTTTTGTTTTTTCTGTTTTTTATTTGTTATGTGGTTTTATTTTCATGGTTGTTTGATTTTTTCTGGTGTTTATATTTTTTTTTTTTTATCTATTTTTTGTTTTTTGTTGTTTTTTTTTTTATATGTGTTGTTTTTTTTCTTGATTTTTTTGTTTGTTTTTTTTGTTTTTATTTGTGTTTGTTTTTTGTGTTTTGTTTGCTTTTTTTTCTTGTATTTTTTGTATTTTTTTTTTTTTTTTGTTTTTTTTTGTTTCTTTTTTTAGTTTGGTTGTTTGTTTTTTTGTTTGTTTTTTTGTTTCTTCTGTTTTTCTTTTTTTTTTTTGTTTTTTTTTTGTTTTTTGTTCTTTTTATTTTGTTTTTTTTTTTTTTTTTTTGTTTTTTGTTTTATTTGTTCTCTTTGTTTGTTTCTTGTTTTTGTATTTCTTGTGTTTTTTTGGCGTTTTGTTTTTTTTTTTTTCTTGTTATTGATGTTTGTTTTTTTCTTTTTTTTTTGTATTGTCTTTTTTTTGGTTTTGTTGTTGCTTTTTTTTTTTTTTTTTGTTTTTTTTTTTTTCTATTTTCTTTTTTTTTTTGTTTGTTTTTACTGTTTTTTGTTGATTTTTTTTGTTTTGTCTTGTTGTTTTTGTTTTGTTGGTTATCTGGTTTTTGTTGTTTTTCGTTTCTTCGATGTTTGTTTTTATTTTGTTTTTTTTGTTTGTTTTTTTGTTTGGTTTTGGTGTTTTTTCTTCTTTTTTTTTTTTTCTGTTTTTGTTTGCTTGTTATGTTTTTTACTGTTCTTGTTTTGTTTTTTTTTGTCTTATTTTTTTTTTTTGATGGTTTTTCTCTTTCTTTTTTATGTTTGCTTTGTTGGATTTGTGTGATTTTTTTTTTTTTTTGTAACTGTTTGTTTTTTGTTTTTTTTTTTTTTGTGTTTTTTTTTTTTGTTGTTGTTTTTTTTTTTTTTTTTTGTTTCTTGTTTTTGTTTTTTTTTCTTTTTCTTTTTTGTGTTTTTTTTATTGTTTTTGTCTTTTATTGTTTTTTTTTTGTGTTGTTGGTTGTTTTGTTATTGTCGTTTTTTTTGTTTCTGTTTTTGTTTTTTTGTTAGGCTTTTTGTTGTTTGTCTTGTGTTGTTCTTCGTTGTTCTTTATGTTGTGTTTTTTGGTTTGTTTTTGGTTTTGTTTTTATGTGGGTTTTATTTGTGTTTTTGGTTGTCTGGTTTTTGTTGAACTCTTTGTTGTTTTTGTTGTTATTGTTGTGATAATTTCAACAAATATATCAAAAACCGGGGTGGGAGGTGGGTGGGGTTGGGTGTGGGAGTCGGGGGGGGGGGGTAGGGGATGGGGAAGGGGGGGGGGGAGGCGGGGGGGTGGGGCGGGGGAGGTGGGGGGGCGGGGGGCGGGGTGGGGGGGGGGGCGGGCGGGGGGGGGGGGGGTGGCGGGCGAGTGGTGGGGGGGGTGGGTAGGCGTAGCGGGAGGGGGGTGGGTGGGGGTGATTGGGTGTAAGGGGGGGGCTGGGGGGGGGGGGGGGGGGGTGGGGGGGGGGGATAGGTAGTGTCGAGGGAGGGGAGAGGGGGGGGGGAGGGGGCGGGGGGTGGTGGGTGGGGGGGCGGGGAGGGGGGGGGGGGCTGTGGGGGGGGGGGGGGGGGGGGGGGCGGGGGGGAGTAGGGTGGGGGCGGGGGGGGGTGGTTGGGGGCGGTACGGGGATGGGGCTGGGGGGGAGGGGGGAGCGGGCGCGGGGGGGGGGGGGTGGGGGGAGGGGAGCGGGGACGGGGGGGGTGAGGGGGAGGGGGTGGAGTGTCGGGGTGGGAGTGCGGGGGGTGCAGGCGACGGGGGAGGGGGATGGGGCGGGGGGGGGCGGGGTGGGGGGGCTGCGGCGGGGCGGGGTGGGGGGGGTGGGTGGGGGGGGGCACGGGGGGGAGGGGTGGCGTAAGGGGGGGGGAGGGGGGGGGGGCGGTGGGGGGCGGGGGGGGCGGGGGCGAGGGGGGGCGGGGGGGGGGTAGCGGTGGGGTGGGGCCAGGGCGGGGGGGGCGGTGGGGGGGGCAGGGGGAGGGGGGGGGTAAGGGGGGGGGGGGTGGGGCGGGGGGGGGGGTAGAGGGTCGGGGGGGGAGTGGGGGGAGGGGGGTGGTTGGGGTGAGGGGGGGGGGTGGAGGGGGGGGAGTGGGCGGGTATGGGGTAGCGGGCCCGGTGGGGGAAGTGGCGGGGGGTGGGTGGTGGCGGCGGGGGGGGGAGAGCGGGGCGGTGTGGGGGAGTGGTAAGGAGGGCAGGAGGGGGGGGAGGCGGCGGGGGGGGGGGGGGAGGAGAGGGAGAGGTGGGGGGAGGAGGGGCCCGGGGGGGGGGAGGGGGGTGGGTAGGCGGCAGCGGTAACGGGTGGGGGGGGGGGAGTGGGGGGGGGGGCGGGATGTAGGGAGGTGGGCGGGGGGGGGGCGGGGCGGGAATAGGGTGGGTCGATGGGGAGTGGACGCATGGAGTGGGCGAAGGGGGGAGAGCGGGGGGGGAGGGGGGGGGCGGGGCGGGTGAGGGGTAGAGGTAGCGGGGGGGCGGTGGGGGGGGCGGGTGTTGGTGGGGGTGACGCGGGGCGTGAGGGTGGTGGTGGGCCCAAAGTAGGGGGGGATGGGGGCGTGGGGGGGGAGGGGGGGGGGTGGGGGTTGCGGTGGGGTCGGGAGGGGGGTGGGGCCTAGGAGGGTAGGGGGGGATGGGTTGGGGGGGTGCAGGGGGCTGGGGGGCGGGTACGTGTGGGAGGGTGGGGTTGGGTGGGGGGGCGGAGGGTGGGAGGGGGTGGGGGGTGGGAAGGGGAGAGGGAGGGTGGGGGGGGGGGGGAGGTGGGGGGAGGAGGTGGGGGTGGTGGGGGGGAGGCGTGAGGGCCGGGGGTGGTGGGGGTCGTGGGGGGGGGGGGGGGGCGGTGGTGGGCAAGGGGGGGGGGGTTGGGCGGAGGGGGGGTGGGGGGGGTTGGCGTGGAGCTGGGGCGGGCTGGGTGTGGTGTGGGGAGGGGGAGGGGGGGGAGCGGGGGGGGGGGGGTGCGGGGAATTGGGGGGCGGGGGGGGGGGTGGGGGTAGGGGGGGGCGGGGGCGGGGTGTGGGGGAGAGCGGAGAGGGGGGGGGGAGGGGGGTGGAGGGGGGGGGGGTGGGGGGGGAGGGTAGGGTTCTGGAGGGGGCGGCTGGGGGGGGTAGGGGGTGGGTTGGTGGGGTTCGGAGGGTGGTGTGGAGGTGGAGGGGGTGGGGGGGGGGAGGGGGGCGGGGCGGAGGTGTGTGGGAGGACATGGGGGGGGTGGCGGTGGGTGTGGGTGGGGGGCGGGGGAGGGGGCGGGGGGGGGGGGGGTGAGGGGGGGTGGGGAGGGGGGGCTGGGTGGGGGGCGGGGGGGGCGTTTGGGGGGGTGGGGAGGGGGGGAGGGGGGGGGGTTGGGGGGGCGCGTGGAGGTCGCGGGGGCGGGGGAGGGGGTCGGCGGGGGGGGTGGCGGAGTGGGGTGTTGCGATGGGGTGTGGGGGAGTGTGGGGGGGTGGGGGGGGCGGGGTGGGGGGGGGGGGAGCGGAGGATGGTGGGGAGGGCGGGAGGCGGGGGGGGGGGGGGGGGGGTGCGGTGTGGGGGGGGGGGTTAGGGTCGGGGAGGGGGGAGGGGGGGTCGGGGGGGGGGGGTTGGGGGGGGAGGAAGGGAGGGGGGGGGGAGGGGGGGGGGTGGGGGGGGGGCGTGGGGGGGGAGGGGGGGGGGGGGTTGTGGTGGGGGCGGGGGGATGGTTGGGTGGGGTGTGGGGGGGAAGGGGGCGGGGGTGGAGGGGGAGGGAGGGGGGGGGGGAGGGGGGATTGTGGAGGGGAGAGGGTGGCGTGGGGGGGCGGGGTGGGTGGGGAGAGGGGGGGGTGGGGAGGGGAGGGGAGTGGGCGGGGGGGGGCGTGGGGGCGTTGGGGCAGGGGGGCGAGCGGCGGGGGTGTGGGCGGGGTGGTGGGGAGGAGGGGGGGGGGGAGGGGGGGGGGGGGTGGGTGGGGGGTGGGGGGGGGGGGGGTGGGGGAGGGGGCGCGGGGGGGGGGGGAGGGGGATACGGGGAGTGGGGTGGGGGGGGGGGGGGGGGGGGGAACAGGGGGGGGGGGGGGGGGAGGTGGGGGCAGGGTGTGGGGGTGGGGGTGGGGGGGGGGGATGGTGGGTGGGGGGGGGGGATTGGGGGGCGAGGGGAGGGGTGGGGGTGGCGGGGGTTGGGGGGGTGGGGGGACTGGGGGTCGGGGGGGAAGGGTGGGGGTGGGGGGGGGGTGGGAATTGTTGGGGGGCGCAGGGGGGGGGTGGGGGGTGGGTGGGGGGGGGGGGTGGGGTGGGGGGAAGGGGGGGGGCGAGGGGTGGGGGGGGGTGCGGGGCGGGGGGGGGGGGTGGGTGGGGAGGGGGGGTGGGAGGGGGGGCGTGGGGTGGGGGGGAGTGGTGGGTGGAGGAAGGGGGGGTGGGGGGGGTGAGGGGGGGGGGGGGGTGCTGGGGGAGGGGGGGTCGCGGGGGTTGGGGCGGGGAGGTGTGACGTGGGTGGGTGGGGGGGCGGGGAGGGGTGGCGGGGGGGGGAGGGGGGCGTGAGGGGGGGGGGGGGGGGGGTTGGGGGGGGGCGGGGAGGGCGTGGTGGGCGCGGGGAGTGTGGGGGGGGGGTGGTGAGGGGGGGGGGGTGGGAGAGGGGGTGGGGGGGGTAGAGGGGGAGTGTGGGGGGTCGTGGGGGGCTGGGGGGGGGGGGGAGTGCGGGGGGGTGGGGGGGCGGGGGGGGGGGGGGGGAGGTGTGGGGGGGGGGGGGGCGCGGGGGGGGGGGGGGGGTGGGTGGGGGGGGGGGAGCGAGGGGAGGGGGTGGGGGGGGGCGGCAGGGGCGGTGGGGGTGGGGGTGGGGTGAGGGGTGGGGGGGGGGTGGGGGGGGGCGGGGGGGGGCGGGGGGGCGGGGGTGGTAGGCGGTCGGGCGGTGTGGGATCGGGGCGGGGGGGGGTAGGTGGGATGGGGGGGGGTGGGGAGGGGGGGGGGAGGGGGGCGGAGGGGGGGAGTGGGGGGGGAGGGTCGTGGGGTGTGGTGGGGGGTGGGCGGATCGGTTCGGGCTGGGGGGGGAGTGGGGCGGGGAGGGGAGGGGGTGGGGGGGGGGGGGGGGGGGGGGGCGGCCGGGCGGGGGGAGGAGGGGTGGGGGGGGGGGGGGGCGGGGGGGGGATGGGGCTGGGGGGGCTCGGTGGGGGGGGAGGGCGGTGGTGGGGGGGGGGGAGGCGGGGGGGGTGGAGCGGTGGGTGGGGCGGTGACGGGGGCGGCGCGTTGGGGGTGTGGCGGTACGTGGGGGGGGCGGGGGGGTGGGGGGGGGGTGAGGGGGGGGGCGGGGCGGGGCGGGGGGGGGTGGGGGGCAGGGGGGCGTGGGGGGGGTGGGGGGCGGGTGGGCGGGGGGGGGGGGTGCGGGCGGGGGGGGGCGTGGGGGGGGGGGGGGAGGGGGGGGGGTCGGAGGGGGTGGTGGGCGGGGGGGGGTGCAGGGGGGGGGTGGGGGGGGTGGGTGGGAGGGGGCGGGGGAGGGGCGGGGGGGGGGGGTGGTGGGTGTGGGGGGGGGGGGCGGTGGGGGGGGGGTGGGGGGGGGGGGGCGGGGGTTGGGGGTGGGGGATGGGCGGGGGCGGGGGGGGGGGGGGGGGGGGGTGGGTGTGTGGGGTGTGGCGTGGGGGGAGGTGGGGGTGGGGGAGGGGGATGGGGGCGGGAGGGGGGGGGGTGGGGGGGGGCGCGGGATGGGGCAAGGGGGGGGGGGGGGGGGTCGAGGGGGGTGTGGGGGCGGGATAGGGTGGGGGCGGGGTGTGAGGGTTGGGGAGGGTGGGGGTTGGGCTGGGGGTGGTTGGACAAAGGGGACGGG
This sequence comes from Atrina japonica, assembly GCA_030159075.1. NCBI lineage: Eukaryota > Metazoa > Mollusca > Bivalvia > Pterioida > Pinnidae > Atrina > Atrina japonica. Next base: position 251,392 of record BROG01000214.1, on the reverse strand, counting down.
CGTCCGTGGGAGGGAGCGGGGGCGGGGGGGTTGGGGGTGAGGCGTTAATGGGTGGGTGGCGGGGTGGGGTGGTGGGGGGGGGGAGGGGGGGGCGGGAGGGAGGGCGGGGGGTGTGGTGTGGGTCAGCGGTTTGGAGGGCAGAGGTGGGGGGGGCTGTGAGTGGTGGGGTTAGGGGGGGCGGGTTGGCAGGGTTGGGGGTGGGGGGGGTGGGGTGTGGGGGGGAGGTGTAAGCGGCTGGGATGCGGGGGGGGTGGGGGGGCGGGGTGGGGGGCGTGGGCGTGCGGGGCTGGGGGGGGGGGGGGGAGAGGGTGGGGGGGTAGCAAGGGTTGGCGTGAGTCGGGGGGTAGGGGGGGTGGGTGTTGTGGGGGGTGGGCGGGTGGCGGGGGGGGGGGGGGGAGGGCTGGAGGGGAGGGTAGGGGCGGGAGAGGGGGGGGGGGGTGGGGGGGGCGGGGGGGGTTGGTGTGGGGGGGGCAGGGCACGAGGGGGGGGGGGGTGGGCAGGGGGGGGGGGAAGGGGGGGGAGGGTGGGGGGGTGGGGGGAGTGGAAGGGTGGGGGGGGTGGGGGGGGGGGAGAGTAGAGGGGGGCGGGAGTTAGGGGGAGGGTGAGGGGGGGGGTTGATGGTGGCGCAGGGGGGCGCGGGGGGAGGAGGTGGTGGGGTGGGGGGGGCGGGTTGGGCGGTGAGGGGGTGGGGGGGGGGGGGGGGGGGGGGGGGTGAGGGGGGGGAGGGGGGGGGGGGGGTTGGGGGAGGGGGGCGGGGGGGAGGGGGAGTGGGAGGGTGGGGTTGGGGGGGGGGGGGTGATGGGGGGATGGGGTGGATGGGGGGGGGGGGGGGGGGAGGGGGGTGGGGGGGGGGGCGCTAGGGGTTGGGGGGGGTGGGGGGGGGGGGGGGGGTGGGAGGGGATGAGGGGGGGCGTATGGGGGGGGGGGGAGGAGGGGGGGTGGGGGGGAGGGTTGGGGGGGGGGATGGAGGGGGGGGGGGGGGGGGGAGGTGGGGTAGGGGGGGGGGGGCAGGGTGGGGGGGGGGGGGGGGGGGGTGGGAGGGGACGGGGGGGGGGGGGGGAGGGGCGGGTGGGGGGTGTAGTGGGGTAGGGTGGGAAATGGGGGAGGGCGGTGGGGGGGGGGGTGGGGGGGCGGTGGTTGGGGGAGGGGGGGTAGGGGGTGGGGGGTGGGTTGGGGTGGGTGGTGTTTGGTGGGTGTTGCGTGGAGCGGTAGGAGGCGGGGGGGACGGGGTGTGGGGGGGGGGGTGGGGGGTGGGGTGGGGAGAGTGGGTGGCGGGCCGAGGGGGGGAGGGGGGGGGGTGTGGCGGGGGAGTGGGAATGGTGGTGGGGTGGGGGGGGGCGGGGGGAGGGGGGGGGGAGGGGGGGTGTGGGGGGGGGGGGGGTGGGGGGATGGGTGGGTGGGGGGGGGTGGGTGGATAGGGCGGGGCGTACGGGGGTGGGGGGTGGGGGGGGGTGGGGGGGGTTATGCGGGGGGGGGGGTTTGTGGCCGGGGGGGGGGGGGGAGGGGTGGGGGGGGGGTGGGGGGGGGGGGGATGGGGTGGAGGGGTGGGGGAAGGTGGTGGGGATGGCGAGCGGGTGGGGTGGGCGTGGCGAAGGGCGGGGGGGGGGGGGGGTTGAGGGGGGGGGCAGGTAGGGGGGGAAGGGGGGGGGGGAGGGGGGGAGAGGGGAGTGGAGCGGGGGGGGTTGGGGCGGTGGGGGGGGGGGGGAGGGGGGGTGGTGGGGGGGGGGGGGGGGGGGGGGGGGGGGGGCGGGTGGGGAGGGGTGGGGGTGGGGGGGAGGAGAGGGGGGTGGCGGCGGGGGGGGGGCGGACGGGGTGGGGAGGAGGGGGGAGGGGTGAGGGGGGGAGTGTGGGGGCGGATGTAGTGGGGGGGCGGGGGAGGCTGCGGGGGGGGGGTCGGGGGGGTGGGGGTCTGGGGGGGGGGGGGGGGTGTGAGGGGAGGGGGGGGGTAGGGGAAGGGGTGGGGGGGGGGGGGGGGGTGGGGGGGGGAGGGGGGTGGGGTGGGGGGGGGGTGGGGGCCGGGGGGGGGTTACGGGCGGTGATGGGGGGGGGGTGGGGGGGAGGGGGTAGAGGCCGGGGAGTTGTGGGGGGGAGGGGGCGCGGGTGGGTGGAGGGGCGGGGAGGGGGGTGGGGGGGGCGGCGGTGGGGGGGGCGGGGTGGGGGGGGGGGGGGGGGGGGGGGGGGAGGTGGGGGGTGGGTGGGGGGCGGGTGGGTGGGGGGGGGGGGGGGGCGGGGGGTCGGAGGAGGGGGGGGGGGGGGGGGGGTGGGGGGGTGGTGTGCGAGGTTTGGGGGGGTGGGATGGGGGGCGAGTGGGGGGGTGGTGGGAGCTGGGGAGCTGGGGGGTGGCCGGTGGGGGGGCGGCGGGTTGGGGGATAGTGTTGGGGGGGAGGGATGGGTGAGGGGGGGGGGGGGGGGTGGTGATGGGGGGGAGTGGGGGGGGGGGGGGTCGTGGCGGGGGGTGGTTGGGCGGGGTTGGCGGGGGGAAGGGGGGATGGTGGGGGGTGGGGGGGGGGGGGGAGGGGGGAGGGGGGGGGGGGGGGGCGGGGTGCGTGGGTTGGGGGGGGGGGGGGGGTAGGCGGCGGGCGGGGGGGGGGGGGTAGGGGCGGGGGGGGGCGGATTGTGGGCGGGGGGGGAGGGGGTGGGCGTCGGGGGGGATATGTGGGCATGGTGGGTGGGGATGGGGGGGGGGGGGTTGAGGTGGGGAGGCGGGGGGGGGGTGGGGGAGGTGGGGGGCGGGGGGGCGGGGTGGGGGGGGGCGGTGGGATGGGGGTGGTGGGTGTAGGGGGGGGGGGGGGGGGTGGGGGAGGGGTGGGGGGGGGAGTGGGTGGGCGGGGGGGGGGAAGTGGGGGGGGTCGGGGGGCGGGGGGGGGGGGGCGGGGGGAGGGAGGGGTGGGTGGGTGGGTGGGGTGTGGGAGGGGGCGGGAGGTGGCATGGGGAGTCGGGAGGGGGGGGGGGGGGGGGAGGCGGGGGTTGGGGGGGGGGGCGGGGGGGAGGCGGGCGGGGGGAGGCGGGGGGTTAGGGGGGGTGGCGCGGGGAAGGGGGGGGTGGATTAGGTGGAGGGGGGGGCGGGGTGGGTGGAGAGGGGGGGGGGGTTGGATAGCGGGGGAGGGGGCGCGGGGGGGGGAGGGGAGGGGGGCTGGTGGGCGGTGTGTGTGGGGGGTGGGAAGGGGGGGGTGTAAGGAGGGGGGGGGGGGGGTGGGGGAGGGAGTGGGGCGGGGGGGGTCGTGGGGGCGGTAGGGAGGTAGGGAGGGGGGGGTGGGGGTTGGGGTGGAGGGGGGAGTAATTGAAAACATCTGGGACAACAAAGTGAAATGAATTGAATAATATGCTATGCTGGTTTTATTACTCATTTGTTATGTATCCTGAACATCCTGAATATTTATACTTTGGTATCTGAGTTTTTTATATTATGCATTATTATTATTATGCTATTAGGCGTTAGCTGTGTTGACCCCAACAAATTATTTCAATTTTTTCTACTTTTACTACTTGTACTTGATGTACAGTAGCAAATTAAAGCTATACACTGGTATAAAAAATCTTATATTCCTACATATTTTGTGACAGTAAGCTCCAGTGTGGTGATAATCATAAACAAATAGTATTGTTGAGTATTTCAATTGTAAGTGAAAAAGTACCAAACCCAGGTTTCTGAAGCAATTTTCCTAAATCTATATGGGAATTTAGGAATTTTTATGCTTGTCATATCTTTTTTTTTTTGTTATTGTATATCAATTTAAGTAATGAAAAAAAGGAAATTCTTTTTTTAAAAAAAAAAACACAGCTAATGCCCCTTAAACTATAATAATGCTACTATTACTACTACTATTACTATTAATAATAATCATAATGATAATAACAATAATAACAATAATAATCATTTTATTTATATATTGATATTATTTTATTATTATTTTATTATTATTATTATTATTATTATTATTATTATTATTGTTGTTGTTGTTGTTGTTGTTGTTGTTGACGTTATATATATATATATATATTATATATATATATATATATATATATATATATATATATATATATATATATATATATATATATATATATATATATATATATATATATACTTTATATATATATATATATATATTTGCGGTGTGTGATCATATGCACTAAGTAAGTACATGCCTTTTATCTCACGGACATTTATGGGGAAATAAATTACCAGAACTCTGATCATTGATTGGACATTAACATTTCTTTGTGATAATGTTTATGCTCATATAAATTACACTACACAAGGATTAATTCTTTGCAATTCATAGCTAAAGATGTCATTTATGTAGTTTTAAAACCCACATCTAAGTAACTAAGAACTCGTCTTCAACGGCTAGCAACAGTCTTCTGTGGTCGTCTTTTCAAATTAATGACAACTGATAAACAGTTGTAACAATATTACATGTAATATATATTGTATACTTTACCAGTATTTATCTGTGTAAAACAGTAGAATCCTTGTCACTTCTGTACTTTAAATGTATCGGTTTTAAAATACAGCCGTGGTAGTATCCTTATTGGCCGTTCTTAAAGTCTTAATTTGATATGAAATGATGTATTCATTTTATTATGTACTTTGTAAGTAATTACTTTATAAGTTGTACTCTGAGGTCAGTAATTATACATGATAATCGAATTTACAGGTGCTTTGCTATATATTTCATATTGAACACGTGCTGTGATAGTTAATACATTTCATCTCGTCAATGTCTACACAGGGTACAAAGTGACGAAATAATTAGGCATCGATGTTCAGACCAAAACGCTTGACAAAGAGAAAATACATTGTACGGGTTACTTCCCTTAGACCATGTTACTTTTTATCTTCAGTGACGGAAATAACAGTTCAATATCATTAAATCTTTTATATGTTACAGGTCAACGACGCAGAACTCCATCTATTTTGTAAAAATTAAACGCAGATACCTTCAAAATAATTGAAGATTAATGAAAATATTTCTCTGAATGCAAATTGTATAATCCTTAATGGTACCATACCACAAACCAGTCCAAAAAACAAATACTTCTTTTTTTTCTTTAGCCTTTCTGCCATTCCCGTATGATGAAATAATGGAGCATCACATATTTCGTGAAAAACATTTTTGTCTTAAACAGACTATAAAAATTAATACATTTATATTGATTGAAAAAACAATTAAGTTCATTGACAGTTGTCTCCCCTTGCATGACAATTTTTCGAAATATACAATTTCTGGAGGCGACTTTCTCAACACACAGTACTTTTCTGGACCTCTCCTCGGATATCAATGTCCATCTGAGTCCTCCTACTAACTAAATTACCGAAAATTTACTAGGAGGAACATTCCAGCTTCTGTTATCGTGGTGACAATTTAATTACTAACCCCCGATTGACTTACCTTCAACTTTAACGTATAAAACGGGGAAAATGTAAAACTTGAAACTTCTAAGTCAGGAAAATTACGAACTGATTGATTTACACAATATTGTATATGTTGACTTAAGTTATAATTCGTACAATATACCGGTACACTGCATTATCAATCATTCTTCTCCATAGAACAGTTTCAGAAAAAAATGTTAATAGTGTGTTCCATAAGTATATTATGCTATTGCATGTTCCGTTATAATTATTTAAGTTATATCACAAAGCTGTATATAATCATAGTCAGAATAATTGTAAAGAGAATACATTATGTGAGCAATGATATAGGCATAAATACATAATATAATCTAGTCAAGGGAATTAACTCTTACAACCCTATTCAATACAAAAATAGGATTCACTTCAAATATATTTATCACACACACACACACACACACACACACACACACACACACATATATATATATATATATATATATATATATATATATATATATATATATATATATATATATATATATATCTTCACAACAAGACAGCTTTTGTTCATATAATTATGCTTTATTTTAAGCGGGCACTAGCTATGTTTGTAAAAAATATTTCAATTTTCGCTACTTTAACCCCATGCACTAACAGTACAATACAATAACAAATAAAAGCTGTAACTCATATGCATAAAAAAATTCTTATATTTCTATATATTTTGTGAATATAAGGCCAGAGAGGTATGCATATACAAATAGTAAGGTTGAATGAATCAGTTGTAACTGGGTTTCTCAAGCAATTTTCACAAAATGTATAGGAATTTAAGAATACCTGTGTATATCTCTTTTTATTATCATATATCGGATTTGGCAGTATATTTACATTTTTTAGGTGACAGTGTGATACCACTTTTTATTTCGGATATATACATTTATATTAAATTCGAGCAGCTCAACTGATGAAGACTTTTTGACAGAAACGACCCTTTTGAGCATTTGTTTGAACTCTGTGTTGCTTTTTTTTTTTAAAGCTAAGATAGTCATCTTTTTACAGTGGTTACTCTTAGACGAATTTGGCTATGCATTTAGATTTAATTTTTTGGCCTTGTCTTATACCACTTTTCCTTTAGAAAACCTTTTTTGTAAAATTGGAGCTCAACTGATGAAGTCTAATTGACAGAGCATTTTAACTTTGGTATTATGTTTATAATACTTAAATACTATCTTTATCAATCTAAATAGTAAAAAGGAAGGAAATATTTTTGAAATAAACAGCTAATATCCCTTTAACATTTTCTTCCCATCAGTTTTCGTTTACTCGATTCGAAAATCTAATTTTACGTATTTCGAAATAATGCCTAAATTAATTTTGAATTTGAATGATTTTGCGTATTAACCATCTTTACATTTCATATTCTAACTGTTCCAGGTCTCTCTTCTCTGTCAAATTTGATCTCAAAATCATTTATTTCTTAAATAATTGTCCACTGTGTTATATAAATCGTTTAAGAAATAATTTATTAGTCAAACTAATAAACTGTAACGGTAAATGTGTTTTTGTTGTCACCCAGTTGTCTCATAGCTGTCAATGAATTGAACTTTGACCCTGTGCTGATCACCTTTATGACCTGTAAATACATTTACCTTCTTATTAGTCATTAACAAATCTACCTTTAATAAGGCAACTTTCTCAATCAAATAAGGTAATATATTTTACACAATCTATATTAAATGAACCGTTATATCAGACAGCCTGTCATTTCTCTATTAAACACATTTAATGAAAGCATGCATGCAATTTAGTGTAACTGAAACCGGTATGTTAAACTCGAAGATCGCGGACCTACATTGTTTATTGTTGGCAATTTAATACTCGTTAAATTCTAACGAGAATTTGATGTGAAAGTTTCATAAATTAATCTATTTTTAAAACCCAGATCTTCGGTCGAATTTTCAATTTCAAGTATAATAAATTTATTGTGTTACATCAGCGATTTACCACCCAGACGACTTAATCAAAAGGAAAATTGGGTTTATCTGGCTGATTTGTCGTTATATATATATATATATATATATATATATATATATATATATATATATATATATATATATATATATATATACAATAAATTATCAAAACGTGTTACCTTGAATAATGCTTTTATTTGAAATGATTTTGATTCCGCTGCTAAATATATCTATAACCATTATAACCCAGTTATTTATTTGATAGAAAAATTCGTTATATATATGAAGGCTATACATCTTATTTCAGCATTACATGGAGCCAGTCTTTTATATTTATACTTTGTTTGACACACATCTGCTTAAGTTAACATTTTACTTATTTCTTACAGCTAGCTAGAAACATTTCTTTGCGATCAAAATCCTTAAAGTGACCGACAAACCATCACTCTTCCGTTTCCTTTCTTGCCTTCAATGGTCACCATTTATCATTTCCCTGTTTTATATTTTATTAAGGATATTTCAGAAAAAAAAGTTGTATAACGTCATAACACCTAGGGAACGATTGCTACATACAAGCTGTTTCAATTGCAAATAGGCAATGAATTGAAAACCGTGGTGCAATGTATACAGTTATATATATATATATATATATATATATATATATATACGTATAAAAAGGTTGTATTTATGGATATACTTTCGTATAATTAAATGGAGTAATAAATGTGAAACTTACTTAATACTTGAGTATCACTAAAGTAAGTTTGAGAATGTAATTCAACATCAACTAATACTGAAATCAGGGCCCGAGACGATGAACAAGGAAAATTCTGAAACAAATTTTATTCTCAAATGTTAAAGACATAGTATCTACGATTTCCTCAATATTTCAATCTCAATTGTTTGGGTCAAATATGTTAGTATTTGGAGATAAAAAACGAAAAATTGTTGAATTAAAACACATAGAAGTATATAGTATATTGTATTTCACAACTTTCCACGTTTTTTTTTATTTTTTGTCGTACGACAAAAATTCGTTTGCAAGCCCCGCCCTTATTCATATGTGACCTGTATTTGCGCATGCGCATTTCCATTGTTGATAGTGAAAAAGCATGGCGTCCAAAGCAAAAACAAATCGTGGCCGACCTGTTAAATTGACAGATTCAGCTAGAAAAAGAAATCGGAAAGAAGTTCTGGCGAAATACAACAAGACCAAGATAAATATTGGAAAGGAGCATGATCGATGGATAAGCCTCAAGGACCGTCTAAATGTAGGATCTCACGCCGAAGTCGAAATTGTAAATAAATCAACACGTGCTTACTCAGCATCCATTGATTGATATCGAAAATCTAGGTCATTGCGTGTGCTTCTGGGATTGTTTCTGTGCAAAATTAATGAGTTTGATTCTTACAGACATACGACACAAATCCGGCAAAAATCCGTTAAAACACGCTAATTATACCAAAAGTGTCGACGTGGAAGATCATTATTCAGTCATATCTTCGATATTTCCGCAAAATTGCCGACTAAAAAAAAAAACCATTTTCGTAGATACTATGTCTTTAAGAATTCACTCATCGTAGTAATATAAAAATTTCAGATACCAAAGTATAAATCAGTAGAATGTCCAGGACATAGATACAAATCCGGTAAAAATGGACAAACACGGACCTCTGGAAACCAAGAGGTGGGATCAGGTGCCATGGAGGAGTAAGCATCCAACTGTCGACCGGTCACACCCGTCGTGAGTCCACAGTCAAGTCCAATGAAACAAAGTGAGGAGTGTTTCACATTTGGTACAGAAAACAGCCAACGAAGAGGCAACTCAACAACAGAGTAGTCGCAAACAACACTATTATACCGACCGTAAAATTTGCGGAACGTTGACATTAAACGCGGTTTTCGATATCCCTGTGTCAATAATTTGTCAGTGAGTAGTTTACCTATGTATATGAAATCTTCATATGTTGTGCACGCCCTGGCATATCGGATCATTTGTGAAATATAAACTCCATATGCGGGTGACTGAGGGATGTTACTACTTAAATGTGAAAAATTTACGATGGGAAAGCCGAAATCGTCGCGTTTATCGTATAGCTTAGTTGCTAATATCCCGTCTGTGTTTATATTAAGTAAAATGTCTAAGTATGAAGCGTGTGTGCTTGATTCTGTTGTATCTTTAATTTCTAGTTCGCTGGGATATATCGCATTGACATATGTATGAAAATTGTCGTTATTAATTGACAAAACGTCGTCGATATATCTAAATGTCAAATTAAAGGACACCGCTAACTTTTTCTTCTTTTGATTCAGCAGTTTCTGAAAAGTAAAAAAAAAGTAAAAAAGTAAAAAGCAGATCATAAAACGACTTTCGAAGTTTTTCAACTTTGGTAAGACTGTCAAGGGGCAGTATAAATCTCGTCCAGGACATATGTCCCAATTTATGTCCCGATTCACTTAACTTCGATGTTTGGGCATTTTTCTTATCGTGATCTATAAGTAATTATTTAATAACCCACCGAGAGGTATAAAACACGTTAAAATCAAATTGACAGCACGTTTTGTGGCATAAAAAGGATAAAAAGGGGAATAGATATATACATTATTAAAAAAGATTAAAAGCGGATTGTAAAATGCTAATGCATGAGCAAATCAGTTATTTATGCACATAATATGTATGATGTATGTAATAAACGATATTCAAGATACAAGTAAATTTGTATAAGTACATTTGAAAAGATAAATGTCTCGCTAAAAAGCTAACTGAGAAAGAAATGTTGGTCTCCTTATTGCGAGGCGAAAACAGGGGACCGCTATTTTTGCTATTAAGAATTGCCTAAGTCAGCTATAGACTGTACTTAAGTATTTTATCACTTGAGAAAGAAATTTGTCTAAGAATTTCTTTATGGTCCACAACTTTACCCAAGTTGAGAAAATTCTCAAGATTTGACTAAAATCTTGAAGTTGAGTGAAATATTTGTCTGAAAATAGATTTATGGCCCAGGGCCCTGATTGGCTGACCATGCCAAGGATGAACATATTTTCTGTCTTAATACGGTACTATTCCTATGCACAGTTGTAAACTCTTTTGAATAAAAACAGGTCCTTTCAAATGGTATATAAGAATGAGATAAGACACCTGATTTTGTGAAAGATAATTTTTGGAGAAAATCCACTGTGTGTATATTGTTTTATGGACTATCTTAGGAATTTAGTCAGTTTGTGTTCATTATTCCTGCTTGGCACCTGATCCCACTTCTGAATGTACAGGGGTCCGTGTATGTCCACTAACGTCGTATAATGACTCTGTGGCCATCTGGACCCAGTTAGACAATACATTGTTAAATCTAAACTTAGTTAAGTGCAAGGTATATTTCATAAAGTATTATACAACCCAGTCCTTGATGGTTATGACTTTGGTATCTGACTTTATTTAGGGGCAAACATTATAGATTGATATTTATATTTAATAACATAGATTCAAGTCCTTTGATTGGTGAACATTTATCTTTGTGTGTATTACAATAGCAATGCGTCTTAGTGCATTTAGCACTATGTTTTGTACGAAGATACTACCTATCTTTTCTCCATTCTTTCATGTTTAACACATTACAGATAGCCAGATTCTTTTATAGAGCAATCCTATTATAACAATTGTAACAGATATATCTTTCACATCGACAGTAATTTTAGTTAACAGTACCGAAAATCCCTATCTTTTAACAAAATCAACTGGCTGATCGTATAAACAGGACGTCAAAAATAATAAACATTGTTATTGAATGTACTAAGTGAATCTACTCAATCCGGCATAATAATTAATTGGAATTTTTGTAGATAAATCATTGTAAACCTAGTTTTAGTTGATTTTCTCTTTTAAAACCCAAGTTGTGTTTTTGTATCTACTTAGACGTACTGTTGTATCAATTGTACCTACGATCTAAGTCTTGATATTCAAATTCTAATGTTCATACGAACGATGACGTTAATAATTTATTTAATTGGTCATATATCAGCAATATGTAATGTCATAAATGATTTCACGAATAATGTTATTCAAAATTCTCAATTTCAGTAACCCTGTCAACCCCACAGGTCATCATAAACTGGTCTAAATTGATATGAAACATAAAACCATTTAAATACATAGGGGTGAAAGGTTTAATATAAAAACATCAGATACCAAAGTATAAATCTACAGGATGTCCAGGATACATATACAAATTTGGTGAATATTGGACAAACACAGACCTCTGGAAATCCAAAGGTGGAATCAGGTGCCATTGAGGGGTATTTATTACCTGTTGACCAGTCACACCTGCCGTGAGTCCGCAGTCAAAATCAAAACAAATAAGTGACGAATAAATCCTCGTTACAATCGGTACAGATAATTAAAAAACAGCTACCGAACAGGTGACTCGACATTTCATTTAGTGAAACATAGTACACATGTAATTGCAAACAAGGTCAACATCCTGAACTTCCAATATTCATCAGATTTGTATATTGTATCATTAATATCCTGATTAATACTTTGGTATTTGTGGTTTTTATATTGACAACCACAAAACAGTCAAATGGATAGGTAGGATAAATTTTAGAATATTATTTAATATCTTTGTTATGATTACATCATGTATATATTAAACCAGCACTTTGAAGACAGACACACCGCTATGATTGTATGATACATTTTCAGGACGTCACACAATGCTGGGCAATTCGACTCTACGACAACTCGCTCTCGGGTCAACTGTCTTCCATCTTAAATAACTCGTCTATACATTGTATAAATGTTTAACTCATAATTTTGATTATTATCATTAATACAGCACATCAAACATATTTTGTTAACTTTGATATTTTATATGACATATGACCTGCCACGAGTTTTATGTTCAGTGTTTACAATGTCAATTTGATAACATAACTTAAAATTTCATTCATTTGGAGGAAGAGCTTCAGAAATATTAGCTTCTGGATGATGTAATAAGAAAAAAAAATTATTTCTCCAATTTCAAGTTTTTACAAGATCTCAAGGCCAACAAATATAAAACATCTCAAATACCAAAGTATAAATCTTTAGGATGTCCAGAACGCAGATACAAATCCGGCGAAAATGGACAAACACGGACCTCTGGAAACCAAGAGGTGGGATCAGATGCCATGGAGGAGTAAGTATCCCCTGTCGACCAGTCACACCCAACGCAAGTCCACAGTCAATTCCAAATGAAAAATGTGAGAAACGAATCCTCGTCACAATTGGTACAGACGTCTCAAAAACCGCCAACGACGAAGCAACTCAACATTTCACTTAGTGAAACAGAGTAATCGCAAACAAGACAATTATACCGACCGTAAAATTTGCGGAACGTTGACATCAAACGCGGTTTTCGATATCCCTGTTTCAATAATTTGTCAGTGAGTAGTTTACATCTGTATATGAAATGTTCATATGTTGAACCCGCTCCGGCATATCGGATTATTTGTGAAATATAAACTCCATATGCGGGTGACTGTGGGATGTTACTACTTAAATGTGGAAATTTTACGATAGGGAAGCCGAAATAGTCGCGTTTGTCGTATAGCTTAAATGTGAAATTAAAAGACACCGCTAGCTTTTTCTTCTTTTGATTCAGTAGTTCCTGAATGAAGTCTGCTTCGTATCTTATATAAGATTTTTGTCTGTGATGAAGAAATCTTGGGTGAAACTATTTATCAGTATTTATTTACCTCGATACTCTCAATCCACGTTTCCTTTTGACTGTGTATAGTCTATATACATAAATCACATACACCAAAATATTGATACCAAGGAAGTTCTAGAGACAATATACTAATACTGACAAAATCGGGTCTCTGAAAATATAACGGTGAGATCAGGTGCAATGGAAGAGTAAGCATCTCCTGTTTACCAGTCACGTCCGCCGCGAGTCCACAGCCAAATTAAAATGAAGTAATTGAGGAATGAATATCATTGTCATATCGCAATATATAGCTACTTCAAATATATCAATGTCACCTGTCAAAACATCTAGTAGGCAATGATAAAAACAATCGAAGTAATCAAACTTAGAACAATAATGAAGAAGATAGACATCAGCTGAGTAACAAAATGAAGATGCATGTATTTGAATTAAAGCTATACATAGTCAAAAGGAAACTTTGACTGAGAGTATGCTGGGATGAACAGTGGTCCACTCCTGCCTTCATTGTAACGGATTTTGTTCTCTACCATATAACTGGCTTCCTCCATTAAAACGGAAAAAACTTGTTGAATTTTATGTTAAATACCATTGAAACAAATTATAAATAAATGAGATTTTTGCTAAAAATAGATTTTGTAGATTTTACATCTCTAATCCTGTATTATTTCATTGACAGATTTTGTACTTAAATGTCATGTGACTGTTGTTTGGTACCTTGGTGAATTATTTCAGAAACATTATCCCTGTCGTCACTCGATGTGAATGTGTTAGCATTAATATGACAAGCTTTGTTCTGGGTGAAACGTTTATCAAAATTAAACTCCGTATAAGTATGTTTTAAACATTCGACTTTGATAACATGCTGATAGACGCTTAACTTTCACCTTTTCAAAAGACCAGAGGGACATAGTAGATCTATATTTTGCTATATGCATTTAAACAATATAGATGTGAATCACATGGTTTATTACAAAATATTGTGCATTTGCTATAGAGTGGTTACTATAAATTAATTTTATAAGGATTTCACAATAAGTTATTGTATACTTTAAATTTTTGCTCGTTCAATTTTCGCTATTTTCGTCCTTATTTTAGAGGGCAAATTTAAAATGAATAAGAAATTTGTCACCGATGAGACTTCAGTTATAGAGTAATGAAACCTGTAGCATTAGTTGTTCATATGTTAACTTTTTATTTATTGTATTTCTTCCAAACAACATAGATAGATAGATTGATAGATAGATAGATTGATAGATAGATAGATAGATAGATACGTCTCTAGCCATACGTCTCTATTATTATTATTATTATTATTATCATATACATATATACATATATATATTCTTTTTTTTCGACAAACTTACGCCACCACAGCATCAATGTTTTGCTGGCTTACTCCTCCTGTGACATAAGACCGCTGTTTTAAGTGTCTTCATAATATCTCACTTCAGTTTCACGTTGTATTTTCAACACTCGGGGAGGAAACAGTCAATACGTTTTTAAATCCTCTGCATATACCTGTAACAGGAATAATCGGACACTGTGCCTACTTGCTCAAACCTACTCAGCCAGATTCAGATCAGATTTCAACGTAAGCTGAGTAATATTCTCATCCTTGAGTGTTACTTTAGTTTTATACAAGTGAGCCCTAGGCATTCCGCTTGCGAGTCAACTCCATTACGAACGATTCGAACCTACAACCACATCAAAACCAAAATTAAATTATTTTGGTACTTTATATACTGTTTAAACTGAAATTGGGTCGGTGTAATCCTTTGATGTGATTTCGTTGTGATTTCAACCCTTCAAAAAGTGAGAAACCTCTCAAGAAATGGACATAACCATTGGCTCACAATGTGTATATCTTGTGTTTTAAATATGTAGAATTATATGTGCCAATGAGGGTGTGACCGTATCCGTTGCAAGGGTATATTTCTTTTTCTACACAAACACATTGCAACTTTATATAGTACAGAACGTTGTATCTTTGTCTAACTATAAATGTACTGCTTCTGTGTAATTTCTTAAATGACAAAAACTACTAATCTAAAATATTGTAGAACTGTCTAACAGTATCTTTTATTTATATTATCGGAGCAATTAAAGAAAATGTTTCCACATCGTAAACATGACACTATCTGCAACTGACACTTTCAGCAACACAATCAGTTTCAACCGTATCGCGGATTGTTTCTTCAAGATCGCCAATGTGTAAAAAAGTATGTCTAAACTTGTTTTTCTTTAGCCATCGTAAGTTTCAGTGAAATCCAATTAAATATAACATTTTCATTTTCAGTGTCGATGATAAACTGACATTTTCGTTTTCGACACCAAATCTTCCCACTCGTGTCAAAACAATATATCTGGATTTAAAATTTCGGTAGACATAGAAAAATAAGCAAAACGTAAAGACATCTGTGATTTTTATATTTTAAACCAATCGATGACTTTATTTTTTAATTAAAACAGCACTAAATAATCAATCTAGCATTGACAAAGCGCTAATTGATCAAGTATACACGTACTCAGTTGTTCGTTTGTTAAACTCACTGCATTTCTCCTAAAGAAACGGTATTTAACGGTATTAATTACTATTTTAAAACAGTTATCAGCTAAATCATTAAGTTAAAATCCTCGATGAATCTGATGAGAATGTGTTTAAATATCGTGAATACCCTACCCTCTAAACAAGCAGAAGAAATATATGCAAACTGATCTAAAATTTTGTAGGAGAGAAAATCAGCTGATGAAAGGCGTTTATTTTTAGATATAGACGGGAAAAACTAAAATTTAATACCTGGAAATTTTCGCCCCTGCTTTTTTTCGCCCATTACGACAGAAAACATGTTCACCCTGTCTTAAATTCGCCCTAAATCTCTATAGGTTCATGGTCAGTATGTATGCCAGTGCTTCAATTGTTTAGCATGAAATTTTCGCTTTCATTTTCAATTCGCCCTCTCATTTCAGGTAGAAAATAAAATAGTACCGAAAATTCCCAAGTACACATTGCATTACTGTAAATTTGTAATTTTTGCCCCTGGCTATTTTCGACCTTTTGTGACAGAAATCGTATTCGTCCCATCTTAAATTTACCCTGAATTAAATGCATTCATTCATTTTTCATTCAATCGTCATTTCCTCATTAATATGAGATTTGTTAATACAAAACAAATTAATTCAGTGCATCTCGTGGATATAAACAATAGTGTCGTTTAATAAGTAGTGCAAGAAACACATATACAGAACAATATTATATATATTATCATGTACATTGAATAATTTATACTGGATTTAGCTTTTGTTGATTGTTCATTACGTATTTCATTTTGATTTGACTGTAGACTCACGGCGGGAGTTACCGGTCGACAGGGAATGCTTACTTCCCCTGGCACCTGATCCCACCTCTTGACTTCCAGAGGTCCGTTTTTGTCCATTTTTACCAGATTTGTACCTATATCCTGGACATCCTAAATATTTATACTTTGGTATCTGAGATTTTGATATACTAACGTTGTACGTGTTAACTTGATACATAATGTTATAATAGTACATCACTGTGATATGACAGTTCATAATGAATTCAGATTTCGCTGATAATATGCCGTTGTACGTTCAAACTTTACGCATAATGTCATAAATTTTACATTAGGTCATGAACCACTTATGTGAAGGAGCCATGAAAGTACTTTGAAGACGAGACGAATTATTAAGATGCTGGAGTTTCTAGTGGACAACATCGTCGTGGTTTTACGATTTTTAAGCAGATAGTGGACTTCCTATGGGTCTCATCTTTGTGCCTTCTCCTAGCTGAGATCTTTTTGTATTCGTATGAAGCGGGATTTATACAGTCCGTGCTCTCCAAAGGAAAAAAACAGCATCTCGGTTATAGGTATATCGACGACTCCCTGTCCCTGTAATCCAGAATTTCAGAATTACCTCTGCCAGATGTAACCTGTTGAGCTTGAGATCAATGAGACGAAAAATATAGCAGCACATCTGCTTGTTACCTAGATCTACTCTTGTCGGTTGGGGAGGATGGCCTACTCCACGCGTGACAAACGACAAATGACAAACGTGACGATTTCAATTTCCAAATCACGAATTTTCCGTTCCTGAGAAGTAATATCTCTTCTTCTTCTGTCTATGTTTTATTCTGAGAGCCAAACTCGCCAATAAACTACTCACACAGGGTTAAGTCGTTGGACGCTTGAAATCGTCACTATAGTCGATATTGGGATCTTGTTCAACAATATGAATTCTCCCTTTTGTAATTGTTAGATAGTACTCTGGATATTGATTTTATATAGTTTTGCACCACTCAACAACTTTTCAGATATATGGTGGTTGCCAGTTTTTAATGGTGGATGACTCCTTCCAGACACCTGTTCCCATCCCATTCGTGATTCGCAATTGCCCTTTGTGTTGAGACCGTTGTTATATTTAATTTGTCATATTCTAACGGAGTTTCTAATGCCCATTGGTTCTTCTCCATTATACTAGTAATATTTGCGTGGAATGCATGTATGTGTAAGCTTCTATTATCTAGCTTGTCTTGACTATGGTCTCCCTATGGTCAACCTTCTATTGATATAGTGTTTATATGTATCCAAAATTATCCATGGGTTTTATCACGGAAATCGTAGTCAGTAATACCGTTGGGCAGGGGATATCCAATCACCCCAGACACCTGCGCCCATCAAAACATGAGAATTTTGTAAGTCTGAGAATATTCTCAACTTGGCCTGTTCAGCCAATCAGATCTAGGATAGCCAAAGTTGAGTAAAATTATATAATTCTTTATTCTTATGGTGCCGGACGCAGATGCCAGCTCCTATTTCCCCATATCTGCACACTGTCTACTATTTCTTAATATGAAGGATTAGGCTATTTATATAATTTTGAAATATATCATATTTGACTTTACCTGAGATTTTCGCTCCCATTTAATTTTCGCCATTTCCGTCCTTAGATCAGGAGAAATTAAAATGAAAGCAAAATTGTCAAATAAAAAATGAAGTAGTATGGAAACAATTGTAATCCATGACACTGTGGTGATTGAGGGCGGATTTAAAACGGGGTAAATATGTTTTCTGCTGTTAAGGATAAAAATAAATAGGGGAAATTCCCGGTAAACAGTTAGTGCACTGTCCAAATAATCATTTAATAATGCCGTAGTCATCAGATAGGAGTATTTGCTGTATGAAAGACAGACATGTGCCTTTTTTTCTTTTTTTTCCTAAAGAAATTGTGTCCGTCATTTATGACTAGAGATATGTCTCTAACGTTTGAAATTAAAAATCTATTCCATTTAAATTTCGCCATTTCGTCCGTAGATGAGACAGCGAATATAAAATGAA
The DNA here is from genome assembly GCA_030159075.1 of Atrina japonica. Classification (NCBI taxonomy): domain Eukaryota; kingdom Metazoa; phylum Mollusca; class Bivalvia; order Pterioida; family Pinnidae; genus Atrina; species Atrina japonica. The sequence goes on along the minus strand of BROG01000214.1, from coordinate 232,991 downwards.
AGCAAAATTTTCATGCTAAGTAATTGAAGCATGAATTCCTTCTATGAGACGGGTTGAATATGTTTTCTTTGAGCGTTATAACTTTGGTATTGTGTTTGTAATATTTATAACCACTAGGTCATTGCCACTTTTGGTGAACCGTTTGAGTACCCGAGGGTATACATAAACCTAGTACCTGGTATTTCGGTACCAGCTGTTCATCTTATACCATAGTCATTTTTGGCACTGTTAGCATCATTTAAATTTAAAAAAATCTAAAGCTAAGATAGTCATTTTTACAGTGGTCATCGTCTTGAGCATTTTAACTTTTTATGTTTATATTTTTTATAACCACTAGGTCTTTGCCACTGCTGGTGGACCGTTTGAGTCCCCGATGGTATACATAAACCTAGTATTTAGTATTTCGATACCAGCTGATAGTCTTATGCTGAAATAATATTTGACACTGATAACACCATTTGGGTTCCAAAGTTTTCTAAAGCTAAGATAGTCAACTTTTTACAGTCGTTACTCTTAGACGGATTTCGGCTATACTTTCAGATTTATTATTTGGCCTTGTATGATGCCACTTTCTCTTTGGAAGATAAGTATATATTTTTTAAATTGGAGCTCAGTTGATGAAGTCTAATGGACAGAAACGATCGTCTTGAGCATTATAACTTTGGTATTACGTTTAAAATATTCGGAAAAGGATGAAAATAACCAGGGACGAAAATTTCAAGGTAAAGAGTAATCGAAAATTCTTCATACAACATTTAGGGTGCACTATAGGGTTGCATAGGGCACACAAGGTGTTGTGGTATTTTTGAAAAAATATAAAAATATAAGATACCAAAGTATATATCTTGAGGATGCCCAGGATACATATAAAAAGCTGGTGGATATTGGACAAACAAGAACAGGAGTAAGAGTCCCCTGTTGACCGGACATAACCGCTGCGAGTCCAAGGTCAAGTTCGAATGAAATAAGTGAGGAAGAAATCCTAGTCACAATTGGTACAGACGACTGAATCACTATCGAACAGGTAACATTTCATTTAGTGAAACGGAGTAATTCCAAATAAGGACATTATACCGACCGTAAAATTTGCGTAACGTTGGCATCAAACGCGAGTTTTGATGTTCTTATATCAATAACTTGTCAGTAAGTAGTTTACCTCTGTATATGAAATGTTCATATGTTGAAGGTGCTCTGGCATATCGGACCATTTGTGAGCTATAAACACTATATGCAGGTCAAAATATTATTCAAACATGGAATTCTGGACATGGAGGTGGGATCGGGTGCCATGGAGGTGTAAGCATTTCTTGTTGACAGGTCACACCCGTCGTGAGTCCACAGTCCACTTCAAACGAAACAAATGATCTGATTAACATCGGATAAGAATGCACCCCTAAAAATACTGGTGCGGGATCCAGTGTCATGGAGGATTAAGCATCACAAGTGAAAGAAACAAGAGCAGATAAATTTTTCTGGTAATTATTCTTCTGTGTCGCTCTTAAAAAATCTGAGGAAAAGCAATTTAAAACAAAGATAGTTAAAAGGTAAGATGAAGTGCCGATGAATACAAGTACTCGAAACTCCCAAGTCCATTAAAATGCGACAAATTAGATTTAACAACGGTTTCAGCACATAGAACAATTGCTAATTCCGATACGGATGGGACCAGGTGTCCGGAAGGAGTCAGGGTCCCCTGTTAGCATGCCACATCTATCAAAAGTGTTCCATGGAAACCTCTCATGTTCGGTGAAAAGGTCAAGTTCGGTGAGGACGTCAAGCTCTCTGAAATTTATTCCGTTTTTTCTGATTTGCATCTCAAAACAGTATCAAGTGCTTTAAAGACAATGGAACACTGAAAACACAATACCTTCCTTTGAACTGAAAAATGCCATGGGTAAAAGGAGAATGATAAGGGATTTTAAGTAGTGGATAGAAAACTAACAGACAAACCAAAGCTGCACAGGTGTACGGAATCAGCCTTTCGACTGTGCTGTTTAAGATCTGTAACCAAAATGTATATTGACAAAATACACTGAAGGAAACTCGTGTAAACTAAGGATATTAACACTTAGTTCATGTTTTTACTGCCACAGGCAACTACAAATAGACAGGCCGTCAAGTGCTTCAACATACACATTTACTGCTTTCTGTTTTACGTTTGTCGGCATGGTTAAGTGGCTGATAATAGAACCTGCTGTTTACGAACTGCACGCCCACAGCGAATCTTCTTTTGGTATTTCATTCATAACGTACCTCTTAATGCTAAAGTATTCTCAAAATACATCGAAAGCTCATATATTCTTTCCAAAAATAAAATACACGAACGTCACTCGAAACTATTGTTAAACTTTGACTCTAGTGAATGGTTTAGAGATCAGGTTATATATATATATATATATATATATATATATATATATATATATATATATATATATATATATATATATATATATATATATATATATGAGGTATGTGTGTGAGTGTATGTCTGTGTCTGTCTGTCTGTCTATCTGTCTGTCTGTATTTGTGTCTGTCTGTCTGTCTGTCTTTGTGTGACTCTGTGTGTGTTACCAAAAACTCCACTTATGTTAAAATGGCGAGTGTAGAGCGGTTATGTTTCATATTTATCAGTTTTTCAAGGTTTAAAACGACATCACTAAATTAAATGTATATATTATATGCTTTAAATTCAATGTTATCAAATTATCATTACTGAGAAATCGATGCATAACACACATCTACATGACTTCTTGTTTCATTTGTGTTTTGATTCTGGCTGAACTATGAATAAAATTTATATTATGTAATATTTTGAGAAAATTCATGTTTGAAATTCTTCATTTTCTGGAATAGTGTTTAATGTCAACATTTTGCAAATTTTACGGTCAGTATAACGACCCAGTTGATCTGAGTGAAATGTTCGTCCTTACTGATTATGGCGATTCGTTCCTCAATTATTTTACTATATTCAACATAACTATGGAAAATTACAGTCGCGATGACCGGTTGCCAGGGATGCTTACTCCTCTAGGAAGATTTGCTCCGCGTTTGTCAAATTTCCGCCTGATTTATTGATACTTTAGTATTTATAATTTTCATATTTCTGATATAAATGCTTTTGTATTTACCTGCAGTACAGGTCGTAGTTGGCAAACAATTAAACAGAATAACGTTTTTATTTTACATTACCAAATGATTTCATTAACGCAAATTCGAAAAGATAAAATTTCTGTACTCAATATTCTTATTTTGTCTTGATAAAATGTTTACACCGACTACATAAAAAATTCTATTATTACCTGGAAACTTGTGTAAGTACATCTTGAATGATTGCATAATCATCAACTGTAATATAAAAATATTACAACTACTCATCACACGCATAGATTTCTCATCGAAAATTTATATAAAGTCTACAATTATTATGGCTCAACTAACAGATACACACTCTGTTTTGTCTGATATCACCGTGGATATACAGTGACTTTTATCATTATCTCAAATTGTTAAACAAAAACTTGACCTAATATTTGTGACCAGTCTCTAAAAATATTTATATTTGAGTTTTTGCACCAAATTTGTTTTGTTTTGTTTCTTTGTGTGTGTGTGTGTGTGTGTGTGTGTGTGCGTGCGTGCGTGCGTGCGTGTGTGTGTGTGTGTGTGTGTGTGTCCTTTGTTTTTGTTTTTATGCTTTTGTGGTTTTTAGTTTACTAATTTATTAATCTTTAATAATAAAACCATAACATTTTAGTATTTTTTGTATGTTTGTCAACTCATAAATGTCTATCTATCTATCTTTATGTATTTCACGTGGAAACAAACACACACAAAAAACGAATTATGAAGCTCGTTTTTTGTGTCACATTCTTGCTCCTTTGTTGGTTCCTGTTAACAACAACACATGATAAGTCGTCAATTTACAACGACAAACATATTACGCCAATAGACGAAGAATATTTTTGAATTGGTTCCATATGCAAAATGAATAACTAGATGAATTTGACGGCGTCAAACAGACTCCGTATTACTTCAATGTGACGTCATATCCATACTTCTTTTACACGTCATACCCTCCGTGGCACTGAACTTAGGTTCTATATAAAACCGCTGTCTCTTTCGGATATTTACATCTATTCAAAATTCTAGCTCAAAATATTTTAAACCTAATCAACTGTGTTATTATTGACTGAAACGATTGTCTGGAGCAATTGTTTGATCTTTTGGAAAACTATGATTTTGGTATTATATCTATATAATACATGTATTTATAAGTGTCATTCAAAAGAGCAGTGGTTTTCACATCCTATCCCTAGCGCTAGGCGAAGGAACAGTTACTGCCTATGTACAACCTATGTTATGGCCCGGTTTGGAATCGAACTTTAGCTTCCGAGCCGAAAGATCTAAGCTAGCAAGGGTAGATTTTCTCTCTGCTCTGTAATACACAGAATGAATACTACTACAAATCTGGCTACTTCAGTACTTTAAATAATTTTTACATCTCATATAATTATGATAAATATTATAAACATAATGCCAAAGTTATAATGCTGACAATTAAACTTCATCAGCTGAACTCCAATTGAAAACATATTTTCCAGGGGAAAGTAATATCATACAAGGCCAAATAATAAATAATAAATCTAAATGCATAGCCAAATCCGTCTAAGAGTAACCACTGTAAAAAAATATATGTAATTATTTATACCATGTACAACCTCGTTTTTCCGGTCTCCAGTTACCTTGTAAGGTGCGATCAGAAATACAAATCTAATTACAAATTATTATGGTTTACACAGTCGTTTGATTAGCGCTGGTACAATGTAAATTGAAGAGGTTTACATCAAATACAATATTGGATGGGATTTATTTTGTTTCCTTGTTTGCTTTCATCACGTTCAAGGCGTTTACCTGTTTTAATCATGTTTGTTTACGAGTGCGCGGGTTCTGTACCAATTGTTTTATTTGTCGACCCCTTGTAGTGGACACAGTTTCCAGTGTGACTATTTTTGTAACCCGATACAAGTCAAACTCAGTCGTTTAAACACTACCGATTCCGAAAGTAAATTTGCACAGAGGATAAACTGCATTAGAAATCTGGCCAATTTGACCATCCACAGGTGTTTGTATTTGTTCGCTAACTGCAGAAAGCTAGTTTGTTTTAGTTGAATGAAGATATTTACTTTGAAAATATTCCTCTTCTATAGAAATGTGGAAAAAAATTATGCTTGATGTTGGGAAAATATCTTTGATACTCCTATATTAGGAGTAAAAATCTTAATGATAAGAATCGAACTAATTAAATGTGCATGTTTCTGACAGTAAAGCTAGCTTCAGAATATAATCATTATTTACATCATACGTCATGTACCAGCGTATCATTTCATTTGGTTTAAAGTGTTTCATCGGAGTGCGTTCGATTTTATATACAAAAGAAATTGTTACATAATATTTTTCGCAAAACTAAATTTTTTTTATCTATTTGATTATTCAACACACGTAATCTACTTTACTTTTATCAAATAATTTCTTTTTGATTTTTTAATTTACTTTTTTAGATAATTTCAAAATCAAAATATTGTATCTGTATTTTTTTAATTTTGATAGGAGATGTTTTTCATTCGTTATTTTTTAACCATTGAACAACATTCATTTGTCTTGCGCGCCTTCTTCGGCTTAAGTTCAGAATTCAAACACAGCATTTTGGACATCTTTGTTATGTAAGTTCGGACACTACAAAAAAAAGTTAACCATCAATGTAAGACTTTAGAAACTATACCAGTTAACATAGAATTTATATTTAGTACTTTGGATGCAGTCTGACATACTTTGACTACAATATAAGTTCAGATACGGTAGTATCAATTAACAGGAAGTGTGAGATAGCATACAAATTTGGGGAAATTGGACGGACACGGACGTATGGAAAAGCCTGAGCTAGTATCAAGAATAAATACTCATCACAATCGGGTTAGATGATTCCATAACTACTTTTGAATATGAGGTAACTCGTCATTCAAATTGCAACTTAATGACACATTATGGCATAGTAATTGAAAACAAGGTCATTATACCGACCGACCGTTCATTTTGCTGAATACTAACTTTTAAAGCGATTTTTCATATCATTGTGTCAACAACTTATTAGTAAGTAGTGTGCACTTTGTATATGAAATGATCATATGTGGATCACGTGCTGGCCTATCGGATGATCTGTAAGATATAAACACCATATGCGATCGAGAAGCAGACACTACTACTTAAATGTGTAAAGTTAGCTATAGAAAAGCCAAAATTATTATGTATTTCATATAGTGTTGCTTCTCATTTCCTTCTATTCAATGGCCGTAAGTGCCAAAAATAGGCCAAAATTAGAAGCTCTTCACCGGCATTTCGTGAGGTCTCCATATGAGTGAAAGATTCTTGAGTGGGACGTTAAGTAACAATACGACAACACCAAACTTTCCTTCTATAGTTACTAACATGTCAAAGTAGGAAGCATGTGTTCTTGATTTCGTTGCCTTTAATTTCTAGTTCGGTGGAATATTTTTCATTCAAATAAATGTGAAAAATGTCATTATTGATTTGATAAAACATCGTCGGTACATCTAAATCAATGTTATTGTTAATGGCTAACTTTCTTTTTCTGATTCACAAGTTTATTCTCTAAGATGAATTTAAATTTGAATAAATGGAGGCAAGAAATGTATCTTAACGCTTTTCATTTTTGTTTATCTCGAGTCTAATTTATTAAAAGTAAAATAACTTGGAGAGCTACATAACATATAATAAATTACATTAAAACTTTCAAGATGCTGGAAATATTCTGTTAGATGTCCCCGTGTTAGCTACTTTGATACGGCATACATGATACTCCCCCTAGGGAGTAAATATTTTATAAGAGTTTAGTTGACTGAAATTTTGTCATTATCATTTTAATTAAGAAACATTTACTTGAGGGTAAGTTTATAGGAGTATACATTAATTCTATACCTTGTGTTTAACATAATTTTGTCTTGATATATGTGTAAGACTTAGCAATGTATTTTATTTTTATTTGCCAACTTTCATCTTTCTAAAGTGAAGCTTAATCATTAATAAAGTGTGTGCGTGTTTGTGTGTGTGTGTGTGTGTGTGTGTGTGTGTGTGTGCGTGCGTGCGGGCGTTTATAACTTTTTAAAATGTTTTATTAGTTTAAACTGTATTTCATATTACAAAATGCAACATGTCATTTATGATACATAAAAAAAATGATTTCAGATATGAAAACAAAATATAAAATCCTTATATCAATTCATCTCCCCATGGTATTTTACCTTGCAACAATGTTGATTGATCTTTACAGTTCAATATGACTTGATATGTCAAATATAATTTTTTATAATTATCACAATAGAAACAGTTGGAAGCAGAAAACAGTTGTGAAAAACGGTAAAATAAAGTAATACGGCGCCAGATGTGAACAAGGCATCAATGAAAGAGAATGCATAGGAAAATTACATAAAATAGGGTGCTCTGGAAATGTAAAATATGTACAATGATATTTCATACCACTTTAATTTCTAACTCGGGCTGAATTTACAGAAGTAAAACTTATGAAAACTCTGACTTGCTGAAAACACCTATCGATCGAGCCTTGTAGCGAACTATTTAACGGGCATGACATTTTAGTTATTATGACTATAGTGATACAATGAATGGCATTTTGTAATCGGGTACAAGATGACGAATTTTCTCTCTGTTATATAGTCATTCTCAAGTTGTCATTTAGAAAACTATCATTAATAATCCAAACAAAAGTTAGACTTGTTTAAATTAGATATTACTTGAAGTTTAGATATAAATTCAAAATTTACAACATGCAGAAACTGTATGTTTTGTGCAGTGATGACAATATCATCGATATTTTTGTGTCCAAACATACAAGGTATGTGTATGTTCTTTTGTGCTGAATTATTGCTGATTGGTTTAAAAAACCAAAGGTCTATATCACGTGTATAAAGAAATCTCATGAATGCTTTTATAGTGAATCTTCTTCCATAGCTTATTTGAAGTAGAGATTAGTGCACAAACAATCAGATAGATACAGCAGAGAAAAGGAAAAGAGCCCAGGGGCTGGACATATTGACATTTTTTCTTAGTTCGGGACAGATTAATATTTATATTACTCCTTTTAACTGTGACTGATGATAGTTGTTTATTTGTATAAGGTCCGTAGCATTTGGTTAATATAATCATTGATGTTGTGTTTAAATAACACCGCAGTTTCATTTGATAATCCTGATCTGAAAACACTGAAAGCAGCCTGAAGCGAGTATTACGAATGCTATAATCTTTGTGCTGCATTTCGCTTCTGACTACATATTTGATACAAAATTACCCCCGCATTTCTCCTTTTCTTTTGAGAGATATAATTTATGCATTTGTTAGACAAATTCATGACCATGTAGCGTCGGCGGCAATGGCTAGAAGCTGTATGAGTGGGTGCAGGATCGAGCTGAGAACTCTATAAACAAGCATCTATACAAACACCAAGTAACTTACATAAAGCAAAGTGGTTCTAAGGCAAGAAGAGACAAAACTAATCACATAGAACATCGATACTTAATTTCAAAAATTAATTACTATCGTTTAAAGTGAAGTTGCGTGTAGGCTAAAAAGAATGTGTTCAGACTTAGTGAAATTGTTAACAAATGCGTTTTACTGTGCAAACTACAAACAAACAACACTGTGATTAAGAATGAGTCATTTCAGAATTGAATAACATTCTTATTAAAGTCTATTCTTCTTGTTTGTTGATTTTCAGTATTATTTAACTGTATATGTAGTATGATACTCACAGTATATTTTTAATATGATATTAGGTGCATATATTCTAATGTGCAAAATTAAATCGATTTTTCCATGAGGAAAACTTTTACCGATTCTTTATGTAGTTTGTAGTTGTGTGATATGATCCTGAAGCATTGTTAAGTTATGACAGTAAGAATCATACCTGTCAACTGACCCGTTTTTTGCGGGTGACACCCGTAAATTTGACCTTTGACCCGTTATTTTTTAATAACCGGATGGGTCATGAAATAACCCGGGATTTCGAAAAATGACGCGTTTTCACCCGACTCCAATCATTAACTCGGGTTTTCTCCGATTTTATTAGGGCTTACACATATTTTTTCTATTTTTTTATCCAATCAGAGACCGGTTGTTACTCCATGTCGATGTTTGATTGGTTTCTTTGACATGTTGTGAGAGTGACTAAATGCTAACGTGAAGTACCACGGACAGCAACTAAAGTCAGAAATAGGCAAATGAGTTACCAAACAGTTATTTCTGGAATTGATATCAATTTTAATAGAACAAAAACAAAAAATATTTACAGTATATTGATTAATTTCCACTGAAAATTCTTGACTTCAGGGAATATTGTGCTGTTCCTTCCTGCCATTTTTCCTTGGCACAAAGAGGAAAAATATCAGAGCAACACCAAACCCGATCGATAAAAGATAAATTTTACATACTGGTAAATTTTATAACATTTCTCGAACTGATATCAGTAAATTAGACAGAAGAAAAAAGGAATTTGCAGTTAGTTAATTAATGCCACTGAAAAGGCTTGCAAGCAATAAAGGTTCTGCAATTTCCCTTCTATATATTCAAGTACATATAAATGATCAGGGCAACACCAAACCCGATCGATGAAAGATAAATTATCTTAACTTTTTTGTATTCATCTATAATCATTATTATCAGTAAAACAATAAAATTTGCAATTAAGACCCATTAATAAATCTTCATACTTATTTTTGAATTTTATTAAAATTGTAGAGCCATTTGATTACTTGTATTTATATTTTTAATATCTTTTTTAAGCTGTAATTATATGTAAACATATTTTTGTTACTCGACTGAGCCTGAAAAAATGCCAGGGACCAGGGATTTTTTTTTTTACTAAATGCAGGTCATGACCAGCTTTTTCACTTTTAGAGGATGACAGGTATGAAGTATGATGATGATCATCATCATCATCACCATCATCGTCTTCGTGATTATAAAAAATAATGCCTTAAATCTAGATTCACAAAACTAAATTAATTTGTGTGAGGACTGTGGTATAATTTTAAGTGGCTTTAAAATGAACATCTAGAAAAAAATATCTGTATAAAATGAAAAACGATCTTACAAACCAAAGCGAACCATTCTTATCCGACATTTACAGTAAAGACTGTCTAGGTAACCAAAGTACCAGCAAATTGCAATAAATATATATATATATGTATATGTGTGTGTGTGTGTGTGTGTGTGTGTGTGTGTGTGTGTGTGTGTGTGTGTGTGTGTGTGTGTGTGTGTGTGTGTGTGTGTGTGTTTAAACTCAACCAGTGTCATTAACTGCAGCAAGGGGTTTCAAACTCAAACTCCCTGATGATATTTTGAAGGAAAGTGGCCGAGTTTAAATCGACTTAACAGTTGTAATTTTTAGCATTTGTGTGAATTATTATTTTTATATTATATTATATTATATATATATATATATATATATATATATATATATATATATATATATATATATATATATATATATATATATATATATATATATATATTACTTAAATTTACATTCCTCAAACTGATTAACATTAAATTTACATGTTTAATAATTTAAAGAAAATTAATCCTAAAAAGTTTTATGAATGTTTTAAGAAGAATAAGCATGTACTTTGAATGATTTTTTCATTCATTTTTTAAATCTTGTTGACGATAATAGTAGCTCAAATTCGGAAATGGATGACTTTTTGAATAATGTTAGGAATTTCTATGTTGTATTTGATGAACTGGATGTAGCAATAACGAGTGACGAAATATCGTCTGCAATTAACTGTTTGAATTTAAACAAGGCGAGTGGTGTCGATGGGATTTTAAATGAATATTTGATTCATTGTAAAGATGTTCTCATGCCTTGTTTGGTTACATTTTTTAATAATATTTTTCAATCTGGCTTCTATCCTGAAATATGGTCACGTGGGTGTATTGTTCCTGTTTTTAAAAAAGGTGATATTAACGACCCAAATAACTATAGAGGCATTACACTCGTGAGCTGTTTGGGTAAACTATTTACATCCATTTTGAATACAAGATTACATAATTTCGACATACAAAACTCTATTTTAACTGATGCTCAGTGTGTTCTGATTTTTGGTCTCCTGTTTAAAATTATATCGTATATTACAATTTCAGGGTGAAGTCAGTGGAGTGTGTTCTCTCCTGTAAAACGATATTGTTTTCTATGTTTATAAATTATTGCGAAATGCATTTTTTAAACGATAACTGTAATAGTTTACAATCTGTTTCTAATTATGTATGCTGATGATATGGTGTTATTATCAGAAACGCCAGACGGTCTGCAAAATATGTTGGACTCTTTAGCAAATTATACTGAAAAATGGGACCTTACAGTAAATATAAACAAAACCAAAGCTATGATATTTAGAAATGGGGTATGATAAGGGAAAATATAACATGGTCATACAATGGTGAAATATTAGAAGTTGTAAATGAATTTAATTACTTGGGTATGTTGATGAATTTTAATGGTAAATTCCGTCAAACGCAAAGAAAAGTTGCAGAACAAGGTAGAAAAGCTTTATTTTCGATTTTAAATGTTTGCAAAGAAAATTACTTTAATATTGAAACTCAGTTGTCAGTATTTGACACGTATGTGAGTAGTGTTTTAAGTTACGATTCAGAAGTATGGGGTTTTCATCAAGCCCCTGATGTTGAAAAAATACACCTGAAGTTTTGTGAAAAAATTATTGGCCTTGATAAAAGGACATGTAATAGATTTGTATATTATGAGTTAGGTAGATATCCACTAACTGTAATAAGAAAAGTGAGAATAATGAAATATTGGATGAAGTTAAGGTCATCAAATAATTGTATTTTACAAGCCTGTTATTTAGATATGTTGCATGAAAATGGTACATGGCTCATGAAGATTAAGGAAGAATTGTATAATATCGGTCTAGGTTACCTCTGGGAAGAACCATTCATTAATCCTTCAGCGTTTGTTCTGATAAAAACTCGTTTGTTTGATAATTTTAGACAAAATTGTTTTAGTAAACTCTCCTCATCCCCAGACGGTTTTTTATATCAACATATCCCCAAAATGTTTGATCTACAGTTATATTTAAAGAAAGTGACGAATAGCAATTTTTTTAAAGAAATAACAAGAATTAGAACTTCCTCTCATAAACTGAATATTGAAAATGGGCGATACCAAAATATTGTAAGAAGTGAAAGGAAATGTACACTCTGTAATATGAACGATGTGGAGGATGAATTCCATTTCTCACTAATATGTCCGTTTTATTCAGATTTAAGGGTAATGTATGTCAAGCAATACTACAGAAGGCGTCCTAGTGTTTTTAAATTTTTACAGCTCCTGAGTACTATTAATGTAAAAGAGATGAATATGTTCGGTAAATATCTATATTGTGCCAATAAACGCAGATCAGCTGCTTTACAACTGTAACCTAAGCATGTTTGCTAGCCTATGGTTAATTATTCACAAAAATTTTGTAATTTATCATAAGTAGTATTACAGATGGTAGATGTAGTTGTATTAATACTATATTATCATTGTCTTCTTATGGACAAGCTCCTCCTGTCAATAATATAATAATAATAGCAGTTTCACTATTATTATTATTATTATTATAAATATTATTATGGACATTATACTAGAAACTAAAATTATGTCTATATGTTTATAATCGAATATTGTGGTGTTAATATTGATATCATTCTCCGCTATTGATGTATAGATGTATCTGTTTTGTATCTGATAAGCCGAAAGGTTTAAAGAATGAAAAAATAAATAAATAAAATAAAAAAATAAATAAATAAATAAATAAAAAAAAACAAAAAAAACATAGAATTAAATTTGGGGCGGGTTAAAACGGCTAATGCAGTTCTTTTGTTATGGATTGAGGCTCCCTAGAGGGGAATCAGCATTCGATTCCTGTGAAGACCATCTTGATTTTTTATCTTTCGTCTCCGTAGCGTACGTCCATGCTGTAAACTCTATTGCAGACTTCTCCCATCTAACCACATTTAAATTTACATACTGTATACTGTACTGGTATGAAATTAAGGGTATTGAATCACTGGGTGGCCTGGTTTACGTGCTTTTTCACAGATTTTATAAGTTTTTTTATTTTCACTTTTCCATTATAAAATGATTCCTTTCATTGCAAAATATATTTGCTTTAGTTTAAAAACTATAGCTCTAATTATGAAGCAAAGGAATGAAGAAAAAGCAATGCCGTCACGTCTAAAATGCTGCCTAGCCTCCGTTTAATGTGACGTCATTTGCTAACTTTAAAATTTTCAAATCAAAAGTTAGCAAATGACACCTTCATAAACTACCTAAAATCCATTTAGATATTGTTTTTATGTATAAAATGTTGACCCTGTAGACAGTCTGTGGAAAAAAAACGTTGAAAATGGCATAGTCAGACGTGTGCATTAGAAACGGTGGCATAAGTTCTGGCGGATTGCATGGTCGGACTTGTGGTATATTCGCTCAGGTTGCATGGTGTTTGTGTGTAATACCTGAGAGGGATGCAAAAGGAATTGATGATATATTCAGTAAATAAAAACTATTTCATTAAAGAAAAAAATTGAAATATATTTTTTTTTAAATGTTTTGTTACTAAGGATATGTCTCAGAAATCCGGCCTCTGTAGACAGGGAAGTCGGAGTGTAAATATTTATCAGGTCCGCGACCAAAAACATAAAATAGGAACTTGAAAATGATTTATAACAAATTATGCGTGTGCGTTTCTTATTGTTGTGACTGTAGTAACATTTTTTTGTTTTTGTTGGTTTCTTTTCCTTTTTATCCGTTTTGTTAATATTTACTCGCCGAGATTCGAATACGTGTTATATTCGCCTCAAACTGTTGGAGCCGCGTGTTACTTTGACAGCGTTTTCCCGTGGGTAGGTATTTGTAAGAGGATGAAAATCAACTTGTTTTATTTTCCCATCCATCAAAAGAATTTTTCAGGTTAGGTGAAGTTCTAAATCTTGTCCAGGAGGTAATATTCTAATATACTTACGCAAGTTTCCGGCTCGGAACAGCCAGATCAAAGTGATTGATGCAGGTAGCGCGGATATTTTTAATGCCTTCTATTGCTAAACAAACAAACGGCATGAATTTGAACAGTAAATCTGTTAAACTGACCCAATAATAATCTGAACTGAAAAGAATCCATTATCTAATTAAGATGGTTGTTGTTGTACATGATAGGTGATATATGCCGTGTAATTAGGTTAAAGTAGTTTTTATAAAAGATTGTCCGTTATAACATAGACACCTTCCTCGCCCGTGTAAGGGACAATAACCAAGACGTGTAGACAAGCAATGTTATTGACCGACCTTGAGCGAACCCTACGCAAACAATATTGAAACGAATCGACTTATCTGTTTTAGGGAACATCGCTAATAGCCGTTGTTACAGAGATAAAAAGGCCCAATCCTTTAGCGGATTATTTTTTTCTGTAATTTTTCTTACTTTAAATGAAAAGTGTAATAAAAAAATGAAAAAAGTCAAATGTATAGTTTACTTTTAGTTTTTTTAAATCGATAATAATATTTAGTATGTATTGTATGTTTAACAAAAGGCTGAATTAATTAATTAAATAAATAATTGAATAATTAATATTCATATTTAGATCATATAAAAAATTCGGCATTATTTGTGGGTATTATTAGAATGTTTCAAAGTCAGTTTGTGATAGATATGAACAGAATTTATTGCAAGTAAAATTTAAATTGATTAAAATTGAAAACATAAATATAAATAATAAATTTTTATAATTCCAATATTTTATCATTTTTTGTAGTCTATTGTCATCCCCATTCATTATTCATATTTTATAATTAATTCTTATTAAATATTTTGCATTAAAGCTGATTAATCCTTCGAATTCACGTGTTCAATCTATTAAGGTTAAATATGAAGAACTTTTATTGGTATGGGTACTACTCATACTTTATAAATTATGTAAATTTATGCATAATAAATGAGTTGATATAAATAGAATATTCTGCTTTGATACTCATCGGAAAATTCAGATGTAAAATACAATTTGATATAACAATAGACTCGGTAGAAAACGGAAAAGTACTTCGGACACGCACGTCGTTACGGTAATTGGTCATTCCCATGTAGAAATTTAATCCGCGATTTTTCTACACAAGTAACAATGATAAAAATGAAAATTTAAAACTTTGAATGTGATTCCAGAATTTGAAAGTGAAATTTACATCCACAAAATTCACTTAAATGAGGCACATAAAACAATGTTGTTTCTTTGTCATTTATCTAGTTGTTTATTTGCCTATTCATTTATTCATAACTGATCAAAATATCTCACGATTTCATTTAGCACATAATTTTCCAGTTGTAAAAGAAAACCGTAAATATGAGTAGTTTGACAAATCAACGAAAAGATCATAACAATTGCAAAATGAAAACAAATTTTTCAACTTCTAAAATTATTTAAAATTCAGATTCATATCTAGCGCCCCCCCCCCCTTTGTGGCTTTTGATACAAATGACATATATATATTAGATGTATAAATATGTAATATATCATGCTGTTTTAAATAAGGTTTTGATTATTTTCCCCCAATCGGTCCAGAAAAAATATTAATTATACATGTATAAGTATAAACTTTATTTTTATCAAGTAAAAGGAAAAGGAAATAAGACTATATAGTGAGTGCATCAAACCAATGTAGGGTGTAGGATAATAAACTGTATGCAATCACTAAAACATCTTGAACCTTGGTATAGTCCTTATTCTTTTCCTATATATTTGACCTTTAGGAAAACCCAAGAAGAACAAGAAAATTAATAGATAAATAAAATAAAATAGATAAATTAATAAATGATAATAAAATTATTTTATCAACTGACTCTGGGAATAGACACTGACAAGTTTGAATTGTTATGACCCAGTGGAATGTTCAATTATATATGATATAA
Source organism: Atrina japonica (assembly GCA_030159075.1). Taxonomy (NCBI): domain Eukaryota; kingdom Metazoa; phylum Mollusca; class Bivalvia; order Pterioida; family Pinnidae; genus Atrina; species Atrina japonica. The sequence goes on along the minus strand of BROG01000214.1, from coordinate 216,945 downwards.
TTATTTGCTCCTTTATATCCTTTTAGATTGAGATACTAATGATTCTGTTTATCAAGTTTTGAATTTTGAGCTTATTTTACAAAATTAAGTTACAACTAATTTTGTAAGACAGACAGACAGACAGACAGACAGACAGACAGACAGATAGATAGATAGATAGATAGATAGATAGATAGATAGATAGATAGACAGACAGACAGATAGATAGATAGAAAGATAAATTATATTGCAATCTGGCGAACTTACTTTACTTATAAATACAATATGACACGGTCAGTCGTTATAAATAAAGTCACTTTATAACTCTATCAGAGAACTTACATTGATTTTCCTGCGAAGCAACAGACTGCAAATAAAATTTGATATATATCCAGTTAATCCTGCATTTATCTAACAGTTCGCAACCCTGCGGGATCGGAAAAACAACTGAAAATTTCCTAGATATAAAATAATACAAGAAAAATAAAATGCTGTAAGGATCAGAGTACAAAACAGCAAATGACAATGTCTATCTCGTTAATATGCTTGATATGTTCAAAACTAACTATTAATGCCGATCTGACTGACATGAACAATTTCTTACATGTCGCTTGTTTTGTTTTATTTTTACAATAATTACCGTTTCTTGTTAATTTCTTCAAAAAGGGCGTGTTACAGTTTAAGGGAGATATAAATCTCGTACACACATGAATTGTAACTAGAGTTGATTTTTATTATTTCCACCAAACGTGAAAAGTCCGCGACTTCTTGCGCGCTAGTTTTTAATTGTACACAAGATGGTGTCGCATGGCGTTATACGCTTGTTTATTTTATTGATGTAAGAGCCATGATTCTCTCTTCTTCTTGGACATTTATATATTTAGTAATTAGTCTGCCTGACAGAGAGGTGAAGGGAGTTGAATTTGTCACGAGAGAATGCGAACTTCCTAATCACAATCACCGTGAAGTACAAAACATTTTAGACTGGTGAATGTATGTGGATGTAACCAGAAAGACCGGAACCGGAAATAAAGCTCTTGGCCATACCGAATAATTGCATTAGAAAAGTAAAACGGTGATCCAAAATATCAAATAGGTATAACGCGGGGAATCAGAACAGGTGCTCATGGCACCTCTAATGACTTAATACACATCATAGGTTACGGCGAGTGAACAGAAAGTTGATTGTGGTCATACACTCCTCTTGCTATTGATCGATGCATTCCCAATAATTATCGCCGATAATATTGGGAATATATCGATCCATCATATCGACGACTTGAAAACCGCGATAGCCGCCACCTTTCACGTAAACGACTACTCGCCGTCACGTCCCTTACATACTCGCGTGTCGTATATAGATCGAGTACGGATACAGTATATTATATCAACAAAACTTCATTGGTTCACATAGAATTACGTTTTTAACATAACTTGACCGAACATCTATTTACGCAACCACTAAATGTGAGAGAGAAAATCCTCATTTAAACGGTTTTTATTTTCGAGCGATATCAGAACTATTCAAAATTAAGAAAAAATTCTAGGCGGAGCAAATGGTATCATTTGTTGGTTTGACTGTGCCCAAAAGATTCGAATTCAAACCATTTTCTTTCAAAGCGAAAGCTCTGTCCCAAATGCCCAGCGAGCGTTTCGGTCCAACGTTTAAATTTCAGTAAATTTACTTGAAATACACATGTAGGCCTATATGTATTGATATGTAACTGTATTAATACAGAGAACGTGCTCCATAAATAATAATTTGCAGCTTATGACAGCAGTGGTGTTGACAGGAAACATATTTAGTAATTTGTTACTTCGTTTGTCAATATCAATTATATGTGGTTTACATACAGGAAACAAGTCAAACGCCGGACTGTTGTTGTTGTTGTTCGTTAAGTTGTATTGTTGTTTCCATCATATTGATTATTTTAGCAAATTATTATTTTTTTCCGAATATACAAATGCTTAATAGGCAAAATTAATAATTTGTTTTATATATATATATATATATATATATATATATATATATATATATATATATATATATATATATATATATATATATATATATATATATATATATATTTCAAAATATTCAGAATACAAGCTTAGAAAACTGCACAAAAACGTACTTCTTCCTCCAGCGAAAATGACACAAGGTTTAGAATAATTGATCGTCTGGGTAATTCTAGTTTTTGTTAGGTCAAAGGTTGTAGTTTTTCAGTGCAAACAAACCATTGTGGCTCCCTAATATGACAATGTCATTTATTTGTGTAATGTTTAGATTCTAATTTTATTGTGTCGAAAAGTGTTACTATAAATGACCATCTCATGCTTAGCTTATTATTGAAATAATAAAAATATTTGATGAATAAATAACAGATAGGCCTATATATCAACTATATCTGTCTGTCTGTCTGTCTGTCTGTCTGCCTGCCTATACCGTATGTATGTATGTATGTATGTATGTATGTATCTGTCCGTCTGTCTATCTGCCTGTCTACATATCTAAATATCTATCTGTGGAAATCTTTGATAGTTTGTCTTGCTGTCTGTCTGTATGTCCGTGTACTTAGCTTTCTCAAAGATATTTGTTATTTTGATATTTCGGTCAGTCACAGGAATATAACGTATTAATAGCAGGATTGAACATTTATTTACCAAATCAAAGAACGTTTTAATGAAGAAATACAAATAATAAGATATCATTTAAAGACGTTACTAACAGTGTGGGGTTTATGTGTTGTATACTATTTTCGTCGATTGATAAACGTGTTGAAATAATGAAACCATATCAGATATGACCTTGGTAAACTGACTCATATCTACACTGCTATTACCAACCCCCTTTTACACCTCCCCCCAACCACACGAAAACAAACGACAAATCGAAAATGTAAAAGATAAAAAATTATTCATAAATTTCCATTTGCTGAAAAATTTACATGTATTACAACATGTCATAAGAGAAATTCGCCGAAAGCCTGGGTAAATCGGCTCTATTCTCCATTCTGCGTGATGCCTTTAAATAACCATATCATTTTACCTATAAGACAAGAAAATAAGATTTTGTTTATTTATTGTTGTTTAACATCCCACTCAAGAATATTTCACTTATATGGAGACGTCACCAAATGCCGGTGAAGGGCTTCAAATTTTGGCCTATGTTCGGCACTTACAGCCATTGAGCAGTGAGGGTTCTTTAACGTGCCGATATTTACTGTGACACGGGACCTCCAGTTTTTACTGTCTCATCCGAAAGACAGGAAACCAACCTGTCGGCAGCGGGACTCGAACTCACGACCTCACGATCCAGAGTCGAGCGCGATACCGACTGAGCCAGGCCGGCTCATAAGACATGATAAAATATAATCTGCGAAAGAGTGAATGTCTCGTGGCCAATTTTTTTTCTATTTATTATTATAAAAACTAACACTCTTGTCTCAACTATAGGGTGTGTCTCGACGAACACTGTCACTCTTTTTCCCAATCCACTTCGAATTTCAGTAAAACGAAGAAGGTTATTTAAAATCCCCCTCCCCCGATAACATAAGAAGTTGATATGACAAAAGCATCGTCATCTTCATCGTCGTCGTCGTCATGCATTTATTATTCCAATCATTTAATCATGTTTTTTTTAGTTTGTTTACCGGTGTATTTTACCATATTCAACATTTTTATGAGATGGCGGCCAAACATCTATACATGTAATAAAAATTTTTTTTTTAAATCGTTTGCAACATACACGACAGAAAGACCCTTTACAAGTCAACTGCCGTACATCATAAGTTTAGTTTCATCATTTGATTATGGTTTACTAAATTTGGAGGGATTATCCGTTATAAATTACAATTATATTGTCCCCGTCCAGACATCGTTGGGTGTCTTCGTCTAGAAGCTTCCCAATCGCTTACCCTCAGTTAGCATATCTTTATCAAATATATATATATATATATTAGTATATCTTTCTTGAAATTACGTTTGCTTTGCTCGTGGTAACTGTTCTCCCTTTTTTATTTTTTCATGGAGAGGTTTAAGATGCAATGCATTGCGCTAAAGAGTAATACCCTAAACTGCAGCTCGTAATCTAGGTCAAATTTTACCACTCTTTTAGTTACTTTTTTATTTTTGTAAAAGAAAAAAGTAACTTCATGAAATTGTGACAGAATTCGATTTTCTTTACTCTACCAATAAGGTTTTTCTTGTTTTATATATTACTATAGTTGTATAATGATTTAGCCATGATACATGATCAACGCCATCTTTTGATTTTTTTTTTTTTTTTTTGATAAAATAAAAAAGTAATTTTATGAACTCGTGACAGAATTCGGTTATCCTTTCTCTACCAATTAGTTTTTTCTTGATTTATATATTACCATAGTTTTATAATGATTTAACCATGATACATGACCATCGCCATCGTTTGGTCACATTTTGTTTTCTTATTTTCAAATCAACAGTGATATGTTTACTCTTTCGCCACTCTGCGATAAATCTAAACAATTTACTCAGAACAGCATATTGTGGTAAGATTTCAATAGTTCTAAATAAACTTCTAAACGGTGTTGTATTCAGTAAACTTGTCAAATTTCAATTAACAAATACGTACTTCGTGAAAAAATATTGTTGTCCACTTCTGGTCAGGCGAGTAATGGTCCATTATTGATAAGTAAATAACATAGCGAAAAAGTGTCGGAACAATTAGCGCTTCTTTGAGATTCTAATTGAATCCAATAAGTTTAAAGAATTGGTTTTATAACATTGATTTCGTGATAAGGTTGGTCGCGTTCGTTGTTGTGTCAGTGATAATAATACTTTTAATTCAATCAGTTGTGTAAAGGAGGAACAAAGTCCGGATTATCGGACACACACCAACACGGAATGTTTTGACACGAGTATTTATTTCTGTAACAAAGCTAGATGAAATGTTTCATTAACTAAATTATCTATTTGTAGAAGGAAGTTTAATTCTTACTCGTTAATGTTGTTTGAAAATAAACAGCAGGCTTCATTAAACAGAAAGCGCAGTAGCTAAGGCTCGTACCCGTGTCTACATTCCAATTAGGGAGAGTTTTTTCTTAAACAGGTGTTGAAATGATTAAGATGTTTAAATAATTAATTAATTGTAAAAGAAGGTCTTGGGAGAGTAAACTTCGAAATTTCTATAATTCTATTAACTCTTGTGTCAGGTAAGAAAATATTAAAAATGTTAACCCGATTAAAATAAAAAAGAAAATTTAAAGAATGGACATGAAATTTCAAACAATTCACCAAAAATATTTAAACACAAATATATCATGATCTGCATATTTTAATACATGACATATTTTTATGAACTTTGTAATTCAAATGAAATGAAAATTACAAATCGAAAATAGTGGCGATCTAATTCAGGAGAAAATGTTTCATGAAAACTCGTGGGTTCCCGGCAAGAGGAAACTAAACTCCTATCAGGTGTACTTTATTTAGATACAAAATTGTTCACAAAAATACTTTTTATCATATATTTTATAAAATATATTTGGATAAATTTTTATTTCTCTATAATTGTGGACTATCTCTCTCTCTCTCTCTCTCTCTCTCTCTCTCTCTCTCTCTCTCTCTCTCTCTCTCTCTCTCTCTCTCTCTCTCTCTCTCTCTCTCTGTGTGTGTGTGTGTGTGTGTGTGTTTTCTTAATGTCGGCGATTTTGCGTTAGCATTCTACTGATTAAAGAACTAAGATATATCATTTCACATAAACAGATGGCGGACAAGGGATGGGCAAAGTATCAATACCTTACAAGGATGAGTTTCGGGCTATACACCTCTGTTAGCGCATTTTATCTTTTCATATTAACTTATTTTGTCACTGGATATTTGGTTTTAAACGAAATAATAATAATAATAATAATAATAATAATAATAATAATTCATACTTTTTATTATTATTACTATTATTACTATTATTACTATTATTATTATTATTATTATCATCATCATCATATTATTATCATCATCATCATCATCATCATCATCATTATTATTATATCATAACTAATATCAATTATTTTTATTATTAATTATCATCACAGTATCATTAACTAGTATTATCATTTTATTCATCATAATTAATTTGTATTATCAATTTATCATTTTAATATCATTTTAGTATCATTTTCACTTTTTGTTACAACTCCTAGATAATTAAACTGCCGATACACGTAAAATCAGTGTGATTGTCCGTCTCTTAGTTTTGATTTCTAAAATTTTAATAAGAACGGAGTGCTGGGTGTGTTATTATTTATTGCATATTAGAAATTAGTAAAGATTCGAGATTTTAAGATTCAAGAAATTAGCAAAGGACATTAGTATTACATCAGTCACATATCATCTTGTGCTTTAAAATTCAATTTAGATGAAAACTAAACCTTACTGACATAAAGGAACTACCAAATATTGTACAAATTATGTTCATACATTTACCTCCAATAATTGTTTCTGAATCCTTTCCAACTTCTTTTATAATATTGTATATTTTTTGTATAAATGTTATATTAGAGTTTTCAAAATTAAGTATTTTAAAATAAATTATAACAGTATTAAGGATTTTAGAATACTTAATTTAGAACAATCTTATATGAAATAACAATAAAATTGGATATTTTTTGCGAAATAAAATCATTTATTTAGGACCTGTATTTGTATATAAATTCAAGGTAGATTGTAAATATGTTATACTAAAAATTAGATAAAAATTTACAGAGAAATAATACAGTATTACAATGTTCTTTGAATTCTATTACTTTTTTCCTAAAAATATGTATATCTAAAAAATATCTTAAAAATCTCACTTTTACGGGTGTAATTTAGAGTTCATAAAGTCAGAACAGAATTGAGACTTTTATTAATAAATTTCTAAATAAAAACCAAACGTGTATATAGATATAAAAAGGGTCGGTTAGTATCCCCTCTGAATTATGAGATCACAATCAAAATAAATAATTTTGGACGTAACTCGATCTAGAGAATCGGTGATATATAATACCAGAGAAAATTCACCTTGATATCAACTGAATTAAATCTACAACATAGATGTTTTTGTGAGTGCAATTTTAGTGTACACGCGGAAACAGAATTATCGGGGAAATATACATTACAATATTGCATGTACACATAGTTTACACTTAAAGGTACTAGATTTACGCCGTCCTGATAAAGATCGCCTGGCTTCTGTACTGATCGAGAAATACATAATTGCATTGGAGACATGTTCAACATTGCGTTAAATATCACTTAATACTTGTTTATACGTAGGGTGGTCAATTTCTCGTTTTGAAATTTCAAAATAAACATTTGCAAACCGTCATGGGTGGGCGCAAAAATTACTAACGTTGTTTGATAAACAGTTATATTTGAAACGCGTGATTTGATTGGCTGTTAAAATCCTCTGTACGTGTCGGCTTAATGCTAACTGACAGAGGTTGCGCCTCTGGGACAAAAAGCTACTTTACAAATATTTATTCGTTTAGCCATTTATTTTAGCATCAGAAAGTCAACGTACTTTATGAAAACAATTATGCAGAACAATATAGTTATCTTAATAGATCATAAACACGGATTTTAACAGCCTCTTAAAGCACGCCCCGTTCACTTGATCGTTCAGTATATAGTAACCACTTCACATAAGAGATGGTTCGCTTCAGCTGGTGGTGAACTTCAGTGGTTTATACAGGGGCAGACGTATGAATTTTTCTGATTTTAGCAAGGCATTAACAATCTAAGATTGTAAACGGACAAATTAATTATTTTGTCGTGTTTATACATTTGGAAAAGAATTTTATAGTTTGTGGAGGTGAAAACGTCTGAAGAAAACCATGTCTTCACCAAACGAGTTGGTAAGAACACAACACTTCTCTACTGTTGGAAGTCCGGCATTAAGTGGACTGTATGCACAGTACGGGGCCATGGGGACAGGTATTCCTACCTATCCCTACCCGGCAGGGATGTATTACCATTCGCTGGATTTGAATAGAGCATACGCATTGCGCATGATTGAGGAGATGCAAAGACGGGATCAGCCACAGAAACCACCATATTCCTATATTGCACTAATTGCCATGGCAATTAAAAATGCACCAGACAAGAAAATAACTCTAAATGGAATATATCAATTTATAATGGAACGGTTTCCATATTACCATGACAACAAACAAGGTTGGCAAAATTCTATACGACATAATCTAAGTCTTAATGATTGTTTCATGAAAGTTCCAAGAGAAAAGGGAAAGCCAGGCAAAGGAAACTACTGGACTTTGGACTTGAATTGCGAGGAAATGTTTGAAAATGGCAATTACAGACGGAGGAAAAGACGTGTGAAAGTCCCCAATAAGGACGGACAGGACAGTCTGGACGAAAACTCGACAGCCGAGTCCGGCGATAATTCAGATTGCGATGACGAGGACCGTGATTTGGATCCCGTACATATAGGTACAGATGGCGATGACAGTGGAATAAATGTTTGTTCTGATGAGGAAAATTCCAAGGACTCTTCCGAATCCGAGAAAAAATTAAGCACAGAAGGCAATGAAATAGACATTCCATCACGACCCGAAGTACGCAAACGACTTTTTACCATAGACAGTTTAATTGGGGACGATTCCCCACAACATTTTCATGTAACTTGTAACGGGAATTCTGTAAAGAGGAAAGATACAGATGAAAACGCGAAGAACGATGACAAAAATAAGAAGAAAAAAATTGACATTTTTGATAAAATACCAAGTCCGCCACCAAAGGTAATAGACCTAAAAGGACAGTCGCCAACATCAATACAACTTTCTTTAGCCACAGGACTTTACGGTGCCGGAATGGTCCGGAATTCACCTCCTGGAATTCCGCCTCAGCTCATGTCTCTGTCTGCTTATGGGCAAATGGGACCGTATTCTGTGACTCCGGGATTGCCAAGTCCCCAGGAGATACTTATGAGAGCTCAAAGACACGGACAACTGTCTCTGTCCTATGGGACAAGCGAAAGTGAATGGATTTCGAGAAATTCATCTATGGGAATAAATTAATAGTGTTTTAAAGATAAACGTGTAGCCGTGGAATTTTCTTTATGGATATTTTATGTGACGTTTTAATCGTGACAGTGCTTTTGTGTGTGTATTTTTATTGCTTCGTGCATCCGTTAAAAAATTTCGTTTTTTATTTTGTAAATATAATTCACAAAATGAATGGTAACTTAGTTTAAATTGCAAAGTTACTAATGCTCCAAAGTATATTATGTTATTCATTTTTTATCATGATGTGCACGTGCACGTGCGTTGAATTCGCCTAAAATATGACATTTAGTACAGTAAATATGATATCTATGAATGAAATGAATTATTCTAAACAAACTGTTCAGAAATTTAAATGATTTAAAAGCAAATTTACCATTAACAGTTTTATACAAATGCAAACTTTGTTGATATAAAAAAATACAGTAATGCAATTGTTTATGACAGAAATACTATGTCTGTTTAAAATTTCAGAAACCTGTTTTATTTCAGGTATGTTCAAATTTCGATGAAACGGTAAATAAAAAAGATATGTTCTTAGGCATAATATAAAATTGAATATGTAAGACTTATTTTTCCTGAATATTTTACATAATGAAATATGTAATGGGTATTTGTATCTGGATCAAGATAATGTTATAGTATAAATGGTACAGAGGAATTGTGATGAAATATGAGACGGTTTACAGAGAGGAATATAGAGATTCCCGTGTTATTTGGACAAAATAAATATACAAGTCTAGCATACAGATGTTGTGTTATGATATGCTTGTTGATAGAAAGAGATTCAATTAATAATAAACAAGTGCGTGGATATAATTACCTACATTGTTTGTGTATTTTTATATGAACTAAGTACACATTGATAGTGAGTAAGTGAGATGTATGATGGTATAGTGTTAAGATGCTAATGCTTGAGGTGATGATATATATATATATATATATATATATATATATATATATATATATATATATATATATATAATATATATATAAAGTTATTGAAAATCCAACTAAAGATTGCCACATCACAAACTGACAATTTCATTTTTTATTTACTTATATTCCAGAAAATGAAATTGTTTTGTGATGTGGCATACATCACAATATATATATATATATATATAGTTATATATATATATATATATATATATATATATATATATATATATATATATATATATATATATATATATATATATATAGTGATGTATGTCATTTTGACCCATCTGTTTACTGTTTATAGTAGATATCACCACAAATGTTACAAATAGTATACAATTGTTTTTATCTAATTAGTTTTGTTGGTTTGCTGCAGGTCATTTTAACCGTTTTACAAACTGTTGACAATAGACAAATACTCAATCAGGGGTTCTAAACGTCGCAATATGTTACTCTTTAAACATAATATAATTAAGGATATAGTTTGAAGTAAAATCTGAATGTTGGATAAATTGAAATAATACAAAATATTAATTCAAATCTATGAATATATGTGAAATCTCAAAAAATAGTATTAGTTATTTATTTGGACACGAATTTAGCAAAATTATTCAGGTTACAGTTTATTAAGGACTCTGTCGTTGTTTTACAGTACAGAGAACAAACATATGTAAACAATGAAATGTACAAGTTTATAAACAAATACAGCGGACGCAGAGTAGCAGCAATATTTGAAATATACAGTTGTTAAAGTATCAACAGTTGAATTGTTTACTGTTTATTATGTTGGCCCACGTGGACCCATTGGTTGGAATAAACTTTTCCTATATTTACCTGGATCAAATGGTTTCTGGATTTCCGTGACTGTTCTGATGTTTATGTCCCAATTAAATTCACTTTTTGATATTTCGTACTGAATATATTTTTTAAAATTGACTTCATCTAATCGAGAGCATAAAATTATGCTTTATCACAAAGAAAAATACATAAAATTTTGTAATTCAAATTCGATCAAACTTCCTCATTTTATAGGTAATCTTACAAATATCTTACCACAAATAGTAATGAAAAAAAAATCAATGATGAATCATTAAATCAGATTTTGATTTCAAAATTTACTCGCTGAAAGGTTAATGCAAAAAATTAAACCCGTGACAACATTCAAAAATTAAAACATGACATTTAGATCGCTCGTCGGATTCGTTTTATATTTTAGAACTGTTCAAAAGTGCAACTTTGAAATATATTTAGTGTGTACGACTTATGATGATACGTCAACGTATATGCGAAAATTGACGTAAACGTTAGCCCTGTATTGTAGATTTCACGGCCGATACCAGAAGTGCAATTATTGCGTGAACGTTTTTGGTTTTGTAACCGCATTTCATTTTTCCTTGTCGCTTTTGACATAATTCACATTTGTAAACAACCATGTATCGCATTAGACATGTACAAAAAAACAACAAAAGACCTTTTAAAAATATATTTAATACGCATCCATGCGTACGCCTAAAGTTCACATAGTTAGTATGCATCGTGACCCCTTGACACGTGCAAAACTTTAATCTGTATCAAATTCGAGGTGACGCGTGCAGTTGCTCACCTGTTGCAAATCTGGCCGTGACTAAAACCAGTGGTTCAAAACTTAATAACCGGTGCATTTGGTGTCCAAACAATACATGCTTTGCCTTGTTCAATAAATAGTATCTCATGGGTCGCGACATTTCCGCAATTTTAAACAAATTAAAAAATCATACACATATGGGATGTTTTTGACAACTTTGAATGTATCACACCCGTTCCGTGTTGAAATGATTTAAGATCTTCGGATGATAAAAATGATCAAACATTAAAAGTACGGGTGTGAAATTGAAACTGAAATACGATCATGAACCTTTATTAAAATACTAATCGCTGACCCAGATTATATAAAATCATAATGATAACATGTAAATTATTAAGTTAATTAATTTTTAACAGACGAAAAATATTTGATTGTTTCTAAGAGAAAATAAAATTATTTGTGAATTCCATTCTGGTATTTTACATTTAAATTTGATTATTTTATTATAAATCAGCTTATTTTTTTTAAGTTTACATTGATAACATGGACAATATAAAAATGTTAGAGTGTTAACAGAGCAGGGGAAATTAACCTCGCTACAACTTTACGAAAAAAATAACAGAAATTGTCGCTGTGTCTATATTCACTTAGAGCTATAAATAAAAATACGAAATACACTTAATATATTAAAATATAAACTATGGATACTAAATATAAGTGACATTACACTAAATACTATATAAATGTTCATTTTAATGTCACAATATAGTTTTCAACCTCACTTAACCGTCCTGTATTATATTTTTGTGATCATAATTTTGTGATGATGGAGAATACCCGGTTACAATGTATCACAATGCACCACACCCTGAAAAAGACCATAAAAAGAGCATAAAATGCTGACTGAGATATTTTCAAATTCAGAGAGACTCGCGAGTAAGTAGCATAAGGTGTACCGGGTCCGTTCTTAGATTTGTGAATTGTGAAACTTAAAACATATATTTCAAAAGATAAACTTTTATGTGTTATTATCACATAACTAAGTAAACAAAATCAAAATATCCTTTACGAATCAACGTAACAATGTTAACCCTTTCACCCCTGAATATACGAATTTTATGCTTTTTCCATTGTTAAAGAGCCGTCTATTATGGTCTGTAGGGTTGAAAGGGTTTACTATAGCAAAACAAATATACATTCTGACATATGAAATAAAAAAATTCTTGTGGCTCAAAATACTTTCGTTAATATTAACAAAAATTATTATATAGAAAATTATAAAGGATATTTCCTAAAATTTTTCTTAATATAATAAATATAAAAAAAAACCCAAACAATTCATTAGTTGGAATTGCTATGCTCTTCCGGACACTGGTTTTACGACTATTTTCGTAGCCTAGAACAACGGACTGTTTTAGCCCGGCTTCGGTTCTTGGTTTTACTTTTATTGGCATTGACGAGTTGTTTTCTAGAGAAATGCAAATTTTGAAATACATGATGCTACCCATGAAGTAACTTATCTAAGTTCGAGCCCTCTCCCCCAAAATATTTTTTTTTTGATAAATAGATATCAACTTCACCAATGTATATCATTAACTATAATGTTAGTACTTAGCCTACAGCATTTTCTTAAAGCAATATGAACTGTTGACGGCGCATTTTGTATTTATTGCAAATTCATTCGAAAATAAATTAATATAATGTTGTAAATGGGCAATGAAGCTTCTAACCGCGTTATCCGACATTGCATAAGTGGTGAAGGTTCTTGAGTGTCACTCGCTAACTACGATTACGTCTGAGAAGTATTGCAGTAGAGTATCCATTCACTGCTCCAAACCATGATGACGGAATAAAGCACAATGAATGTAAGTAATTTCCTGTTCATAGATCATAGTGTTTTTGCTAAATTAAAATGGTTCAGAGTTAATTTGACAATTTCCCACAGGTTGTACCACGTTAGGTACATATTCAAAACTAGAGAAATTATATAACTCGCTGAATCCTTCTGCTAGAACGATCAAGTGCAGTTTGATGATACAGAGAGAAACATTTGTGTGGTTTTGTTTTTTTAACATGTCCCCCTTTTTTGTACACAAATTTAAAAAATAATTCTTATTTTTTAGTTAATATATATATATATATATATATATATATATATATATATATATATATATATATATATATATATATATATATATATATATATATATATACTGCGTCATGTATGCGACATTCTTGGAATAAAACGATGTTATCAAATATTTTGGATGAACGGAATTCCATTTGATAATAACATCTAACAACTGCACGTGTAATGAACTTATTTTATTAGCCAAACAAAAACTACTGCACAAACAACGACGTCATCTATTAGCTCAAGAAAATTCTTACAACTGCACACATAATTACGTCATCTGTTAGCCTATGAAAATTCTAAAAAAACAAACATAAACGACGTCATATAGTTGTCCCAAAAACTCTTAAAACTGCAAATATAATGACGTCATCAAATAAGCTTTAAGCTCCCAAAATACCTCTCAAAGTAACACAAAATACATTAACATCTAAATAAACGTATGTTATAGCATTTAACCGACCTTTATGTTGGATAAATGCAAATCTTCTGCTTACCTCATATAGGTATTCATACGTGCGAGCCTGGACAACTCTACGTTAACCACTTTGGCTATTCTTTAAGCCGTTGTGACTTTGCTGCTATGCCTCACTCCCGACCTCGGACACAGGGACCCCACTTACACCGGACCAGAGTCACAAGATACAGAAGAGCCAGCCGGTGATCTACAAGAAGGCCCCTCCCATCCGGGAGCTGAGGGCCGACCAACCCAGGGAGAAGAGGACCCAAAACAGGCCAACGCCACTACCAGATCCAGCGCTCAAGCCTACTCCGTAGTGTAACAACTTCCATCATGGTTGCACGTTAAACACAAGGAGCCTCTCCGGAGCTACAGCGGTAGCTTCGGCGTGTGGCAAGGGCTTTGAGTAGTCTCGCCGCACGTAAAATCAACTCTGACTGACAGAATGACGTCATATATAAGCTTCCGAAATCTCTGACACTTGCATACATAATGAAATCATCTATTAGCTGATGAAAACTCTTACAACCGCGCATATGATGACGTCATCTATTAGTCTACGAAAACTCTAAAAACTGCACATATAATGTTGTCATTTATAAGCTCACGAAATTTCTAATAACTGCAAATATAATGCTATCTATTAGCCTACGAAAACTTTCACAACTGCACACATAATGACGTTACCTGGTAGCCAAGGAAAACTTTAAAAACTGCATTTCTAATGATATTATCTATTAGCTGACGAATACTTTAACACATGCACATATAATGACGTCATCTTTTAGCCCATGTCAACTCTTACAACTGCATCTATGACATCATATATTGGTCTACGGAATTCTTATTACATCAAATATTTTGGATGAATGGAATTCCATTTAGAAAAGTAATTCCGGCGAAATTACCGTATCCAACTAAAGTGCAAGACAACGTTACGTTTCACATTGTCGTATTGAGCTTGATATCATATCTGTATGATTACACATAGTACATGCAATAAATTGTAGCACATCATTTTAGTCATTCTGGAAATATACATTTAGAATTAAGTGTCGTGGGATTATTTGGGTGCTGTCTTTAAGTCGTCTGTGCCCTGGGGCAATACTGACCCAATACACTGATAAAATCATTCATATTTTGGCTTATTACACATTTGACCATTTCCTGAACTACACAATGACGGTCAATTTATTAACGTTATAGAGAAGATCCTGGGTACAATGTTCCAGGGAAAAGACAATCAGACTTCCGCAAGAAATACAATCGTCGGAAAAGATGGAAAAACGCGATCGACATACAAATAGTTTACTCTTGATACTAACGCAAATGTTTTAAAATATCTTAATTACAGGCAATTCCCACGCCATATAATGTATTGATGGAGCCCTGCAATATCGCCGTTGTACAGTAGTAACACTAGGTCATTGACAACAATGATATCTATTCAATGGAAGATCTTTACAGATGGACAGTGTAGTGATAGTGTATTGATCTTGTTTTTTGCATGCTTCAAATGTATATCACTATTTCATCAAATAATTATGTGTTCCCATGTTTTTGAGTGGAAAAGGTCTCAGCACTTAGCTTAACCAGTCAACCAATACCTTTTCTTGTTCTTTTCTCTTTACTTATAAACAATCCGTCTAACTAGTCTGTTTTCCAGTAAACCAATCAGTTTCTTTTCTCTTTTTGACGATTTGAAATTGTTTAAATCATTCTACAAAATTATTTAGGTTTTTGGAATACCCTGTTGTCGTGTTTGATTACCACAGAAAGAATATATATATATATATATATATATATATATATATATATATATATATATATATATATATATATATATATATATATATATATATATATATATCAACGATAAAACGTATATCTAAACCATTGTCTTGTGTAAATAAATATTTACAGATTATATCTTATCATATTCAATAAGATATTGTGTACGTTGTATGTACAAAAATAATCCAAAATGCTGTAAAATATAAGTGAATCTGTAAACATTTCCTACATATGTTTTATGTACGTCAATGACTTCCATGTTGGTTTTATTTTTAGTTGTGTTGGTATCTTATCTTGGGTTGACATGATTCTGGATATATCTTTCAAACTTGTCGTCGACCATGACTAGAAAACGCTGACGTCAGGTCGTGATTGAACACAGACACCCCTTTGGCTGAAGGGCGCAAAAGCAACAATATAGAACAGTATTTGTTTTATCAGAAATGAACCGGTGTTTTTTTTATACCACAAGAACTTATAAACAACTGACCGCTTTAAGGACACATTGATGAAGGAGAGAATAGATTAAATTGGGTGCAGCGAAATGATTTTGGAGTAGGTATTATTGTATACATGTATATCATCCTTCTGAAATCGTCTTGATCAAATGTTATTCTATTTCCTGTTCATAGTCAAAATATAATTTAAACTGTTCAAACGACTCTAGTGGAATTTAAATCTGCATACTGTATATAGTTTGTTTCCACTAGAAACATCAGTCTTACACTTCACAGAATTCAAAAGTTTTTCGCCATAAATATGCTGAAAATTGAATTGTCTTGATCAGTTTGTACAATGAAATGTCCCACAAAGGACGGACACTTCTGAATACAGGCAAGGTAAAACTCTATAGACTCAAATTTTAAATGAAAATATGTTTCAACAGTGTGGTTTTCTATTATTACGTCTACAGTTAATCCCATGTACTCACAGAGTGATGACTATATGTTTTCTTGGTATTATCTTTACTGGAAGTCTTGAATAAAAGTTAAATTTTGATGACTCGGTATTATTGAAGCATAACAATTTCCTGGAAAAATTAAAGTTGTTAAAACTAATGCAGATTTTATAAATGTTTTCATATTTAATCATTGTGTTACCAAAATTTGGTTCAAAAACATTCCCGAGTATGTTTTTAAAAACAAAAACAATCAAGTAAAACTTCTGCAGCTGGACATTTTAAATGGTGATAGCCGTATGATTGAAGTCGATTTTATTATCAGAGGTTTGAATCTTATATGGTTTAGACGAGTTATCGTAGGAAAATTTAAGTGTAATAATGTAAGTATAATTTGTGACAATTAAGTTGACATATCACTGGAACAAATTAGTGGCAGGGTATGTTTTATATCTTTTAGGGAGGAAAGATTTTTTTTAAATACTGGTTGAATTATTGAACTCTATAAAATGAAATTTATGAAATTTCAATCATTTTTGTTTTTCCTGTGTAGTACCCTCTTTCGCTAAGGGTATGACAAATCAGACCCAGTAAGCATCTCTATGTCATAAGAGTTCATACAAGATTATTTTGACCATATTGGTGAATGTTAAATGTTGTCCCTTTCAAACACAAACACTCTCTTTCATATAGGCTTGAAACTTGACCTTTTCTGATTGTAACTGAGACTTATATATTTCTATTTACTGAACACATGTTTATCATAATAGTCTGTTTAGATAAGAATGCATCATGAAATATCTATGGTGATTACGAATTGTTCCATAATTATCATAAAAGCGAGCAGAAGCATAGCAATTCTCACTTTACTCATCGGTTACTTCCACTGATGAGAGGAAATATTTACAGACTGATTCAGGCCAGCATCTATATGTTGCCAATATAGAAAAATGTACATAGCTGTATATAGGTACATGTTTCTTAAACTTCAGACAAATCCTCTGGTTTAATGTGACATTAAAATTATTCTTGTATTGTCCAGTTATGTTCACATTTGGAACAAGTAAAATACTGAATGATCTCAAATGCTCATCTTCTAGTCTAAATTATAGCATCATTAACATTTTATGTAGAATTAAACTTTTAATCCAATTGTGTTGTTTTAATTTCTTCCAAATTTTCTAGTGCTTTCATATTCCACAAAAGGAAGATTTTTAAAACTGCACAGTATGCCTAAGGTTGTAATTATATATAGATGATAATCTATTTATTTTTAGCAACATTTTCAAAATTATTTTCACATGGATATGTGACCACCGATACTCGTTCTACTATTGTATTCTGATGGCTATTATCTTTTTGTTAGTGAGCCGGCCTGGCTCAGTCGGTAGCGCGCTCGACTCTTATTTTGACTCGAAATATTCTTGAGTGGGGCGTTAAACAACAATAAACAAACAAACAAACTCCTTTTTAGTATGGTAATTTTACGATGGATCTCTTTATAAGATACTTTCTAGACTTTTTATGTTTATTTCAGTAGAACCATCCTCAAAATATATTTATTCTAGTTCCAATGAAAACCTTGGGTCTCGAACTGACTTATGTTGACCATATACGCATAGTGTAGGTTCATGTCCTTCATACACTTTCTTCAAGCCTACAATTTCCAGAAATCATTCTTACAGGAAACATACGAACGTCTTGTTAAGAAAATAAATATGAGAATGTAAATTTAGAAGTCATTATGAAGCTGTGTATTGAAAGTGCCAAAATGTCACAATAATTAATTTGTATTTTGAGTTTTTTACGTATCTGCCTTCTATCACATCACAAAGACTCGGACAATTCACGCCCATGCGAGATTAACGCGTTATCTTGTGAACGTGATAACGAGAACAAAACGTGATTTATAAAATTTCACTTTTTCACACTGTGCTATTATAAACTGTAATTAAAATGTCAATTGATGAATGAAAACAGTTTTTAAACAAACTCATTCACTTCAAATTGAGAAGAACCCAGCAACCTGACGTATGGAGTTGACTGTTATATAAACATAGCGTTGAAGAGGATGGTGTTTTATAAAACACAGGAAGTGCCAGTTGATAGTGCTGTATAAACCTAATTTGTTTTTATCAATCCAATCAAACATTTATCAGGAAAGAAAATCATTACTGCTTTTTCTATATCTTTGAACCTGGTTGTCCCCTATATTACTCGAAATTTGTCTCTGGACCGCACGTATTGCGAGGATTAAAACTATCACTAAAATAACAAGCTCTTTTGCAAATAGGTATATTGTGTGCTTGATTGTTTCGTTTTGCCTTTCCATAGGTTTGTAATCCGCCATGAATCCTCTTTGATAATAGAAAAAAAAACCAAAAAACAAAAACAAAAACAAAACAAAACAAAACCAAAAACAAAACAAAACAAACAAACAAATCAAAAACACTTTTGTAAGGGATTCAGTTTATTACTAGATATTTTTATTTAACAATGCTTTTACCAGACATTATGTTAATCTCTAACTCTTCTCTGACATACACAATGATATTTATAACCTATCTGTAGCGTTGTAGCAGTGTTTCGTTATATATATATATATATAGTGTATGTATGTATGTATGTATGTATGTATGTATGTATTTATGTATATACATATCTTGCACTCGATAGTAAATGTCCATTCAAGAGACATCTTAATTTAGATTTGTTGTGCTATTTTCTCACGCTTCTAAGCTCTATGGATTTTTCCAACATTGCAAATTGAAACAAATATATTAATTCACCCATCAATATTCTGTTATTTCTCATAAATATTAGTTTTTGTACTTTTAATAATTGGTCTGGTTTATTTAAACACAATATTCCGTCAGACGCGGAACTAGTTTTATCATTTAACATGTAAACGTTTCTCAAATATTTTCTAAGCACCAGGCACACAAAACTCCCTAAAACCACTTTAAAAATGACGACTCGTGGTTGAAAAAGCTAAATATGTTTCCAGTGTATAAAATAGGATAAATAGATGTTTCTAAGAAAAAATCGGTACAGTTTCCGGTGCGAAATATTTGCTTTCTTCTCGTTGTGGTAGAATAGTTCTATTAATTGACGCCTTTTACAATGAATAAAACTTGCATTAGCTGGATGACAAAAGAAATTGATTTCATCTTCAAACAATTAATATACACGCCTTCTATCGGTCACTTCCGTTGTCCGTAAGTTCAAATTCCGGTTATCATGAGAAAGTAAAACTTTAGAAAAGTTGGTCTAATAAATGATTCGTGTATTTTGATTAAATATTGAATATCTGTAGTTTAAGTTCCTACTGTTCGCTCATTTTACTTCAAATCAAGCTTGTGGACTGTACATTGAGTCAGCAATACTAAAACAGAACAATATTCGTTAATGGGAATGTTAGGTGGATTCTCAAAGAATCCATTCTTATAAACTAAAATTATTATGAAGAATATGATTTATCTTAATTTTGTCAAACATTTTGAACTATAAATCAGAAGAACATTTATATCAGGCAAATTTGAATGGTGTTTATTACACGCACACACACGCACGCACACACACGCACGCACTCACACACGCACGCACATACACTAGCACGCACTCACACTCACACACAATATTCCAGAGGGTGTTCAGCATATGACATTTCATGTACTGGTATTGAGATACACTACCTTCTGGTAGAAGACTATAAAAATGTCAACAATTTGCAAATGTTGATTTTATCAACTATGTTTCTCTAAATGAAATGTTGCGCTTTCTGTTCATTAGCAGTTGCCGAATCGTATATAAAAATTGCAATGAGGATTTAGTCCTTATATATTTCTCTTAAATTTGACTGTAGACACGTGGTGAGTATCACCGTTCGACAGGGGATGCTTACTCCACCATGACACTCAAGCCACCCTCTGGATCTTCCCTAGGTCCGTGTTTGTCCAATGTTGACCAGCTTTTTATTTGTCACTTGGACCACCTGAATATTATTTCTTTGTTATCTGTGTTTGATATTGTATACATGTATTTAAGATATGTAACTACATCTACTTGATATGAATGCATAAAAAATTTAAACATGTTTATTTCACTTGCAGTGAACTGGTATGAATATGTATTCCAAATAAATGCCCTGTGTGTAAATATCATTTCTAAATGTAAAAAGCGCGGGAGAATACGAAATGATCGTGGTGCCTACATCTTTAAAATGCTGAACAGCGTTTTAAATTTACTTACCACAGAAAATATCCTCTCCTTTTCATTCAATATTCTCGACCATTTAGTCTTTTTGTTTCTGTGTATTTCTGTTTTTTTAAACTGCCTTCATAATCTCGCGACAAGTGGTTTAACAGCTCTAGGCATGTGTCATATCAACGATACATGCTCATAATAATATCAAATTCGACTAAAGCAGGTAAGGTTGGCTATCAACAGAACAAAGCTGAAGTTTAATTTTGTAACATATTCCTTATTGTCATTTTTAAATGTCGTTTGTTTCTGAAATGAAGTTTTCTGTGGTATGTCCACAATATCCCTAAATAGGCGTTTGTAGACAAAAGATCCGTGGCGCGCCTTTTTAACTAATCTTACGTATATTTTATAACTTGCATTGCATAATATACTTGGTATGTACTTTAAATAATACCTGCCAATATTTCAAAGTGCGTGTTCAATGTTTAATTAATAAAATGCCAACTTAAAGTACGCCACTGGTAAATACCCCCGTTGAATTTTCATTGATTTTATGTACGAATGGAAATGATAAGTACTCGTAACGTTTATTTACCCTACATTTGTTTTAAGCATCAACATATTTTTAAGCTTTTCGTTTACAATTTTAATGTTGAAACTAAACGGTGGATAATGGATCATCATTATCGTCGGCGTCGTCGTCACTATTGTTATAATATCATCAATTAGCTAACAGCAGTAATACAATGCTACAGTGAATATAAATACAGGTGCATCAATACATTTTTAAGATAACAAATACCGAACCGTTAAAGATGGCGAAAGACAGAAAAGGTCATATGATAAAATATTAATACTTCTTGACTCGTTATGTGAAATTGTACAAACCGAGTTCGCTATATTCACGGTTTACTGTATGGGATCACGTGTCAAAGAGAGGGAGGTTTACTATCTACCTGTCAAACATACAGAAGTAATGCCAAAGTCGTATTAAAAGTTATATTCAGTAAGCAAGAAACATAATGACTTTTGTCTTGATATGAAATTGTCAAAACATTTATAAGTTATCCCCTCTTATAAGAAGATTTTGCAAAGTGATCCGTGTTTAATTTACTCTGTCAACCCGGCTCAGTGCAGAAATTGTGTTTCAATGTTGAACACAACAAAACTGTGATTGAAACTTTGCCATCCCAAGGTCTCTTGACTCTCCTCTGATGTGTAACACGTGACAAGGAAACAGCCACTGCACTTTATTGTCTCATTTATAGTTTGAACACAGCGCCACCTTCTGACTGTTTCGTAGGATCACATGCATGCAATGCACTTGCAAAGAGGTTCTCTAATACCATACCATACATTTACATTTTACACTTGTCCAAGAACACATCCATTCCATCGAGTCATAAACTCATGTACGAATATCAGATACCGTATCTCTTGCCATATACATACACCAAGACCTAGTCTATTCCACGATATAAAGTTATACAATTCATACATTCAAAGACATTTATTCTGACAATTTTGTCTGTATGTGTGGGAGAGAATGTTCGCAATCAAGTTGTACAAATTGTGTTTTTTCCTCTATATTTTTTGTCCTGTCATTATATAATCCTGTGATTCTACGTGTTTGTTTAAAGGCTTGAACCATCTGTGTGTCGGTAAAACAGAGATTCTTTAACATGTTTTTATCTACCAAACCCAAATAATAAGCAGTTATAACGAATGGCGAAACAAAAACTGATATTAAAAACAATCGAGTTTATTTTTTCTTATATAAAATGGATAAGATAGAAGTCATTTTATAAACAAAGTCGGGTTTCTTCGAAGTAGTTTCTTTGCTGTGGGTCCCCAAATAAGATAATGACAAGATATTTTAGAAGTTGCGCGTATAAATATATAAACTATCACATTTCCGTGAATCAAGCAGGCGAAGTGATCGAAAGATTGACATTGTTTATTACAAAAATTAAACCGCATGGTGAAATATATCTTTTTAACAAGAAAATAAGTGTTTAGTTTATTTTTCAACAGAAATAGATATATATCTTATTGGGTTCTCGATGGAAAGGAGTATTCCTTTTTGTTGATTTTTGCCAATCTGTTTTAAGTGATGGTATTACTCTACTGCTGCTTCTGCTGACATGATGTACATCAGAGATCGCATGGGTGGTCCTGACAAATTAGAAGCCATGTTTCAAAGATCGAAGAAACGAGCAGGGTGGCTATCTTTTACCCCATAGCTCTTCGTTTATATACTTTTCCAAAAAGTAGTTGAATTTTAAATATTTTCACAGAGGTCGGTGATAAATTAATAAGATAAAAATCATTTGATAGCCGAGTGAAGTTGTATATTAGTCGAGGTAAGAATGAGTTCTCGGCATCACCGTGTTATTATCATATATCTTATTTATCTACAGATTACTTACTATTGATTAACTATAATATTTACGCTATTTATGTCAAATCTAACTTCACACTTGTGAAAAAGGAAAGAACAAAAGGGAAAGAAAGTCGAATGAACGCACCCATATTGTATTTGTATTTCTTACTCTTTTTCGTATATAATATATATATGTACTTAATAAATAAATAATATTAGTGTTTGTGCGTCTTTACAGCGAAAATTTAAAGAGATAGACATCATGTAATACTATGATCACTCATGAGAATTACTTCAAATATCCGAAAACATAGAAATACTACTCTTGCGTAAATATATATATATATATATATATATATATATATATACTTATATGATTTAGTGCATAGATATGTATTGAGAGAGAGAGAGAGAGAGAGAGAGAGAGAGAGAGAGAGAGAGAGAGAGAGAGAGAGAGAGAGAGAGAGAGAGAGAGAGAGAGAGAGAGAGCGAGAGAGAGATCCCCAATAGAAAGTCCTTAGATTTGGGATAACGTTTGAGGGTCACCAAGGTACAGTACCCTTTCTGTACTTTTTATTCAATTCTTAAAGTAGTACAAAAGTATGCTAACACAAAGTATAGGTAAATACAACTTCATAAATATTTGGAAATCACAGAAAAATATGCAACTGGCATTCCGGAGATGAATCATTGAAATGGCGGATTTTCTCAAATTGAGTGTGTCTTAGAAAGTTAATTGTTCAGGAATCTTGCTTTTCAATGTTTTTCAATTCACTTTAAAAATTGTATAGAAATGTTTAGATACTAGGAGAAATTAGAATGAACGCAGACCAGCCTTTCACTTTGATTTACCAAGTTTATCTTTCAAATTTAAGATTTCCATTGTGTTTCGATTAAATATACAATTTTAGGCATTCACTGCGGAAGAGTTGATTAATGCAATTGTATGGTGAACAGTTTTCTCACAATTTAAAGAACAAACAATGCATTTGGCCAACAGGCGGAGTTTTCAAATGGAGAGCGGAACAAACACGAAGATACTGGTTTTCAGGCTCTAACAAATACATGTTTATATTACACAAACTTTGTACAGAACTTCAATGTTAAGGTTTCATAGCAAATTATAACAATGTTTGGAATAGGCCTTCGCAGCGAGTTTTAAAACATTTCAAGGACATGTGAAAAGTTAGTGCTATATCTGCAGTTGTATACTATGATGTTTACTACCGTGATCGAAACTGAGGTTAATATGATAAACGTATTATTAGATTTAGGAACCAGTAGATTTAATGTAATATAATTTTATGCTCATGATGATAGTTTATGTCATTAAGAAATATATTTCGGTTTTGCGCATTACTGATAGGCTACACGAACACCTAGAAAGCTAGATAAGATGTAGATTTTTACCCCATTTCAAAACTGGTAATTTGGTATTGATATGTTACTAATATTTAACACATGCATGCACAGACACTACAAATTCAAAGAGAGGAAGATATATACTTCGTACGGGGAATAATTCAAAAAAATAAATATATTACGTAGGAGGAAATAACATTGTTACCATTGCATAATCAAGTATGTCACGATAAAAATATATATTTAGCTTAAAGACAGTAATACCAGAAATGTTTCTTTTAAAGAAATTTTTATTTGTTATTTGTATATTTTTTATTTGCGACAGTATGAAATGCTGTTTTTCCCCCAAAGAGACTACCTTCATTCGGCAATAGTATAACGTTGATAACAATATTACATGTTTCTCTTTTCAGAGATAAAACTTTCATTCCGCAATGGTAGAACGTTGAAAACAATATTTTTGCTTTCCGTTTGAGTTGTGTTATTTTTACTTTTTATAAAAAAAGTCAGTTATAAATCAGTAAAACTATTGTAAGCATGTACAGATCTCCATTCAGTTTCAAAGAAACCTTACAGGGGTTATAGTTCTTTATAGATAATTGTGTAGGTATAGTGAGGTAATACATTGCACGATGTCAAATAGCAAATGAACAAGACACAAAGATCAACAAATAGATGCACGAGTCATATTCTTGCTGTTGAACCATTATCATAGTTGACCCATTATCATAGTAGCCAACGTTTTCGTTTTGGAAACTATCTTGGAAACTCGATAAACGGTATAACGTATAAACTAATTTTTTCTCCTTGAAGAA
The DNA here is from genome assembly GCA_030159075.1 of Atrina japonica. Lineage (NCBI taxonomy): Eukaryota > Metazoa > Mollusca > Bivalvia > Pterioida > Pinnidae > Atrina > Atrina japonica. The sequence goes on along the minus strand of BROG01000214.1, from coordinate 191,367 downwards.
AAATGATTTTACCATATTTATATCTAAAAGATATTTATCATAAAGTTGAAAGAAAATAACATACAGACACCAAGTAGATATTGGACAGACACGGAAATGCAGAGGTGGTATCAGGTGTCATTAAGGAGTTGACGATTCTTCTTCAACCGGAGTCAGTTGATAAAAAATTCTGTGTTTAACATATTTTAAACCGAAACATTACAAATTATAAAAATTACAGATAACACAGTATTAGTCGAAAGAAGGTTCAAGAGACAAACCAGGTGGAAATTGGACACAGTCAGGTACGAATCCTCGTCACAATCAATAAACACGATTCAGCAACAACGATTGAACAATTAATTCAGCATTTAACTCTCTGAAACACTGTTATTCCAAAGAAGTTCATAATACCGACATTCAAATTTACGAAATGTTGACATTAAATTGATTCCTGATATCCTTGTGACGACAACTTAATATAAGTAAGTAGCTTGCCTCTATATATGAAATGTTCATATGTTGAACGGATCTGACATATCAGATCATCGTGGAGATATATGCATGCAAAAAAGGGATATTACTATTTAAATATGGAACTTTGACAGTAGTGTCATGTTATATATTTTTAATTTAATAGGTGGGTGTAAAATACAAAAATTAGAACATGACAATTATAATGTTTTATTTTTTTGTATTTACCACCCACCTAGTAATTTCAAAAATTAAAACACGACAATAGGAAAGACAAAATCATCACGTTTGTCGTATAGCTAGGTTGCTAATTTCCCAAATACGTCTGTTATAGTAAATGAAATGCCCGGGTAGGAAGCGTCTATGATTCTTCAGTGTATTTATGTGTTGAATCAGAGTTGTCTAATGATAACTATTGACTAGGTATATATAATTCCGAGTACCACTTTTAGTGAAAAAAACTGTTGTCGATTACTTGCTTTCGAATCAAAATATGAATTTCCAGATTTTAAAATTTCTGAGTTATAAACATTATTTAATAATTCTGTTTCAGCATATTTCAATATCAATTACAATAATGTTGAACGAAAGTTTGCTTTTACGCATCGACGCTTGTTTGCTTTAAGAATTTCAGTCCTAATGTTTAAAACAAAAATGTCATTTTGTAATTTGAATTAAATGAAAATTAGCAGTACCACCCATTAAGATCGGAAACAATATTGGTGTTTATAGAGCTCGTGTAAAATATATCGTTGATGTTACTACATAAATATATTACAGACACCGTGTCGCACAGTGCAGCCTTAAAGCATATGAAAATCACTCCGAACATTTCCGTGTTAAAGATAGGCACATTGATTATTGTGGCTGGACAAATTATATATAATTTTAACAATTCTATTAATCCAGACAATTCAAAATGAAACTTGACTATTTGAAAACTTTCTGAATCTGCCAGTGTTCATTCTAAAGATATTCATACAATCTTGCATGTGAGAAATGGATTGGAGAGGGGGAGGTAGATCCCTTTGAGGTTGCAATTGACATCATCGTATTTTTGCGAGTTAGTCGAATTTCTTGACGTCACAATGCATTTTCAGTGTTTGTATGAGGTATGACCGAGGTGTCGAATATTGTGACGTCATCAAGCTTAACAATTGTTCGAGCATAAATTGAAAGGTCAATTCAGGCTGATGAGACGGTGACTCTTTCCGGACACCTGGTCTTATCCCGTTTGGGATTCGTAATTGTTCTTCATGTTGAGACCATTTGCATTGGTACTTCTTCAATCTTACTTGCATATAAGTTAATTAGTTCAATTTCACTGATTTGGTCCGTTAAAACCTCAGTCCATATATTTCATATTTTGACGAATCTTTTTACACGTAATATTTTTCATATCTGGAACTAGGTATCAATTTTTATATTTTATCATACAATTGTTTTGTATTTTGTTCCGTTAAATAGTGAATGCGGCCAATGCAAGCACACTGGTTGTGCATATATGTGAATTGATTTATGTTTTCTTATATTTTACGTAAATAAAATCTAACATTAACACAAAGAAATATTGTGTCATATCCTTCTCACAATGTCCGTTATTCACATCATTGTATATATGATATATCATATTTATGATATACGTTTGATTGATACGGAACTGCACTGATATGCATTTTAAAAGATCATTACCGGAAGTGAAAACCAGAAGAAGAAAAATAATTAAAGAATGCATCATCCTTTTGACGTACGATTAATCTACCGGGACAGAAACATCTTTGTCATCATAACTTTATTATAGTTTTACTATTTATTTGTGTATCAATAATTCAGACTGAAAATTGAATAATATGATCTAAGGCAGATCTCTGAAAGCGAACGCAGCTTAGTCGTTGTCTTGGGGTATTTTAGGGTAAATCGTTCTGATCGATTAAGATTTTTGAAATACATACCGACAGAGATGTACATGTATAGATCTATTCTATGTCATAATAGGTCTGGTCATAATTAAATGTGTTCACTTGAATATCAATAATTCAGAATAGAAATTGAATATCAAATTTTCCCATCATTGTTACTTCATTAACTTTTGAGAATGGCAGCCTGTAGGTATTTAAAGAAATAATTTACATTATCATATGGAATGAACACAGTTATTCTTCGATATTAAATGTTTTTAATTTTCATACCTAAAAGCAACTTTGGCGGCATAACAAAAATGCTTTGATGTTGTCTTAAGCCGTGGTGAGTACAGAAATATCAAAATATTAAAGTCTTATGCTGTCCCTTTTAACCCAAAACTATTAGTTAAATACATTCAAATCAGTTGAAAAAACATAGCAGTTTAAACTTTCATTCGGCGGTGTTTTAAATCCACAATATAAACCATTTCAATTGTTTATCTAAATAAAAAGAGTTTTTCATGAGATTTTGACTAAAATACGCGTGTAAATGGTTTGAGTTGGGTAAAATATTATAGATTTGAATTCTAATTCTCGAATCAATGATATCAATTAGATTCAATTATCCAAGTTATTCCTGCGGTTAAACCCAAGACACAACATTTGCAATAGCTTAGTCACTGCCACAATAACTCGACTATTAAATTAAACATTATATTTACTTACATTTTACTTATATGTTCTAAATACATGTAATACCATGTTCAGGGTTCTCAAACAATCTACAAGTTTGTTTGTTGCGCAAATCTCCTTTATGAAGTGATATTTCATGAAATGAACAACAATATATCCTTTTACATTATTTCTATATAACTTACAGCTGATTAGAATTGAAACAGAGATCAAGACGAAAAACAAACAAGAACGGCCAGTGGTCATACTTCGTCTTCCCTTTGGTCCGAGCTTATTCATACACGTACAAGAATTAGAACTAATCTTATTTACGTACAAAACCTGATTTGAACTAAAGATTATAAAATTTTCTTTGTAAGTGATTTTATTCCATCAGTTCCATAATTGTGGCACGTTTTATTAGATAATCGCGGGAAAATTAGATACGCTAGACATGTGTATTTTACTAGAAGATAATATTATAATATTTATTCTATGACATCAAACTGAGTAAAAATACGTATTGCGTGTTATCAAATCTTACTCTCTTCTGTCGAAAAGTAAATAGATGCAAACATCTATTTATAAGTAACTAAAAGATAAAATACAATATTTTGAAAAACTGGGTGCACTAAAATAAAATCATATCACAGTCGCTACTAAAAGTTCATATATTAATTTATATTAAGGTCCGGTCCCAATGATCACCCGGACAGACTAAATATAAATATTATGTTCTTCCTGCAGGTAAAATTTGAAGATCAATATGGCGGATTTGTCGGGAACAGCGAAAAGTATTTTTTAAAATAATTAATAGATGGAGTAATGTTTCCACGGATACACCACATTAAGTAAATTAGCATCTCAACTCGGGTTTAATGATGTTGACAAATGTTTTCAGATTTCATATCTTTCAGCGTCCTCTCACCCATTGTTATAATTTCCGGCATGATTTTGTCTGTCTTCACCTGAAATGTCCTTATACAGCGTATTCATATTGTTCAAAGCAACTATCATATAACGCAAAAGGAAATGTTCACTTCCTGAACGCTATGACTATAGACATTTTGTTATTTTGTTTTATCGTCCGTCAACTTACGTAATATTTATCTTACCGAAATAACAAAAAAAAATTAATTTTCCGAAATCTAAACTTTACACACCTTAAACCTAATACAGGAAACATCATCATATCTTTTGACTTTACATCCGCCACAAACAAAAGTCTTCTTTGAAGTGAACATTGAATTATTTGTTTGATGAATAATTACTGGGAAATGATTTTAATAACATATCTGAAACTGTGATATTTAAATTTTCATCTCGGACATTATTTTGATTTTTTTTTCTATTTTATATACTAAAAATTGGAGCGTCATAATGATTTTATAAAGATGTAATGAAATGTCATGTTACTTTTTCGTTTAAGTGTATATATATATATATATATATATATATATATATATATATATATATATATATATATATATATATATATATATATATATATATATATATATATATATATATATATATATATAATAGGTCAATTAAATGATTTATTGATTATTTTCAATTGATAAACATAATTTGAGTTAAACTATAGCATCTAGATAGATAAATTGTATATTTCACTAATAATACTGGTTCTACAGATGTTCTACAGACGTCAGAATCGTCGTGCGTTACCTCTACAAGACAGACGTTTTCTGACACAGGGCCTATGTAAATAACGTATTTGTTTTGCGTGACATGTTTACACAAATAAGAATACTGCTAACTTTATTTTGCACTACGATCTCTGTCCTCCAAAAGAGATATTGTTATTTCCATACCATTATTTGTCTTCATTATTTGGAGAGGAATCGAAGATTAAATACAAGAAAAATTCCTTTTAGTCTGGTATTTACCTGTAACCATGTAATTATCAACTACTGACATAATCAAATAAATATGGCTGAATAAAGTCATCAATGATGGTCCTATGACAGTTTGTTTCAGCGTTTTGTGGTCCTATGATAAATAAATAAACACGAGATATATTTGCAACATTTCAATTACGTACTGTCGTTCAGAAGATCGTTGGTACCTAAAATGCTGTTTTGATGTTATATGCAAATTGCACAGTGGCATAGGGCCATGGTGAGATACAAAAATACTCATTTCTGCTTATTTCAATTTTCTGTTCATCTATCATATTTCAGATGTTTTCCGAGTATTTACAAGTAATAATTACAATCGACGATATAAATAACTGAATATAACTTACAAATAGAATAATTTTATTCTGCATTTTGCCACCCTGATATTTTATTTGGAGTGTAGTGTTTTAAAATAATGCAATGATATTTGTTTATTGTAGAAAGAAAACCAAAGACCGAACAGCCTGCAGGTACAAATCATACATATACATATTCATAAAATATGGAGGAAAGATACACCATAGTACAAATATGAAATATAAACATACAATTCTCAACAAATATGCAAAATAAAATTTTCAGTACACTCAAGTTATTCAGTATTGACATTGTTTGCTTAAGGTATCTACATAAATTAATCAATTGCTTGTAATTTCCAGTTGAAAATGTTGTACAAATTTATACATGAATGGATTCTAGTAATTATACGACTTAATATATTGTGGTATGATATTTGTGTAAAAAGGACAAAGTGGAATTCATCTTCAATAACATTCAAATGACATTATCTACAAATACATTAGTTTCTAGCTATGTTTGTATGACGGCCTGTTTCAATATAGAGAGAATGACAAGAAAGTCTAAATTTTGTATATATCTTTCGTAAACTACTGGGGAGTGACTTTGTTAAATAATATTGCAAATCAGACACAATAACCAGATATTTGTAAACTGCACATTTACTTAAATTCTCAAAAGAAGAATACGCTTCTTGAATAAAAATATCCGGACAGGTAATCTTTTTCTGAAACTAATTAAAAATGCATATGTATTCGGAAAACCTTGATTAAACCATGTATTACCAAACCCTGAGTTTACTTACAAACTTCACGTTTCATATAACTTAATCAATTAATTAATTTGGTTGGTTATTCATTATAGTCATTTAGTTGATGAATTATACTTTACACACTGGACACGACTATTGTAAATATGAATGAGATCTACCCAGTTTGAAATAGACCATTACATTAGAAACACGTTTTGGTACATTGAGCTTTCTTTTACAAAATTCTTCGTGTAAATTTCCCACGTTTTGGCGGCATGAAAACTACAAACTTCTCAGGTATAATTTAGGATTCTCTCTCTCTCTCTCTCTCTCTCTCTCTCTCTCTCTCTCTCTCTCTCTCTCTCTCTCTCTCTCTCTCTCTCTCTCTCTCTATCTCTCTCTGTCTGTCTCTCTCTCTCTCTGTCTCTCTCTCTCTCTCTCTCTCTCTCTCTCTCTCTCTCTCTCTCTCTCTCTCTAAATATATGTACTTCTGTTAACATTTTACCATAAAATTAAGAAAGTGATGGATATCTTTCAATAAAAACGTTTAAGAAATCCAAGAGATGGTAGATACTTTGCCCTGCTTAATACAATTTGATTCTAAACCTATTTCGCAAAAGGATGTCAACCTCACATTTTTATCACTGTTTTTACTTGTATTTCATCCTTGAAATTATTTGCTTCCTTTAATGTTTTGCACGTAGATGTTTCGTGTAGAAATGTTGCATTTATGAAAATTTAAAGACAATAAAAAAAAAATCCTAAAAACTAAGCAACTGGATAAAAATAAAAAGATTGATTATATTTCGCACTGATAACATCTTTTAAATTTTGTATTCTTCAAAAGCTAAGATAGTAATCTTTTTACCGTGGTTACTTTATACGAATTTGGCTATGCATTTAAATTTATTATCTGGCCGTGTCTAATACCACTCTACCTTTAGAAAATCCATTTTTAATCGGAGCTCAACTGATGAAGATCATCATTGTCGTCGTCGTCGTCGTCATCATCATCATCATCATATTCCTCATTATCATCTTCCTCATCATCATCTATAACATCATCGTTTTCATCGTCGTCATCAACATCATCATCATTGTGATCATAATAATCATTATAATTATCATCATGAACTTCATTATGAACTTCATAATTATCATCATCAACATCATCATCAACAATAACAAAATCATAATCATCATCAACATCATTATGTTTGTGATGATAATGATGATGATCATTATTATTATTATTATTATTATTATTATTGTAATAATAATAATAATGACAATAATAATAATAATGATAGTGATCATCATCATCATCATCATCATCATCACCATCATCATCATCATCATCATCATCATTGTCATGTGTTTTATCAAAGGATTGATGTTTGAAAACAAGATTGAGATTTCAAAGTTTAAAATTTTAAATGCCTGATACATGAATCATCTCGTTCATCTAGACCTCTACTATTTAGTATTGTGACTAAATGAACAGTCAAAGATTTCCTGTAAGTTAATTCTAAACATGATTTAAACGGAGTCTATAACCCCTAGACTCGTTAATTGTATCCTAAATAAACAAGATGAATACAAATAAAGTGAAATTTGTTATTTGTTTAGAATGAAATAAATAAGGAGTAACATTTTATTCGATGTGTTTAGTATCAGTTTAACATCAAAGTGCCGAATATCAGTTTAAAATACTTTGAGTAAACATATACATAGAGATTAAATTTGTTCAAATATAAACCAATACACTTGTAACTTTAATTTCAAGTCTTAAGATTAAATATGACAAAAATGGAAAATCACCAAAAGTAATACCTGATATTTAATCCACAGAGTTGCGCGGCACGAATCTCAATACACTTTCTTAGTTACAATTTTGTTAGTTTTAAACTTTGCAAACATTTAAAAAGTTTTTCGCAGCTGGTGCTTATTTGCTTAATAAAAATCTTTGAATTTTCCAATTCGAAGGAGAAAATCAAGCAATAAATTAACACACACAGGAACTGACGCTGTAGAGAAGATCACAGATGTTTTGTGTGTATTTAAGATGTGGTGAACTTCTTGGCATCTAGATTTTATCGAATTTATTTATTTTCCTTTTTTGTTAAATATGCCATTCTGTCATCGATTATTTTTTTATATGTTTTGTAGACACGTGTTTTATAACAAATTCTAACTGCGTGACAAAATATTTTTATGTACGTTTCTTTTATAGTTTAATTAAATTCGTACAAAAATATTTCTGTACATATATTAACGTATTCAATTATGTGTGTGTGTGTGTGTGTGTGTGTGTGTGTGTGTGTGTGTGTGTGTGTGTGTGTGTGTGTGTGTGTGTGTGTGTGTGTGTGTGTGTGTGTGTGTGTGTATGTGTGTGTGTACCGCATGTGTTTACCTGTTGGTAAAGAGTTTAATCACGGATCTCTCATAAGAGATATTATACTGGGAACATCAAATAGCTATAAATGAACTGAGTAAGACTTACTCCATTGCTCATCTACACATTGTGAAATTTCACACCGAAAGCTGCTGCTGTTCTGGTATAAATATATCTTAAAGTATTGTCTGTACATTGTATCGTCCTTACCGATTATGGTTATCATTAACATAATACCAATTAATACTAATTCTGCAAAAAAAAAAAATAGAATGTCCAGGACATAGATACAAATCCGGCAAAAATGGACAAACACGGACCTCTTGAAACCAAGAAGTGGGATCAGGTGCCATGGAGGAGCAAGCATCCCCTGTCGACCGGTCACACCCGCCGTGAGTCTACAGTCAAGTCCATTGAAACACGTGAGGAGTGTATCCCCGTCACAATTGGCACAGACGTCTCAACAACCGCCAACGAAAAGGCAACTCAACATTTCACCCAGCGAAACAGAGCAGTCGCAAACAAGGTTTTCGATATCCTTGTGTCAATAATTTGTCAGTGAGTAGTTTACCTCTGTATATGAAATCTTCATATCGGATAAATTGTGAAATATAAACTCCATATGCGGGTGACTGAGGGATTTTACTACTTAAATGTGGAAAATTTACGATGGGAAAGCCGAAATCGTCGCGTTTGTCGTATAGCTTATTTCCTGTCTGTGTTTATATTAAGTAAAATGTCTAAGTATGAAGCGTGTTTGCTTGATTCTGTTGTATCTTTAATTTCTAGTTCGCTGTGATAAATATCGCATTGACAATGTATGAAAATTGTCATTATTAATTGACAAAACGTCGTCGATATATCTAAATTTCAAATTAAGGGACACCGCTAACTTTTTCTTCTTTTGATTCAGCAGTTTCTGAATGAAGTCTGCTTCGTATGAATAAAGGAACAGATCGGCCAATAAAGGAGCACAATTGGTTCCCATATGAATGCCGATAGTTTGTTGAAAGACCACGTCTCCGAACATTACAAATATATTGTCTATTAGAAATTCCAGCATGTTTTATATCAACTTCAGTATATTTATGTGTACGAAATCAGAGTGGATAGTTTGATATTTAAATTTTCGGGTACCACTTTGGTGAAAAAACATTTGTCTATGATGCTGAAAAGTCTTTCTTTTAATTTTTTATGTGGAATAGTAGTGTAAAGAGTAGAGAAGTCATAAGTTTTGATAATGTGAATTCAAGAAAAATTGTGTTACAAAACAAATGCTCAAGACGATCGTTTTTGCCGTTTACACTTCAGTATTTGAGCTACAATTTAGAATAGGTGTATATTTTGGTAAGAGAAATAGGTATATATCATACGAGGCCAAATAATAAATCTAATTGCATACCCAAAACTGTAACTGTAACCACTGTAAAAGATGAAGATTCTTCCTTGATTATTTCATTTGCATTTAACTGTGGATTCACTGTGGTTGTGACCGGTCGACAGGGGATGCTTACTCCTCCATGGCACCTGATCCCACCTCTGGATTCAAAGCGGTCCGTGTGTGTCAATTTTGTCTCCTGATTTATATATTGTCTCATGAACATTCTTTCGATAAATACTTTGGTATTTTTATACATAAAAATAACAAATAACAAATAATATTATATGTAAAACTATGGTTGTATGTTTTATCAATATTACTAGTATGACATATTAACTGACATTGTCTGAGTAGGTTTGAGCGTTGATCTCTCAGAAAGATGGGCTTCGGATTGATTCTCAGGCTGGCTTATACCTGAGACATCGACAGTTTTTTTCGCAAAGTACTTTCCATTTCAAATATAGACTGTAAAACAGTGTCTATAGTCATAACATGTGTGACACAAAGGAACACTGAATCAGTGAAATTGTCAAACATAGTATGTCACTGATCACTGAAAGTATCATAGTCTATAGTAGTATGTGACATAAAAGAACATGAATCAGTGACAGAACACTGAATAGTGATGAAAGAATCAAAAGTAAACAGTGTCTATAGTCATAGTATGTGTGACATGTGTCAGTGAAATAAAGGATAGTCATAGTATGTGTGACATAAAGAACACTGAACCACTGAAAGTAACAATGTCTATAGTCATAGTAATGTGTGACATAGAACACTATCAAAGGTAACCACTGAAGTATGTGTGACACTAAAAGTAAACAGTGTCTATAGTCATAGTATGTGTGACATGAAGGAACACTGAATCAGTGAAAGTAAACAGTGAAAGTCAATAGTCATAGTATGTGTGACATAAAGGAACACTGAATCACTGAAAGTAAACAGTGTCTATAGTCATAGTATGTGTGACATAAAGGAACACTGAATCAGTGAAAGTAAACAGTGTCTATAGTCATAGTATGTGTGACATAAAGGAACACTGAATCACTGAATCAACTGAATAGTAATAGTAGTGTGACATATAGTGATCAGAAAGTATGTCTATAGTCATAGTATGTGTGACATAAAGGAACACTGAATCACTGAAAGTAAACAGTGTCTATAGTCATATTATGCGTGACATATGTGGGGCTTGTACTGTTGTTTAACGCCCCACTCAAGAATCTTTCAATCATATGGAAACGTCAGCGTGCCGGTGAAAGGCTTCAAAGTTGACCTATGCTTGGCACTTGCAGCCACTGAGCAATGTGCCGACACCTACTGTGACACGGTTTTTACTGTCTCAACCGAAGGACAGGAAACAGACCTGCCGCCGGCTGGATTCGAACTCACGATCAAGAGTCGAGCGCGCTACCGATTGAGCCAGGCCGGCTCTATTGTAATTTAAACCAATACGATAATTCAGAAAACAGAAAAAAATATACGGCAGAAGAATAAATAAATCTTCAATGTTCTGTAACTTATCTCTTCTTTTTCGTTTGTTTTCATATCCTTATGAAATTGTTAACCGTTGTTGTTTGATTGTTTTTCGGTGAATTTTACAAGTGGCATTAGCTGTGTTAATCAAAAATATTATTTCAATTTTTTCCTTCTTTTACTACTTGTATATAAGATGTAGAACAACAAATAAGAGCTATAAACAGGCATAAAAACTTGCATTTATTTGTAAAATAAAGTCAGGCCCAGTGTGGTATACATATATAAAAAGTAAGGTTGAATTAATCAATTGCAAGTTAAAAAGTGCCAAACCTTGGTTTTTCGAGCAATTTTTACAACATATATAGGATTTTAAGAATTTTTATGACATTATGTTCTGATAATAGATTGTTGCTATGAAAGGGATTCTTGTGCAAAATTGTATCTATCATATCGCTTACGTGAATGAATATTGTTGATTTGGGTTCTGTTTGTTAAATGATGTGGTTGCATCCGACGTCTCTTGCATTTTTTAGTTTACATTAACACTTTTAAAATCTAACACAAAACATGGGAAAAGAAACATTTTACATACATAATTACAAAAAATGTGAAATATGCGGCTCGTAATCTTAAAATGAATTATGATTTTTGAATTTCAAGAATAAAGAAACTTTATAATTTATTTAAAATTACAAATCTAGATAACTAATAGCCTAATATAAAATTTTGAGTAAAGAGATGGAAGAAAGCTTACGCAAATCTTTTTACCCACAAATGATTTTCAAAGTTTAATTACAATTGCAAGCTGTGTAGTAATTCGTCATTTCTCTCACTCAGTAATTAATTACCGTTGTACGTTGTAATTTTATGAACACTCATACTTAACGAATTAACAAGATGGAAGAAAAATTTATTTAATACACTAAAAATAATATGAAATAAAACACAAAATACAAAAGAAATATGAAAAGGTGTAAACGTCTACTGTCATAGCGACGGACACGCCCATCAATCAAGAACCAACTAGGCAAACACAAGTGTTGCAAAAAACAATTACATTAGCAATTAGCATGTTAATTCAAATAGCTCTTTGACATTGTAGTACAGGCTTAGTGGCGCCAGTAGATTACCAAGACGGAAGACAGAGCTAGAAAAATAGATATAAGATACAACAGTAATTGATGTTGTTCTGTTCACACTGTATTATGATATCATTTTATAGTTATGACTTTGTTTTAATTGTTTTACGTCATACGCCTTATAGTTGCACGTTGACAATCGATTTTAATGATTTACGAGGATACCCAGAATATACCCAGTAAATATCATTGACCAATGTTATGAATAATTAAACATATATATATCTACCTATCTATCTATCTATCTATCTATCTATCTATCTATCTATATATATATATATATATATATATATATATATATATATATATATATATATATATATATATATATATATATATATATATATATATATATATATTATATGCATTGTAAATTTAATATTATCATTATTTTAGATTATATGTAATAAAATATTTTGATTTCAGTGTTCTGTAAGTTTTTTTTATTTGCTAATTTTTAATTTACTAATTATTAATTTCTTCTTTCTAAATTGTAAAATGCTTATGATATCCCATATAGATTGAATATTTCCTTTTACAGAAGATGTAGAATATATACATGTATATGTATTCACCGCCACCTAGGAAATTCAGAAATTAAAATTGACCTCAATTTGAATCATTTTGTTATATGGCGATGACTCTTATTTCATACACATGAACTGTTTTCTAGAATAGTTGCAATAACACAAGATGCATTTATATTATCCCATCTGTGGACAAATTGTTAACATTGTCATCCCCATGCCTTTTTTATTGCATACTTGGACATTTTCGCTCCGGTGTATTTTTCGCTATTTTCACCCTTAAATGAGAGTTAAATAATTGACGCATGGACATTCATGCCACCCTCGAGCCTGTAGTGATTAAGAGAGAATCAAAGACTGGGGAAATATGTCTCTGTCGTGAAAAATTTTCAGGTAATACCGCAGTCTAGCTTTTTCAAATATCCCGTATTGCACTAGAGCTAGTAATTCAATGACTCATATTACTATTGAAAGGCGATTAAAATTGCATGTAGGTCTTCCTTATGAAAGTAATTATTTATTTCATTTCATTTAAGGTAAATTGAAATTGTCTGGGTACTACGCTTGAGAGAGAGAGAGAGAGAGAGAGAGAGAGAGAGAGAGAGAGAGAGAGAGAGAGAGAGAGAGAGAGAGAGAGAGAGAGAGAGAGAGAGAGAGAGAGAGAGAGAGAGAGAGAGAGAGAGAGAGAGAGAGAGAGAGAGAGAGAGGGAGAGAGAGAGAGAGATTGTATTTTTGCTCATAAAAATTTATTTTAAATTTTGAAGTGGAGAGAGAGAAATTGAGGCTTCAATTTAAATTAGATACAACAGGTCCAGTTATCGTAGGATGCCAGTTATGTTATTAATTCATCATTTATGAAGAAATACAAATTGTGCTGCACATATTTTAATACTTTAAATATAAGGTTCGTCGTTGTAATACCAGTGCCGTGGGTGATGATTAATGTTTTAGTTAAGCTGCACTACATACATTCTACGTTTGACGTCCAGGTTGAATCTTCAAACCTGCGAGGGAAGGGGAAATTAAAAATCAAACAAATTTTACAAACAATTTTTAATAAAGTATTTTGCCATCTTGGTAGTGAAAAAAAAAAAAATCTGAGCTCAATCTGAGAAAATAATACCACTCTTATGTTATATAATAAAATATCTACGATAACAGCTTTTTGAAAAGTGAAAATTTAACCAAAAATAAATTATTTGATTAATTGTATGGTTATATTAAATTGAATTATGAATTTTTCTTTAACATTCATTGTCTAAAGTAAATAATTTGAAATTTACAGAAAATATACATGTATTTTCCATTAATATCTAATCATTTCGTTTTGAGTTTGGCCAATATTTATGTGATTCTAAAATCCTCTGTACCGATACTGCCTATGTATCTCCATCACTGAGGACAATTTTTTTTATCATTTCAAGACTTTTATTCATTCCAAGAAAATATTCAAGTTTTAAGTTTGGGCTTTATAGATTCACCTGCCTTCCAGAATAATTATTTGTATTATGGTTATACAACATGGCTTGCTTCTATGAAGTGTTGTTATTATTGTATACAACACGCATTACTTACATGAACGGTAAAGTCACAGAAACTTCTTACCAAATGCACATCATTTGCGTAATTTTATCCAATAAGTATATAAATTTGTATTAGTAATACTGTGAATATAAGCATTCATCCACTTGATTCTTCAAATTGTGTCAATCAAAGTACATTTTACTGAATTGGTTTTTATATTCAAACCTCTCACTATTCCAAATATTTTAAAAATGAAATATTTGCTAGTGGAACCGTTAATCAAGTATATCATTTACTTTCATAAGTCTGAGACAATGTTACATATGTTTTCTATATGACTTGAAGAAAAAGAACAAAGATTTAATTCTGGGATTCCTGTTTCTTGTAAATAAAGAATTTTGCAATGTACATTGCAATATATTGCATCCATCTCAGGTAAGTGTCGTTTAATTTCGAAAATTTGGAAGTTTTCCATTTCCATCAATCTTTATTGACAGAAAATTCATGTTCCGATTTTATTTAACTCTACGGCTCTACATATACATTGCAGCTGGATAAGTATCCTGTGAAATTCTGTAGCACCATTTCCTACCTTCATATAATAATTATAATTACAATAATACTGTTAACAGTGCACGTATTTGAAATTAAAGAGAACGATAGGTTTAGGTATACGAGACACGAAGCTATCATATGGTCTGAAAATTGGTTGAAAGTTATATCTTGTCAAATGTCCTCATAATTTAAAATATTTTTCATCATCTAGTTTTATCCCGAGTCCATTTGTGAATTCATCATCATGTTCTCACTTTTCGGTAATTCCTCGTTCCCACTTATCAGTAGAAGCTCTGGTAAATCAAGCAATGGAAACACAAGAGAAGGAATAGTTATCTAAGTAACTTTGTTGCACCAATCTGGTTGGAAATGAAATAGATCCTCTTCTTCGATAATTTACGTCGTTCTATATCAGCACAGAAGACCAGAAGAAATCATTTGCCTTAAGCTTTCTTCCTTGTAATATTAGCTACCCATGTGCAGGTGTTTTGAGAAGCTTAACGTAAAACAAATCACAAAATCAAAGCAGCCAGGATGCATTTTTTACAAATTAATGCTCCTTCTGATCAAAGTTATATTTATTTAAAAATTTTATAAATGTGGTAATACACAACATCGTTTAACCTTGTCTTGATGTTATGTATTCTTGTTGTTCTGGTTAAAGTACCGATTGTCCTGTACACATATTGGATGATACAAAAAAGCTTAACAGACAATTTGAATCAAAAGGTCATCCACATGGAGCATGCGTCATTTTCAACAGAAACTTCAGATAATTTCGAAACATTTAAAAAAATGAAAAAAATCAAACTTCAAAAGCAGCAAAGGACATAGCAACTATACGCTTCTTGCACTCAGATAGTTTTCATAGTTGATTTTGAACCATTCTAAAGTTATCATAAGCGATTACCATGACAAAACCCTGTATTTACACCGCTGATTATTTTAAAAAATGGGAGGAATGTCCAAATTCTTTCTTTTGTATCACGTCAAACATATTCCTAAATGTATTAAATCTACTCTACGTGAAACTGGACAAAAGTAATTTGTTCTTATTTAAAAAGGCCTGAGTGGACAAGTGATAAAATATCGTACAAAATAATTAAATATAAAACATTAACTTAAAGAAAAATAACAAAGGTCATTAACATTCGTGGTGAGAATTGAACATTTTCCTGGATAAGTTACCAATTTTTTCTTTTCTTTCAGAATACAAGTCCAATATTTGATGAATAAATTGTTAGATTGGCTAATTTTCTTCTACATGTATTTTGTTTACATACATGTCGTAGGCACAATACAACGGAAAATATTACATGTGAAAATATACACATTTAATTACAAAACATTTGTAGTAATATCTATATTTATAAAAAAAAATTGCTACGATTGGATAACTCAATAAGATAACAAATAAAATAAAAGATAATAAAAAATTCTACTACACACTCTATGTATCATCTTAATACTCAGCAAATAATCCCTTAATATGCTGTTAATATATAAAAAACACAGATTTTATATATACGTATTTATAGCAAAAATGTTTCTATGATTTTCAAGCAGATATTACTGCATTCGTCCTCTCTTAACTTATTTTACAATCAAGAGACCTTCTTGTCATAATGTGCGTTTTTTTTTTCTCTAAATTGTTTTATCTCAATTTTGTTTATTTTCTAAATGTCCATCAAATTTTTTCAACAACTAATACTAAATTTTGTCTGATATTTTATCTATTTTTTACAATAATCCCGTAAGAAAATAGATGTTATCTCAATAACAATAAAACTTATTGTGACCACCCCCTCTAGTGTGTGTAGGTAGGTTTTTCTCGTAATACAGTAATTCTGCGGCGTTTCTAGGTTCTCTATATTACGTTTTACATTAATTTGTTACACAGTTGTCGTGTACGTTGTATTCATTGCAGCTACAAGTGCTTCCTAAGACAGCAAATTTTTATTGCCAATAGTTATTAAAGCGGGAAAATCTAATTCTTGTTGCCACTATGGAATTTCAATTTTCTTCTTCATTGACGAATAACGTGTTCATCATTTTGTGTTGAAATTTAGTACTCTTAGTATGGTATGTTATTGGAATGTCTGGATTCCTAATTGTGAAGTCATGAAAAATATAATTATGCAAAAGGCTATGTTTCGGAACATTCATACTATTTTAGCATATATATATATATATATATATATATATATATATATATATATATATATATATATATATATATATATATATATATATATATATATATATAAATTCAGTAATGGTTTAAGTTCGCTGAAAAAATAAAACAACGAAATAACCGAAATTAAAACCACAACAAAATTTTCTGATTCTACAATATACATTTTATATATATATATATATATATATATATATACTAGAAATTGAAGACACAACAGAATCAATCGCACACACTTCCTATTTCGACATTTTATTTACTATAGACAGACAGGAAATTTACAACCAGGCTATATGACAAACGTGACGATTTCGGCTTTTCCATTATAAATTTTCCACATTGAAGTAGTGATTTCCTGAAATCACCTGTATATGTCGTTTATATTTCACAAATGATCCGATATGCCAGGGCGTGTTCAACATATACACATTTCATATACAGGGGTAAATTACTCACTGACAAATTATTGACACAGGGATATTGAAAGCCACGTCTGATGTAAATGTTCGGTAAATTTTACGGTTGGTCTAGTTTGCGATAACTCCAATCACTAAATGGAATGTTGTGTTGTCTGTTCGATGGCAGATGTAGAGACGTCTGTACCGATTGTGATTAGAATTTGTTGCTCACTAATTACATTTGGATTTGACTGTGAACTCATGGCGGGTGTGACAGGTCAATATGAGATGATTACTCCTCCATGGTACCTGATCCCACCTCTGGATTCCCAGAGGTCCGTGTTTGTCCAGTATTCAACAGATCTGTGTACGTATCCTGGATATTCTGAATATTCACATTTTGGTATCATTATTCGCGTGATTATGGCAACAGACTGAAATATATTAACACCTCTATCATCTAGCCGAGGACTTTGCGCGTGTTGTGACCAGAATCCATCAAAATTACAAGAATTCTGTCTAAATGAACAAAATACTGTCATTGTTGTTAAAATGTCAATGGAATAAGAAATGTATGTGTCGTTATTAATTGAATGTCAATGTAATAAGAATATGTCATTATTATTTAAATTTTATAATATTAGTTTGTAATTATTTAAAGTTTTGATTGCTATTTAACTCATCAACCCCTGTATTCAAATTTGGAATCTCCCATTTCAAAAAATAGTAAACTTCACTGTCAGAATTCAGGAGTGTACAATTAAGTATTCAATTTTACATGCAATGTTAACTTGTTCTTTCCTTAATTATGACAGTAGACTCTACTATTCATGGATTTGAACGAGTCCTATTGTGTAATTGTTTTTTTTTTAATGTCAATGTGTAAATTTTTTAATGTTACATCTCTCTTGAAGTAAATATGACTAAAACAAAACCTTATCAGAGAAAAGCACTTTATTATATAATGAAAACAAAAGACCTCTTTACAGATTTACTACCTCAAAATTAAAATATACATAAAAACACCCCATAATGACAGTATCTTCAATGATTTTTGGCAGTATAAACGTTTTTGTTCTGAGAAAACATAGATAAATGAAGAATTTTTTACAACTTTCATCTGGTAAAAAAAAATGATTAAAGAAGATAAAAACTAAAAGCAAACAAAATTTACAACTAAAACTTCAAAGACAACAGAACATTGGAGTACAACGTTGACAGTATAAGTATAAGGAACCAATATATTGTATGTCAAGCTGCATATTCTTACAGTGGTCTGGGTATACAGGTTTATTAAAATCAACGCCTACAGCCAATGTATACTGTGACTTCCTGGGACTGACATCATACACACATTCAGTAATGTCAATTATTTGGACTAATGAAATCTTGACATCATTATAGAACACAGATAGTAATGTTGTCAATGTCTATACTAGATGAATGGTATCTTAACAACCAAGGATGCAGAATGAATTGTAAGTATGATGTTGTGAGAAGATGTGGACATTATACCTTGGTATATATATTTGTGATATAATTAACTATATATGCAATGTAAAGTACCAATATTGTGAAGAACAAAACAAAAACAAAAACAGCAGCTGTCTCATGACATGCTATATTTAAACCCACTTACACATGTACACAAATAATTTATCTTGTCTCATGTTGTCATGCGAGATACATACTGGGTCTCTATTTATAGAACAAAAACAGTGGTTGTCTCATGAAATGCTTTAAGCAAACAGCGCACTTATACATGTACACAAATAACCCGCATAATATCATGTTGTCGTGTGAGATGCATACACGGTCTCTATTTATAAAACAAAAATAGCAGATGACTCATTGCTATTATGTCAAAGTGTATATGCCAACATAAAAACCCACTTATACATGTATACAAATAATTGATCTTGTCTCATGTTATCAGGAGAGATACATGGTGTCAGGACAGACGCATACATTGCATCATTAGAAATACAACAACATATATGGTGTTGTCAGGAGAGATACATACATGGTGTATGCAGAGTTACCAGACATCTTTACATGTAGTACATATAAATGATTTCTTCTTATCTTTTGCCTTGAGGCACATGGACACCATTAACAACTCTAGCATATACACAGACAACATCTCACCATAAACACATCTAACAACAGATTCATACAATGTCTGATGAGATGTCACATGAAACATGTAGGTAATGTTTTACAACAAAAGCACTATATCACAATACTGAAATGATCAGGTGGACTTGACGTTATGAATCAAAATGTAGACATATTACAGGTGTGCATATAGATTTCCTGGCAGAAAGGTCGAGATTTTATTTTCAGGTAAAATTAGTTTTCTAGTAATTTCTGAAAGAACTGAACATAATGATATCAATATATATAAATAACAAAAACTATTGAAAGATATCAGTCCAGAACTTCTGATGCCTTAACTCTTTTTCACTCCTGTGTATTCCTACATGAGATTCTTTTTTTTAATGCAATACATGCTATTTTTCATTAAATTGAAATTGTGGATAAGAAAAAAAAAAAACTCTATATAAATAAAAAATTAAAGTTTGAAGCTATGGAGAATTGGTTTGATTTTAGGTGTTTTATCACAATAATATAACTACAGATATAATGATATATTTCTACTTTGAACAGGAAATAATATTCTTCCAAATCAAGCACCTGTTGATACTGAAACAAACATTTACATTAGGTGCAAAACAACCAGAACTGAAGTATACAGATGTATGAAATAAGGAGAAAATATATGTTAAACCTTTAAACAACCTAACTTCTATAGCTAATTTATATGAAGCATTACTATCTGAAGTAATATAAGTAAGATACAAAAAATAAAAATAAAAAACAAAATTGAATGTTTTCATTGTTTTTAAATACTGGATAAAATCCTGAGAGATTACTTATATTTCTGATTGTTTAGGGTAACCCATATAGATATAAATATATTTATACATTTAAGACCTCTGCAATGAGAAAGCTGAGCGTTAGGTAAATTTTTTTTTATTATTATACAATTTTCAAAACCTACAAATTTCATAAAGTCAAAAGATGATTTTGATGTATCATTCTTTACATAAATACATTCTGAAGACAATTTTTCAAAATTCAGTAAGATTTTTTTTAAGTATTACATTTAATTCCATTTAAATCCATTATGAAATCATACAGCAAAGGTCACTAATCTCAAGATGCGTAACATCAATAATCAAAGTGACAACAAGCCATGTAGATGACAAAATGACATCTGATAGAAGGATTTCATCAAGATACACTATATAATCTACCAGATGAGATTACATCCTCAATTGGCAACCAATATCAAGTGTGTAAATTGCACTTCAATTGGTTACCGACTCGTTCAACTTAGTGCACCAATCTACTATAGTTAAAACTGCTTAAGCCACGAAGTCAGTCACACTGACTGAATACTGATCATATATGAACATTGAAACTACAACTTTTGTGACTGTCTCTTCTTAAACAATTGACTGTACTCCTGGTCAGTCATCATAGACAATCAGTCTTAAAGAATATATATCTAAAACGAGGTAAACTATAACTTATACAATAACTACTGCAAAATCATAAATTTTTGTTGAGAATTTTAAGTTCACTATTTATGCGGGTAACAAAAAACAGCAAAACTAGTTTCATGACGAAATATTTTACATGAATAATAAAACAGCAGGATACCTAAAAAATCAACAAAAACTAATATTAACAAATTCGTTTATAAAGGGAAAAACCACAAAAATTTAAACCAACGAAAATAAATAATTTCACTGTATATTGGAAAAGTTACTAATAATGGTATATAAGCCAAAGTGAATACTCATACAGATAATATCTCTGGTAGATTAATTAGCCACAATGACTAACTTTTGAGAGTAATCAATTACAAATCATTAACTACTAAAGACTACATCCCTGTTATACTAATTTGTTATAATGACTTTACTAGATAGATAAATCA
Organism: Atrina japonica; assembly: GCA_030159075.1. Taxonomy (NCBI): domain Eukaryota; kingdom Metazoa; phylum Mollusca; class Bivalvia; order Pterioida; family Pinnidae; genus Atrina; species Atrina japonica. Next base: position 169,770 of record BROG01000214.1, on the reverse strand, counting down.
ATCTCTAGTCACTGTGAGACCCCATAGCAGGCAATTAACTACAGCAGTTAAGAATAACCATTGAATACTATCATCATACTCATTTCATCATGATAGTGAACAGAAAGGAACAAAAAGAAAACAATGTTGACAGTTATGTTAGTACCATGTACATGATTATGTGAATAATGAAAACCCTATAAATACAATGACCCACAGTGTATAACTCCCTCTATAGAAAGACTGGGAATCTGAAAACAGAAGAGAAAACATTTATCAACGTGAAGTGTAACAAATTTTGACTTTTGCTTGAATAACATGAAATGTACTGAGAATTTTTTATGTGTACTGTTTATAAAATTCACCGGTCTTACCAGAAAAACCGGTAATTTTTACAAAAGTCGAGTGAAATCTATCTGATAACTGGTCCAAACAATCAGTAGTTTTCCTTTTCATTTCAATTGTGTATATATAAAAACCAGTAAAAAAATTTTCTTTGACAAGTGAAATTCCTTTATTCACTGGTCCAAATGACCAGTAATTTTTTTTAATTTCAAAATGTCTCTATACCTGGAAATTTTCGCTTCCATTTGATTTTCAAAATTTTCGCCCCGAGATGACAGGGCAAATGAAAATGAAGGAGAAACCTTCAAGCAGAGTGAATATGTTTTCTGTTGTAAAAGGACAAATATAACCAGAAGCAAAAATGTCCAGATATACTTTAACTTGTCACATCTATCATGACATGGAATCTTATATTTCTGTGCTCTATGAAGACCAAAGGATACTACTTTACATGCTGAGTCATTAAACTTTTTACATAGATTGGTCTTATGAATCAAACTATCTGAACATAATGCCAGGGCATGTGGAAGGTTTTCTTTAAATGGAAACTTGAAAACAATGAAAATCTATCAGGCTGCTTAATATAATTTTACAGACAGCAAATATTCTAAATGAAAGCCTCCAAAGAACCAACAAGAAAATTATGAAATTGTGGAATTGTTTATTGACCTTGATATTTAAGAGACTTCTGTTTGACCTTGAATCTAGACTGACACATTCCTGGGTCATAAATTCAATTCTTTTAAATTTTTTTTCATTAGCCTAAATAACAAAAGGTATGGACTAATTATAACTTCAGAATTTAGACAAGGCATTGCAGATGATACTTATCACCTCGCGGCAGAATCGTAATGATGAACGTGAATTATGAATTGAACAGAGTGACACAAGTGGAATTTGATCTGTTTATTAACACCAAATTGACACTCAACTGGGTATGTTTTGAACTTTGTTTTGAAATGATGTGTATTAAGTTTGACGAAATGATCCAGACAAGGGAAAAATTAATTTTTTTACAAAGGGGAATAACTCTGCAAAAACGGAAGCAAGAGTTACGGCTATTGCACAATGCACTCCGCCTCGATGTGATCTTGAGATTTCTTAAAGTTTGATAAAATTATCATGTAGGGTTTGAGAGTTATGCTCCAGACAAGGGGAAATTTTTTTTTTCACAAAGGGGAATAACTCTGTAAAAACGGAAGCAAGAGTTTTGATTCTTGCACATTGCACTCCGCCTTGATGTGATCTTAATGCGTATGAAGTTTGATGAAATTATCACACATGCTTTGAGAGTTATGCTCCAGACAAATATAGAATGTATGTACGTACTTTACGTACGGGCAGATCGATATATCCCCTCTGCGACTAATCGAGAGGGGATAATAATGCAATGATCTTAAAGACTGAATTATTATAGTAAATCCCAGGTTAATTGTTACCACCTTTAAAACTTTTGCTCACTTCATTTTAGGATAAGAGAACAGGTGAGCTTCAGTTATCAGACGACACATGAACATATATTTGCTGGCCAGAACATATTCTAATCCAACAAACAAAATATGTATTTACAATAACTCCAAAAAGGAATTCACTTATTATGGGGCATTTTTTCAACCACCCCAAATAATCCAATAGAATGAGATACCACCAAGTTTAAAACTTACGCTGATTGGATCTAAGTTTGAAATATCAATTAATATAAGTGACCAAAACCACAGTCCAGGATCATGGAGCAATCTTACACCACAAAAGTAAAAATATTCAAACTTCAATCAAACACTCCTTAACCATAATTTCAAAACTCAAATTTTGTACTTAGAAAAAGTATGAGAATGTAGACTTGTTAAATGTCATACTAGGGTAAATGACACAAAGGCCCTATACCTAATTCAAATTTTATACTTCAGAACAGTAAGAAAACAGACTTACACTAGGGTAAATGACACATATGCATAAATCACTGAATCTTTCTGTGATTATAGACCCATGTTTGTATGCTTACTTACGTAATTATGCCGATACATAAAATGACTAACAGGACAATATCTGTTAAGCTATGGGATTAGCTTTCATAAGTTGTAGATCTGATGTCACCATTTCTTCCACTAGTTGCTGAAAAAGAAAAACACTGCAGCTTATTTGTAAGTTCTACATGAATATTATACTACTTCAAAAAGTTAAGATCTTTTATGAAGAATTTTTACTATTTTGATCAGAAAATTGTCATAGATATTAACCCTTTCAATAGTGCACAGCTGCATAGTGCCATTATACATGTAGCAGTTTACATTTTCTGCGGTCTGCTCACTGTAGCATATTTTCATCATGATTTTGTTTTGTTGTGCAGTTAGATTTTTGATTTATGTGAGTGGAATGAATAAATTTGAGAGAGAAATTTTAAGAATATGATTTTATTTTAATAATGTACAAATAGAACTTTTGAATGAACATTCTAAATACATGTATAGATTTTATTGTATACACAATTTTTCTTCATGTTTCATATGAAAAATTGCATATATACTCATCATGAAAAAGGAGATGAAAATAAGCTAACTCACTTGTGACCCGATAAAATATCCAAATTGTTAGTTGGACCAACATTTTCAGTTGAAAATGTGTTAAATTTAACACTTTGATTTAAATTATTTGTCGACACATGTTCTGCGAAGGAGGTTTCTGCATTGACATTATTCGTTAAATCATTGTCACCGCTAACATCTTATTTCAGAATCAATATCTATCTCGGATTCTGTTTCAGCAGAAATAGGGTTTACATGTTGTTCACATGCAAAATCATCATTCAAATCAAATACTAAAAAGTCATTTTTAGAGTTGAAATCAGAGCTGAATTATCTAAAACATCTTGGGAGGAATCTTGGATGCATAAGCGGCAGCCATTTTTCAATGACTTTCATTCACCGATTTCAAAATAATAGCACTTTTATATTTGTCGTAACTTGCTTATTTTCGTCAGCATCCATTACATGTACATGTGATAGTATAGACTAAAGTCTCATCTAACTCTTGTTATAATTTTGATTTCCGGTCATAAACTGAAAGTGGAAAAAACACGAATTGAAAGTGAAGCCACTGAAGAAGATACATGAGGTGGTTTACGATGTTCTCATAATTAGCGGTTGTACTTCTACCAGGCGATCGTTGACGTTGTCATGACCAGTGAACAATGAATTTAGCTGGTGTTTTAGGACACTATCATTTTAAAAGGGTTAATACACCAACCCCTGAAAAACATAGACTCTTCTGTAAATCAATAACTCAGACCAGTCCAAATGTGTCTTTATGGGTAAATGGGTTAAGTACACTTATACTGCAGAACATAAGTTGGATGTTCTTAGTAGAGGTGGGTACAAAATCAATACAGAAAACTCTCCCCTTTACAATGCCATACTTTTAGTTGCCATGTTCCTGACTATCTATGAAAATCTTGCCTAGCACTGCCATACTATAGTATAGTTGCCATGTTCCTGACTATCTATGGAAATCTCGCCTAGCACTGCCATACTATAGTATAGTTGCCATGTTCCTGACTATCTATGAAAATCTCGCCTAGCAATGCCATACTAAAGTTGCCATGTTCCTGACTATCTATGGAAATCTCGCCTAGCAATGCCATACTATAGTTGTCATGATCCTGACTATCTATGACAATGCAATACTATAGTTTCCATGTTCCTGACTTTACATGAAACTCTCCACTTGCAATGTAATACTGTAGTACTATTACATGTACGATATTTACCTATAGTAATATACCTGTCTAGTTAATACATTGTATTTTTCCAAATAATTAAACATTTACTTACATCAAATGTATACTTTTGTTGCCAGCCTAGTTTTTCCTTGGCCTTTGTGCAGTCTCCAAGTAGAAGTTCCTGTTAAAAAACAAAAGAAATACTGGTGAGCAAGAATAATGTATTTAAGTCATCAAAACCTGTATGTCAGTGGAAAATAATATAATCAGAGCCCCCCACCCTAAAAATAAGGTACTGACAAACCTTGTCATCAAGAGAAGCTAGAGTATTCTATTAAATAGAACTCAAATGCTGATAGACTGGAACTGGTCTCAAGATGCCATGCTTCTTGCCATTAAAATAAGGTCTTTTAAGATGGGCGGTCTCTCACAAAATGTTTTGCTTATAAAAATTATCTAAAAAATAATGTTTTGACTGTGGTCTCACATGACAGGTGCCTGTTCATGAGTGGTTTCACAATACAGGTGCTGGTTCATGAAAGTGGTCTCACAAGACATGTTTAACTGTTAATTTCCAGGATCAATGCAAATGACAAAATCAAAAGCATGTACAGCAAAACTTGTATATAAAGACCACCTTAGGGACACAACAAAACTGGTCTTTATAGGGAGATGGTATTTATAGGGAGGTGGTCTTTATATAGAGGTTGATTTGTCCACAAATGGCTAAATTATTGAGAACAGCAAAAAAGCTTTTGTGATCAGGGGGTCTTTCTACACAGGTGGTCACTAAAGCAAGTTTTTTTTTTGTATATTTGTGGCAGGTCAAAGAATCAAGACAAAGTCTCCAATATGCTCACTATATGAACAACGTACATGTGATTGAATCATCAAAAAAGGTTAAAAAAAATACAAGAAACACTCCTAAAGTCATTTTGTTATAATTTTTTTTATTGTTCCCGGTGTAAATAAAGGGAATGAATTAACATTAATGTAAATAAATAAATACTGATTATACATTAAGTTAAATGAATATATCAATTATCATGATAAAATGAAAATTATATTGATAGAAAATGTAAATAGCTTTGCACAAATTTTTAACTTCAATAAATATCAAATTTTGAATCAATAATGCACCATTTGTATTACAGTTTGCAAACAATTTCTTTTTATAAATATTTACAGTTATTTAATTTCACCATGTTCTTTCCACAATTTAAAAACCAATTTAAAAACACAAAAATTTAATTTCATTTATTCGCTTTTCTTTGATCTTTTAAAACATGGATAAAATAATATCTTTTTTTAGCTTTTTGACAAATATTTGTGTAGCACCCATGATCTATGCTCTTTTTAAACACCAGGGTTATTGAAAAATAACCGTCCAAACATGTACAGCTGCAAAATAAGTAATGTAACATTCTTGTAAAATAATATTTGAAAATGTTTTCAATTCTACAACAATCACTTCAAACGAGTGCATTGTAGATTCGAAGAGGGCAATGTTATCATATGGGTCCTTTAAACTATCGTAAAATTAGTAGTGTTTGTCTAAGAGATGACGAGCAATTGAAGATGGATATGTGATACATGTTGGCGGATATATGAAAATATAATTTGTATTTGCAGCATTTTTGCCCTCTAACCCGCCTATTATTTTGTACAATGAAAGTTTAAAGGACCCTAAATCAGTACAACACTTTTCAGATTCATTAATGTGAAATCTGCAGTTTTATATGCATGTGTGAAAACACACACACACACCTACACACACACACACACACACACACACACACACACACACACACACACACACACACACATATATGAGTATGGGTATACAACTGTAAATTTAGTATAGTAGAATTTACTTTAATAAATCACTGATTGCAGTTATCATCCTGGACTTAGATAACTGTGAGCCCCAAAATTAGTCAACAAAGGTTTTTTCAAGCCAATTGAAATTTTGGAATATTGATACAACCTAGTATGTTTGGTAATTTTATACAGCATCATGAAATGTATAAACTAGGGATACATGTTTATTTGGTGGGAGAATTCTGATGCAATTTTGCTGTTATCCTATTATTTAGCTTGTTCTTGCTAATTCTTTTTATATTGTTAAACTGAGTTGTCTCTATCCCTGCTTTATAATTATATTTCTTACTGACATATTTACACTAGTCTGTACAAAGGGAAGTAATCCCTATTACAGTATCATCATCTGTAGGATTTTTCTGTGTGTTACGTAGGATATATCTTTACATATCAAGCAGAATTCTTTACTATTGTAAAGTCTAAACATATGGTATTAATGATTTAGGAAATGCAAACCAGAGGACATCTTTATATGTAAATGAAACATTTCCTGAAGAATATACCAAATGTAAATTTGATGTCTTATATGTATACATGTACCAAGTATAAATGCAATGTCTCGTAATACAAGGTATAAATACATGTACTTTTTTATACAAAGTATTAATACCAGGTGTTATATACAAAATATAAGGACTGTGTCTTATATACAAAGTATATATATCATAAGTGTAAATACCATGTCTTATGTACAAAGAATTAATACCATGTCTTATATACAAAGTATAAATATCACATCTTATGTACAAAGTATAAATACCACATCTTATGTACAAAGTATAAATACCATGTCTTATGTACAAAGAATTAATACCATGTCTTATATACAAAGTATAAATATCACATCTTATGAACAAAGTATAAATACCCTGTCTTATGTACAAAGTATAAATATCACATCTTATGTACAAAGTATAAATACCACATCTTATGTACAAAGTATAAATACCCTGTCTTATGTACAAAGTATAAATACCATGTCTTATGTACAAAGTATAAATACCACATCTTATGTACAAAGTATAAATACCACATCTTATGTACAAAGTATAAATACCCTGTCTTATGTACAAAGTATAAATACCACATCTTATGTACAAAGTATAAATACCACATCTTATGTACAAAGTATAAATACCCTGTCTTATGTACAAAGTATAAATACATTGTACCATGTCTTATGTACAAAGTATAAATATCACATCTTATGAACAAAGTATAAATACCCTGTCTTATGTACAAAGTATAAATACCATGTCTTATGTACAAAGTATAAATACCACATCTTATGTACAAAGTATAAATACCACATCTTATATATAAAGTATAAATACCATATCTTATATATAAAGTATGAATACCATATCTTATATATAAAGTATAAATACCATATCTTATATATAAAGTATAAATACCATATCTTATATATAAAGTATGAATACCATATCTTATATATAAAGTATAAATACCATATCTTATATATAAAGTATAAATATCAGTGATACTTCTGAGAATACTGGACACAGATGGACCTCTTAAAAAGATGGAGATAGGATCAGGTGCTGTGGAGTCAGCACACCCATGGGGTTGTTTATTACATTTTTTTTCACAGACACTGAATGTTATAGCCAAATTTAAAGAAAATAAAAAACCAATTAAAAAATTTGATGTACAACACTTTCTTACAAGTATATACACTGTTCATAAAGTTATGCTGAGCTTAATGTGATGAAAAATTCACAAATTTCATTTCTCAAATTATGATTTCATTGTGAATATAGTGAAATTTGGTTGTTGTACAAAGTAACCAGTTATAGTACTTTGATATTTGCCAATTAGAAAATTAAAAACAAAATCGAGGACTCTGTTGTAAGTTACACATATTTATGTAAACATGTAACCTAGCACAAGTGATGCTGGCTGCAGGCAGAGAATGACGTACAAAGTTACAATGTAAGATGATATATTGTCAATTTTTAGTATTTTTCACATTGTTTATCGTGATATTCACAAATTTTCAATATCTTACATCCAACTTAGAAAATAAGTCTCAGAGAGGTCACAACATAAAAATATTCTATTAACTTACTGTAAGGTCTACATAAAACTGAACAAAAAAATCAAGTTTCAAAAAAAAAAAAAAAAAATACAGGAAAAATTGCTGATAAAAAACTTGATTACTTCAGTGATGTACTGGATAATCCTTTCAGCATCAATCAAGAATTTTTTAAACAAACATGTGAAATGTCTATTGACCCCTTGAACTGACCATCGTCCACTGACATTTTAACTCTGTTTTGGCCAGGTGTGTGCACAACTTGCTCTGCTGAGTAACAAGTGCAGTTGTACTTCACACCATAATTATCATGTTCATTTGACAGCCTGCCTGTAAATATGTGGCACCTCCTAACTGTCCTAGAGAGTACTTCCTGTTCATCGCCCAGGGCGATGGTGTAAATCAACCAATCAGAATGTAATCATTTCTATTTGAAACAGTTTATCACTGCATCTGTCATAGCTTATCAAATGCCGATCTGTTGATGCTGAAATGTCTAACTTAACATTTCTGTTACTCTGCCACATATACATTTATATATAAATATATATAGAAAGAAGTTTCACCCAAGACACCTGCAGACAAGGAGCCAAATTTGGGGAACACATTTTAATTTTCTAATCTAACAGTGACACAGACTAAATTTCAAACTCAGAATGAGCTTACTTCAGTATCAATACAATGTTTTAAATCGGATAAAAATCATGTAATGAAAAGGAATTCTATTGATAGAGGCTTGTAAATAGAATTCCCTGTCTAGGGCCCCCTTTCATATAAAGCATATTTCATCCTACATGTGTAAATAATCATTGCTACTAATTAATCCTCTTCTCTCCAGCAGGGAGGTCAATTTCTTGTTTTACATGGAGATTTATTTGACTGGGGGTATATAGGGGAACACTGATTATTCTTCACCTCTCAATTTTAGAGAATGTAATTTACAAGTCAGATTTGTAGTTAACACTTATTGTTTTTTTGTTGTTTTTTTTTGTTGTTGTTGTTGTTGTTGTTTTACACAAAAAACAATTTGTCCTTATATATACATTTGTACACACACAAACAAACAACCAGAACTGGATAAAGAAATCCCAGTACATGTATATGTCAAAATTATTTTCCAAAATTTTGTGTCTTTAAATAGTAATTAGAAATTCCTTGCAAAGACAAATAGATATACATTTCTAATATATTGTATAACTGTATACAAGTCATTTAAATTTTGGTTTGATATTTTCAAAGTGCAAAATAAGAAACTACTGGAATTCAAACAGTCAGATACAAAATATAGAAATAACAAAACATAAACACAAAACATGATATGTCTGATGCCAGTACAAAGCTTGCATGGTTATGTGTAATGAACAAAGGTGAATATTTAGTAAATTGTTTTCTTACTCTTCCCATCTAGAGCCCCTATTTTACACAAACAGTAAATAACATATCAACACTTATCTACATTAAGTTGCCCATCACAATCATTGCTGACATGCCAGCCTCATTTTAACACTCAATAACTTGTTAAAATGTCTTCATTAAGACATAAATTCTCACCAAATGATGCCATCAAACACTTTCTATCCTAGGAATTCTACTAAACCATCACTTGAAATAACTTCAAACATGTACCTTCACAAAATCTTTGGATTAGATGAGCTAGTAACTGCTGTTTCTCTTTTCAGCAACAGAAAAACAAAACAAACATTTTTCAGAACTACATAAAAATTATCTACATGTCACCCTCGTTTTTCTTTTGCTTTTATAGTTATTTTTTTTTTTTTAATTTTCATATGGATTGAATTTCTAAACTGTCATTTACTATTTCACCGTAGCTGTATGTTGGAATTATGTAAAATTTATAAAAGCTACAGAACTGTTTAGAAATTGTATTACATGTATAAGCATTCAGTGTAAGTAGAGTTATAGGTCTCTTGTATGATAAACAAGAGGCCCATGGGCCACATCGCTCAACTGAACTGTGTTGGTATCTTACAAACATGGGAATCTCAAATTTACAAATTATTTTAACACTCCTTATGAGTGGAGGAGACTTTAAAATGAATGAAAATGACAAAGCTGGGAAAGATGTCATCATGCATCCATTAAATCACTCAGATGCAAATAGTTTTACAATCCATGCAGCAGTTCTGGATAAGATTTTCAAAGAGGGGTACCCTCTGAGACCTAATTTGCCCAACCTGGATCCACCTCTGAGTCGATCTTGTCAAAAAACATAAACTTGTCAGGGGAACTTGGATACCGTACTTGCTTCCTTTATCCTTCATCTGTTTTGAAGAACAAGTGTGTGAAAAAATGCTCCCTCCTTCCTTATGCAGTTTTAAAAATTCATAGAAGAATTAAAAAATTTGAATTTCAGAAAAATTCTTTCAGGAGAGCATTTCTGTACCTAATTGCATGTAAAACACTCTAAATGAATGCATCATGATGAATAAATGAAGACAAAATCAAAGAATGAATGAAAATGACAATGTGTAAAAAGACATCAAAAACATATCCAAAAATTTATTTTACGATTTCTATGTAATTAACAAACTTTAATCACAAATCTATGTAGATGACTCAGATACAATTAGTTTTTTCAATGCATGCAGCGGTTCTAGAGAAGATTTCTAAAGAGCCCCTTTTGCCCCACCCTGGTTCCACTCCCTGAGCCGATCTGGAGGAAATTAACAAACTTGGTAGAGGACCTTGAGTACTTACTACCTACAGAGTTTCATCAAAATCCCTTCAGCGGTTTTGGAGAAGAAGCCGAACATATGGAAAATTACTCCCCTCCCCCTTTTTTTAGTTTTGCAGTTTGAAAAGTTCTTAAAAAATCCAAAAAATAAATTTCAGCAAAATTCTTTCAGTAAAGCATTTATCTACCAAATCACTAGTAAAACACATAAAATAAATGCATCAAAATGAATAAAAGGGGAGAAAATCAAAGAAATCATATAAAAATGAAAAAGACGTCAAGGGGGTGGATCTATGATTTCAAGTTAGATGGAAGGAAGAATATATACTTGTTTTCACTGAGCATAGGGAGGTAGGGAAATTTTGGTTATTTATTTACTTTTTCTTTAAAAATCTAGAGGTTTTAAACATTCAATGTTCAATTCTGGTCTTTTGAGTTATTTTTACTGTACACACATCTATATTTTGGTGTCTAAATGGGGTGTAAGCCCTTTTACGCCCCCTTGAATCCATCAAGGAATTACATATTAGACTCTAATATAAAACAGTAATGGTGCATGTAGTGAGCCCAAAAAATTGAAGAATGAAACATGGCAAGTGAAGCAAGCTAAAAATATTTAAACATTGATAACATTGATAGGTCACATATACTAACAAGGGCAAAATCCAAATGTTGAGGTGGTGTAGAACACAAAAAAAAAAAAAAAAATCCAACTGGTGAATATTTATACATGTATGAATAGTTTACTGAAAATGATGTAAAAACTGATTCCAAGCAATATTATATTGACAACCTCCGGCCTAATGGCATAAACATTGAACCAGACAGTTCATTTCCAAATATCTAAACTACATTTATACATAAGTGAATCAAAAAGATTTAGCATCATGTACTGTCAAGTTTTGACATGGTGATTCCTGGGTTATTTTTACAAAGTCAAATTTGCAGTACTGGTACCACAAATAGATTGATCTTAGCATGCCAAATATGGAGTCTTTCTTCTTGTTTTTTCAGGTCAAAGGTCAGATAAGGTAAAAGTTATAAATGCATGGATTAACAGGGAAAGAAACAGGAAGATGAGTGTATCATAAATAATCGCTAGTCAAAGGGTTTGTAGGTATTCCAGGCAAAGTGTCACATGATGTATTTTGCACTGCTAACTGTAAAGAAAATTCAGAGACAGAAAAACATATTTATGTTATGAAAACATTCGCTGTGATATTTTTGCAGTAAAGGAGATTATATTTCAATTTCACCTGTCATAACACTAAATGACAGACATGTTTGTTTATTAACAACTTGTTCCAAACACATATTTTAGACTACATCATTTCTTCAATTAGTAATTTTTTAATGAAATTATTTTTTAAATTCAATTTCTTGTTCTTATTCCACTTTTATTTAAATAATCTATTTTTTGTACAGGAAACACATGGGACTTAACAATATTTGAAAATTGTTGTTTTTAACAATGTGTCAAGTGTGCGCTATACTCCTGTCAACTTAAATATAAACATCTCAAAACAGGCGGCAAGTCTGGTAAGAAAATATACAATTTTTTTTTAAAATAAGAATTTTGAGGTCCAACTATAAATGCAATTTTTGTGTTTAATTTTCATTAATACTATCTTGCCTTCACTTTAGAGAAGAAGATGATGGGAGAGTTTGAAATTTGTCTGTGATTAGTTTGTTCTCGTTGGCATCTGTGTATTTTTACCACCAAGGTCAATGATACTGCTCTTGAAATCAGGTGACAATCGTTTTAGAGGAGTACTCTTGAAAATGGCTGACTATTGTTTTATTGGAATACTCTTTAAATCGGCTGACTATTGTTTTAGAGGAGTACTCTTGATATCGGCTGACTATCGTTTTAGAGGAGTACTCTTGAAATCCGCTGACTATCATTTTAGAGGAGTATTCTTGAAATCCGCTGACTATCGTTTAGAGGAGTATTCTTGAAATCCGCTGACTATCGTTTTAGAGGAGTATTCTTGAAATCCGCTGACTATCGTTTTAGAGGAGTGCTCTTGAAATCCGCTGACTATCGTTTTAGAGGAGTGCTCTTGAAATCCGCTGACTATCGTTTTAGAGGAGTGCTCTTGAAATCAGCTGAATATTGTGTTACAGGAGTACTTTTGAAATTTGCTGAATATTGTTTTAGAGGAGTGCTCTTGAAATCCGCTGAATATTGTGTTAGAGGATCACTTTTTCTTGAAATCGGCTAACTATTTTTTTAGAGGTGTACCCTTGAAATCACTAATTATCTGTTTTATAAGAGGACTTTGTCTATTTTTTATTTTTTTATTTCTTATATTTTAAGTTACAGCCAATTTGAAGAAAATATAGCATCAATTTACAATTAGTTGAATGTCAACTGAATAAATTAATAGTGCCCTAGGTAGCGGAGTGTATATAAAGTAATGTCTCCCTAAGGGGACATTAGTCAATAGGCAATGAAGATCATGTTCTCACTTTATTACAGCAAAAAATATATATAACTTTCTGCTTTTAAATTTCTACAAGCTTTAATTCCTTATACTGTTTGAATAGATTAAAAGTATAATTCTAAGTCACCTTTGCATTTGTTAGAAGTTGTTCCTGATTTTATTTTAGTAATTTCTATTAAGAACATCACAAGTATTTGGTGAGAGAGGGAAACTCAATACCCCAGTGGCAATGTTGATGGCTGTGTTCGACAATGTAGATTGTTTCATGTATCACAGTGCTGTGATATCAATAAATTTTTGGACATTCAAACTGTTCTAAAATTGATAATGCACTGTGATACACCTCATGTAATACATAATTGACCGCACAATTGGTCAAGAACTTTACATGAGGTTCAATAATGTGTTTCACTACATGGATATTGAAGAAAAGTGAAAAGAAACATTTGTTGGATTAAACAGGCATCCATTTCCACTGAAATTGCAATAAACACCAGAACCTGTTTCTAGGACAGTGTCAGAACAGATGAAAAATAGTCCTTTAAATTAATTAATTAAATCTCTTCTAAAATATGACCTGTCATGAAATGGCAACATACATTGTATTTCTGACAAATAGAACAGGACCCAACATTGAGAACGAAACATGTTACTAGACATGTTAAAAAAATTAAAATAATGTTTCTTAAGAATTCAAGACAAGTGTAATAGCTTGAATCAGGACTAGAACTATCTGTAGAGGAATTAGGAAATGTCCAGTAAGTCAGTCAGACAGCTAAATCAAGTCTAAAACTATATGTAGAGGAATTCTGGAAATGTCCAGTAAGTCAGTCAGTCAGTCAGTCAGTCAGCTAAATCAAGTCTAAAACTATATGTAGAGGAATTCTGGAAATGTCCACTAAGTCAGTCAGTCAGTCAGCTAAATCAAGTCTAAAACTATATGTAGAGGAATTCTGGAAATGTCCAGTAAGTCAGTCAGTCAGTCAGTCAGCTAAATCAAGTCTAGGACTATATGTAAAGGGAATTAGGAAATGTCCAGTAAGTCAGTCAGTCAGTCAGCTAAATCAAGTCTAAAACTATATGTAGAGGAATTCTGGAAATGTCCACTAAGTCAGTCAGTCAGTCAGCTAAATCAAGTCTAAAACTATATGTAGAGGAATTCTGGAAATGTCCAGTAAGTCAGTCAGTCAGTCAGCTAAATCAAGTCTAGGACTATATGTAAAGGGAATTAGGAAATGTCCAGTAAGTAAGTCAGTCAGACAGCTAAATCAAGTCTAGGACTATATGTAAAGGGAATTAGGAAATGTCCAGTAAGTCAGTCAGTCAGCTAAATCAAGTCTAGGACTATATGTAAAGGGGAATTAGGAAATGTCCAGTAAGTGGAAATGTCCACTAAGTCAGTCAGTCAGCTAAATCAAGTCTAATATGTAAAGGGGATTAGGAAATGTCCAGTAAGTCAGTAGAGGAATTCTGGAAATGTCCAGTAAGTCGGTCAGTCAGCTAAATCAAGTCTAGGACAATATGTAAAGGGGATTAGGAAATGTCCAGTAAGTCAGTCAGTCAGTCAGCTAAATCAAGTCTAGGACTATATGTAAAGGGAATTAGGAAATCAGTCCAGTAAGTCAGTCAGTCAGCTAAATCAAGCTAAATCAAGTCTAGGACTATATGTAAAGGGAATTAGGAAATGTCCAGTAAGTCAGTCAGTCAGCTAAATCAAGTCTAGGACTATATGTAAAGGGAATTAGGAAATGTCCAGTAAGTAAGTCAGTCAGCTAAATCAAGTCTAGGACTATATGTAAAGGGAAATAGGAAATGTCCAGTAAGTCAGTCAGTCAGCTAAATCAAGTCTAGGACTATATGTAAAGGGAATTAGGAAATGTCCAGTAAGTCAGTCAGACAGCTAAATCAAGTCTAGGACAATATGTAAAGGGAATTAGGAAATGTCCAGTAAGTCGGTCAGTCAGCTAAATCAAGTCTAAAACTATATGTAGAGGAATTCTGGAAATGTCCACTAAGTCAGTCAGTCAGTCAGCTAAATCAAGTCTAAAACTATATGTAGAGGAATTCTGCTAAAAATGTCCACTAAGTCAGTAAGTCAGTCAGTCAGCTAAATCAATGTCTAGGAAAACTATATCAGTCAGAGGAATTCTGGAAATGTCCAGTAAGTCAGTCAGTCAGTCAGCTAAATCAAGTCTAGGACTATATGTAAAGGGAATTAGGAAATGTCCAGTAAGTCAGTCAGTCAGCTAAATCAAGTCTAGGACTATATGTAGAGCAATTTTGGAAATGATGAGTAAGTCGGTCAGTCAGCTAAATCATGACTAGGACAATGTATTAGGAAATGTCCAGTTAGTCTTTCAGACAGCTAAATGTGGTCTTGTTTAAGATAGGGGTCATTGTTTTCTTCCACAAGAAGATAATTTACATATGTAATTGAACAACATACTGGGTAAGTCAACGAGATGTGGCAAAAGTGAAAGAAATGATTGTAGTAAATGCGTACTTAACCCTAATGATTTCCACCTATGGAATTTTGAGATCAGCTCTGGAGAACACATCATGAAATATCAAACACTAAGAAGTAACGACAAATTTAAACACATGAACTGTATCGGCTACTAGTTCCATCAATCATAATTTGCACTATCCAATTCCGAGCCTGTATTTCACATCGAAATTCACTTAAGCAACACTGGTATTTAATTTTCTCCTCTGTTCACAAGGCACGGAAGAAAAGGACAGAAGGAAAAATTGATAACTTGTAAAAGCAATCTTCACATTCTTACAACATGGTGAAAATCCGCAGGCATACATGAAAAACATCAACTCTTGCAGCGAGTTTGCAACAAAGCATATATGTATTACAACTACAGAGATACAGTGATTTTGTAGAGCATTCAAAATACAGACAATTGAAGGGGGCATTAATGGGGTCATAAGGCAAATAGATAGATAGATATAAAGATTAAACTATTTTGTTCACAAAAAATATGAATGAAGAGTATTAAAATTTCAACCCAACATATTTTTTAATAAAAGAGTTCCAAAAATAGTCCCTAAAACTGGACATTTATGTACTTAAACAAGAAACATTGACCTTGTCACTGACCAGCCACCGTGTAATGTGGTAACAAGTCAGTGTCACTACTGCAAACATCTCCTCCAAGTCATATGATGGCAGATTTATAGCAGACAGATAATCGCCTTGTATAAAGTTAAAAGATTTATGAAATAAATAAGGATTGTATTTCCTGGTATATTTTTAGATGTCTATTGTAAATTCCACATAAAGATAGAAAAACAAACTTAGTTTCATATTTTGTACATCATCTTAAAACAATGCAATGCTGAGAATATTTAGTAATCCATTATACAGTGACCAGAAAATGACAATACTTATAACATTTGGTGGTCTGCTTTTGATTTTCTTTGTGTGTAATGTTTTTATTTTTTTTTATTGTTTCTTGTTTTTTGTAGTTTTATCTATTTTTATATATATATATATATATATATATATATATATATATATATATATATATATATATATACGTGTGTGTGTGTTTGTTTCTGTGTGTATGTGTGTGTTTGTTTCTGTGTGTATGTGTGTGTTTGTGTTTGTGTGTGTATGTGTGTGTGTTTGTGTTTGTTTCTGTGTGTGTGTGTTTGTGTATGCATGTGTTTGCATGTGTGTCTGTGTTGTGTATATGTCTGTATTTGCATTTCAAATGACTTAAAGCCTTACAAGTAAATAAGAAATATAATTCGTTGTGTGGTAATGCAGTCAAAGAAATTATGGTGTTGAACAAAGACATTATAATCCAACGTTCCATAGATAATTACAACAGCAGACAACCAATGTCTGTTTTTTCTGATTTTAGCTCATTGATGTTTTCAAATTATTTATGTAAACAACATAAAAACATCAGTCTGTCCAGGTTCTGTTTGTCTGTTATTCATTTACATCGTTAGAGTTTTCAACACCTCATGTTCATTGTAACCTTACAAGTGTTTCTTTATTACTCCACTGTCTGTCAACAGCATACACTTACAGACGGAGAGAGAGAGGGAGAGAGAGAGAGAGAGAAAGAGAGAGAGAGTGATAGAGAGAGTGAGTAACAACAGTAGTGAGAAAAGACTACATATACTACAGTGATAAAGAGTGAGAGAACTTAACAGTAGTGAGAGGATTATACATATGACAAAGAATGAGTGATAATTAACAGCAGTGAGAACTTGATTACAGTAGTGAGATAATATTATACATATACAACACAGAATAACTGAGAATGTAACAGTAGTGAGAACAGATGTATATACAGTAGTGAGAATTCAAGAGATCTTAACAATGATAGTGAGAAAAGACTGCATATATGACATAGTGAGACTGAGTGAGAGAACTTAAGAACAGAAGTGAGACAAGGCTGTGATAATCACTGTGTGTGAGGAATGGTTTTACTTATAAAAAGGACAAAATCATATTTATTAATGCAAAGATTAAGAATTACAGAAATGTCATACCTTATAACTTTTTGTAAAAAAAAAGATAGATAATTACATTCACCTCGCCACCCCACCTCCTTTTATAGTTTAGGAGGGGGAATAACTAAAATAAACAACTTAAAGTCTAAAATTTGCCAATTATACATATTTTAACTTTAGTTTAAACATATTTATTCAATTAGAATTTATATATAACTACATAAATTGACAGTACACAAAGGTATAAGGGATTTGAAAAGAAGCGTAACGCTTATGTAAATTCATCTCCCTAGATACAAATTAATTAGTTGGTGATATATTAAGTACTTGTCCCGTTACATATATAAATTGATGTTTGGATATACAGCAGAAAATAACGAAAAACTAAAGTAATACAATGAGAGTTGCATAATATCATTTGAAATTCAAGCTACTGATAAAGTAATATTAAATAAATTGATGAAGGGTATCCATATAAATGAAGGTGATGAATATGATGATGGTGGGTAGCGGATGCTTAATTTTGAAGCCAACATTATTGAAAGACAGGAATATAACATACAAGTTATAGAAATTCACACTATTAGTGCAGTATCTGGTACTTGGAAAAACCAACATATGTTCACTATGATATACATTGGATATTACGTACCGTAACGTAAGGAGTCGAATTAATATGGAATTGTCCATGATAACATTGCTCATAAGAAATGTTTTTTTAAGTTCTAGTAAAACGTTTTGTTTGCACAATAAATTTCTGTACATTTGTAAATATATTTTTCATTAAAGTCGTTGTTTTTTGTCTGGATTACCATATAGTAATATCTTTGTTGTAAATGGGAAGTTTAGTGCATTTCTTAATTCAATTCTCAGGTTAAGGTAATGTGGACAAGAGAGAAGAAAGTGCTCGGTTGTTTCGATTTCTCCACAGGCGCAGTATGGGGATTCTACAATATTTTTCAGATAAAGATGGTGATTTAAAGAACTGCATGACATGCGAAGCCTTGCATGTAATATTTGACCTTTCCTGGTCCCTACATTATAGTAGAGTGGAGGCTTATCAATATTGTAAAATTTAGAAATGTTATTTTTGAACGAACTTAATGAAATAGATTTTCTAATTCCGAGAGGGAGATTGTTCCATAGAGTTGTTGTTGAGGGGATGAAGCTATGTAAATGTTGAGATGTTCTGCAATGGGGGACGACAAAGTTGTCAGCGTGTCTCGTTGGATAAGAGTGTTGTTCTTCATATTGAAGAGGTAATAGTTCTTGCATGTAATCCGGAGTTAATAGGTTTACAATTTTATAATATTGAATAAGTTTGTGTTTTTCCCTACGTGTACATAGTGTTTCCCACCCACATTCTCTATAAAGAGCTTTAAAGAGATTTTAACTTTGAGTTGTATTTAAGGGTTCACACAGACCCTTGCCAAGTAATTTATTGTTTTTTTCCCCTATTATCTCCATATGAAAATTCTGAAAAATATTTAAAATCCAATATTGTTTGAATCTTTAATTAAAATATTATACTGTATCAAAATTCCCTAGCCATCACACAGCCCATCCCTCTCCATTTAAAAAATATTTATCATTTATCAAACAGTAAATCAATCATCATTTCAAGATTACAATCTTAATTTTAAGATTCTTATTTTAACAATATACATGTACTTTCAGTGCTGAAGATTCAATGCAAGAGAGAAAACTCTTGTTAATTCACTCTTTAAGTTGATCAACCCATAAATATCACACTGGTCCTGACCTTATTTTCACAAATATATGGATATAAGATTCTTAGGCCTGTGTATAGCTCTTATTTTTTATTGTACATCAGATGTAAATTAAGAAAATCAAAATAATTTATTTGCAAACAAAGCTAATTGACCTATCACCAAATGCCTGACATGGTACCTTTTGGCAAATTTTTCTATTATGACGTCACAATCAAACGGCCCGTCAAACATATGTGTGATTATGACATCACAATCGAATAACGTAAAAAACGCACATGGACAGCCACATGTCAGACATTTGGCAATAGGTCAACACCCCTTTAACGCCTATGTTTACTTTATTATAATACACATTTCCAATTGTCACACTGAACTCAACAAAGTTGTCACATTTCTATATTTCTAGATCATGGATATTTGGTTAAAGAAATGAAAATAAAAAAAACATTACTGAGCATAATAAGCATATACATAATCATTCTGATTCAATGTTTAAGTTGATAAAATAGTTCAGTTCAAGAGAGATAACTCTTGCAAAATATTCTGATTATTTTACAACTCTTGAGAAAATCTGCTGTACTGTAGTAGATGTATGTATTATAGATAAAAAACATGTCACTATATAGCTATTTCATGGGTTTTAAGGAAACAGATAAAATATTGGCCCAAGGAATCAGAAAAGTCCAATTGTTACTGAAGCCTTCTAGATATGTATTTTTTAAATAAGCCATTAGGTAATAATATCATTTTATTCCAACCTAAATAAAAAGATAAATAAACAATCTAAACAATACACATCTAAATAGTATAGCTTTAACCCTTTAAACTCTACAGACCATAGTAGACTGGTCTTAAACAATAAAAAACAACATACCATTCAGATATCCAGGGGTGAAAGGGTTAAAACTTATTCTGAATGACAAAACCTTTTTCAATGTGTTCAGAGACATACAAAGTAAGATTTTCACTATATAAATTTAACAATACCTAAAAAAAGTGTTGTACTATTTGTAAATAAATCATAAACAGCAAATATTTCAATGAGAAATTGCCATTGGAATATTCGGTATATGTCTTATATTGTGCAGTGTACTAATCGGCATGGAAACGTTAAGCATGGTTTGGACAAATTTTCGGTAAAGTTACTCCTGCACAGATTATTTTTTAATATTCGATCTTAAAATCTCAAAAATAAAAAAGTAGACATACTTATCCCAGAACAGTCAAACAAACAGCAACTGACAATTGACATAATGCTGATTTATTTCTGGGTATCGAGAGGCAGAGGGTAATTTGAGGAATGTAAGAGAAGGTCACAACTGTAGAAAATGATGAATATCATAATAGAAATTGAGTAGTAACGTGGAACCTGAATGACCACTCTCATGAAGTACCACCTGTCTTGTGGAGCTACATTCTGAAAGCTACTTGGTTAAATAATCCATTACACAAAACCTCTTTTGAGAGACAACCTGCCTTGAGAGACCACATTTCAGTGGCAAGTGGGGTGATCTCTCAAAGACAGGTTCCATTATAGTTGCACTTATGGGAATTGTGATTCTGGTTTTTATTTCCAGTCCTGTTTTTGAACTCTAAATGAGGCCTAAGAAAACATGTCTACACATTTCTACTTACCACCTCTGTGGGTCTGTAGTACTTTGGGTTGATTTTAATTCTGACTACACCTGTAGATTTGTCTTTACCAACTTCTGACACACCCTTTCCCTCCCATCTACAATATATAAACAAAATATTCAGTAAGCTAGCTTGGACCATCATCAAAATCACAAGTTTAATGCTCCAATCCAGATGTCTATATGGCGGAGGATACATGTAGCTAAACTACAAAACATTCACCACAATACAAGATATTCTTTGTTTTAATTTTGTTTGAAGTCCTATCAATATATTTCTGGAGATAACATCAACTGAAGTAGACCAATGCTCAAGGCCTATGTCAATGCAATAAGTGTCCTTATAACATACCATTCCTGAGGACAGAATCCTCCTTAACTTATTCACCACTAAAGACACATTTGGACTTGCCCAAGTCATTGATTTATAGAAGAGTTCATAATTTCTCAGGGGCTGATGGGTTAAAGTGTTCTTATAACATACTATGTCTACCATGGCTGAGGAACTTTGGAATAAACAGAATCCTCCTTAAAACTAATCAAATGACTTTAACTTTCTCTACCAAAATATCAGCAGAGGTATGGCTATTTGTAAATTAGTGTAAAAATATAATGTCTCCAATATGGCATGCCCTGGAATTGAACATCCATCCTCTACTTGTGAGACCAAATATCTTATACTGAGATACCATAAAAAGAAAAACTTTTGGCAGATGAATGACAATGATTCCTTTAAGTTGGTCACATTGCTATTTAACTCCAATATGGCCTCCAAAAGAAACACAATGCAGGCATATGTTACTGTCCAATTACATAATAGACTCTAATGTATAATGAGTCAACATTCCTAATACAGCCAGCAATATACTTTACAAGATTGGCAAATATAATTTGGAAAGTCAATGACTTCAGTCCAGACCAAGTCAATGACTCCATACCAGGTCAAGTCAACAAACAAAAGTTATTTTACTGGAATGATGAAACATTCCACATGTACAACATATTTACAGACATAGGTCATATGTAATCAAATTGACTCTGTTCTCAAGTTCAACTAACTTTTTATTATTTTAAGATGAAAAACACATAAAATTTAGGCTGTAACTGGACATTTATATTTATTGCATACAAATGTAAATAATGATGAACTCTAATCACAGAGAACTTTAGATTTATCAAAGAACATTCTGAGTACCGGTATTTTTCTTGTTTTTTAAAAGGAGAAAATCATAAATTTGATCCAAAATTTTTTATATGAAATAAAAAGGACAATAACATGTAAATTTCCTATTCAGTCACAGAAGTTTTTAAAATCAACCATATTGTCAAAAAAAATAAAATAAAATTGAGTTTGATTATTGAGTAAATTTGGAGACTTTGGACCTGATTTATTTACAAACTAGATTTATCAAAGTTATGTCACCCAAATTTCGTACACATGTTTACATCCCATAAGTAAAATTTTTCACTTTCCCATAACATATTATGACAGCTCCTCATTTATAGAATGGCTTATCAGTAAACTTTTACGATTGAATTGAAATTTCTAGATGTTATTTTTGCGGTTCATCGACGACAACATTTTTTAGTCTTCAGAAGCTCTCTGCTGTGGTTAACAGCTTAGAGAGGTAAAGTCCCCGCTGTTGATGACTTCTGCAGTGTCAGACATGCTTTAGGGAATTTTTTTCTGGATTCTGATATCGCTCACAATGTGTGGCCTAATTATAGAAAGGATGATCAAACTAAGCATGAATGATGTTATTTCCCGTTTATGAATTTATAAATAACGAGATATTACTGAAATGAGGTGTAGAACATTTAATATACCACTCTTGCTAATGTTTAACAGAACATATTAGCTCCCCATGCATAATAATGAGATTGTATCTATTTCTACTAAAACATTTGACATTCAATTTTGGAAAATGTCTGTTTCCCCATGAAAATAAATTTCCTTTTTATTTTACCAGTATATTTATCAGTAGTAAGAAGTATAAACTTAAAACCTATTTGACTGAAAGTTGGAGCCGAAAATCAGTCCCATTCCCACTCCAAAACACTTTTATTCCCAAAATGATGATGTTAATATCTTAAGTTAATATAAATTATACTCCCACTACATGTAATATAAGTGGAATATTATCGAACAACAAGATGTATTTGTGAAATACAAATGCCGTGGATCCCCAAAAATTTCTAGCAGGACGTATTTATGGACAGACAGACACGAACAGAAGGGATGGCATTACGGACAGACATACAAACAGACAGACGGACGGTCCAAACACTAGATGCCCCCGGCGGACCTTTCAGGCCAGGGGTATAAAAACATAGGTATTCGGAAACCAATAAGCATATTTTGAAATTAACATCTTATAATTCTTATACCATATGCCTGGATGGGAAATTTATTTAAACTGTTAAGGTAAACATGGTGAAGACCCGATATGTTGTCATGATGCATGTTTATACATATTTCTATCAATGAAAAATAGTCAGACACCTCTTACAAACATATTTTACATGTGTACATCTCCCACTAACCTGGCCGCAACCAATCTTCTTAATCACAGCATTGAGAACAGACTTAATCCAAAAACAGGTCATTTTTCATAAATAAAAAATTCAGTATCTAGAGGTTACATGTGCTAAGAATCGTAAGATTAGTGTTTTAATTCTAAACAATGGCTTAGGAATGGAGAGTGCAAAATTCTCACTGAGGTTAAACATGTGAAATATTAAAATGTACAGACGTTCTACTTACACAATCTCTACACCAACTACTTTGAATGCTTTCTCTACAAATTCTCGCACACTATGAGTCTCGTTCATGGATATAACAAAATCTTCAGGTTCATCTTGTTGTAGCATCATCCACATGGCCTGGTGAAATATACCATCAAATTTCTTTTAAACAAAACCTTCTCAAAACTTATTTTATTATCAGGGATACTGTGCAATAACACCCATTAAAATACATGTGTAATATTACTTGAATGTGTCCATAGTGTAATGAAATCGAAATTTTGGTTTTGTCAATCAAGTGACATGTCCCAATTTTTTTACTATATAATCATACTATTTTTATTCCAGACATCTTTAAGTTTTTATCTCAAAATATTTGCTTATGTCAAGTATATCCCTGGTCTAAAGTATCAAAATATTATAGAATTGTCACTAATTAACTTTCTGTGATTGATGGTTCAAATTTTTTTACACAAAAAACATTGCAATTAATTACTTCTTTACCTGCAAATCACAAGACAATAAACTGTTAACGAGTCATGGTGAAAGGGTAACTAATAATTGCTTAAATCCAATTCATATTAAGTAGCAGCTTTAAGTAGGTCTATTCGTTGTCCAGTAAGAACAGAAAATATGTGAAGTGAAAATTTTAGTTATCTTGAATTTCGGATATCTCAAAGTAAATGGGACAGTCCCGTGAACTTCAAGATAATGAGGTTCCACTATATATTAAAATGATTTCATGATATTAGTTTAAACTTTATTTATTTGACAAAGATTCTCGTTGGCCCTGATGTTGGCATGCGGGGGACCTTTCTGTGGGAGGAAATCGTAGTACCTAGAGAAAACCCACGTGTCCAACTTGGCGACCACCTTACCATCTCACATACTTCCTTGTCAATCAAAGGATAGTGAGAAGCGAGTGCGCTAACCACTGCGCTACTCGGACACATATTACATGATATTGGTCAACCAATAGAGTTTATCCTATACAAAAATTTCACCTGAGTTTCCAGATGATGATATTTTATGATATGTATGCACATCATATTTCCTAACCAGAAGACTAGAAAACAATTCATAAACTATTTAAAAATAACATAGAAATAGCAAAACAACAACAACAAATATTGTAGTGGTGTTACATAACTACATATCTATAAAACATAGCAGTGGTGCTACATAAGTACGCATCTATAACACATAGCAGTGGTGCTACATAAGTACGCATCTATAAAACATAGCAGTGGTGCTACATAAGTACGCATCTATAACACATAGCAGTGGTGCTACATAAGTACGCATCTATAACACATAGCAGTGGTGCTACATAAGTACGCATCTATAAAACATAGCAGTGGTGTTACATAAGTACGCATCTATAACACAGCAGTGGTGCTACATAAGTACGCATCTATAAAACATAGCAGTGGTGCTACATAAGTACGCATCTATAAAACATAGCAGTGGTGCTACATAAGTACGCATCTATAAACATAGCAGTGGTGCTTAAGTACGCATCTATAAAACATAGCAGTGGTGCTGCATAAGTACGCATCTATAAAACATAGCAGTGGTGCTACATAAGTACACATCTATAACACATAGCAGTGGTGCTACATAAGTACGCATCTATAAAACATAGCAGTGGTGCTACATAAGTACGCATCTATAACACATAGCGTACTATAAAACATAGCAGTGGTGTTACATAAGTACGCATCTATAAAACATAGCAGTGGTGCTACATAAGTACGCATCTATAAAACATAGCAGTGGTGTTGCATAAGTACGCATCTATAACACATAGCAGTGGTGCTACATAAGTACGCATCTATAAACATAGCAGTGGTGCTACATAAGTACGCATCTATAACACATAGCAGTGGTGCTACATAAGTACACATCTATAAAACATAGCAGTGGTGTTACATAAGTACGCATCTATAACACAGCAGTGGTGCTACATAAGTATGCATCTATAAAACATAGCAGTGGTGCTACATAAGTACGCATCTATAACACATAGCAGTGGTGCTACATAAGTACGCATCTATAACACATAGCAGTGGTGCTACGTAATTCATATCTATAAAACATAGCAGTGGTGCTACATAAGTACACATCTATAACACATAGCAGTGGTGCTACATAAGTATGCATCTATAACACATAGCAGTGGTGCTACATAAGTACTCATCTATAAAACATAGCAGTGGTGCTACATAAGTACGCATCTATAAACATAGCAGTGGTGCTTAAGTACGCATCTATAAAACATAGCAGTGGTGCTGCATAAGTACGCATCTATAAAACATAGCAGTGGTGCTACATAAGTACACATCTATAACACATAGCAGTGGTGCTACATAAGTACGCATCTATAAAACATAGCAGTGGTGCTACATAAGTACGCATCTATAACACATAGCAGTGGTGCTACATAAGTACGCATCTATAAAACATAGCAGTGGTGTTACATAAGTACGCATCTAGCATAACACAGTACGCAGCAGTGGTGCTACATAAGTACGCATCTATAAAACATAGCAGTGGTGTTACATAAGTACGCATCTATAAAACATAGCAGTGGTGTTGCATAAGTACGCATCTATAACACATAGCAGTGGTGCTACATAAGTACGCATCTATAAACATAGCAGTGGGGCTACATAAGTACGCATCTATAAAATACTGAAGTAGTATCACTTCACTTGACTATCTATAAAATACTGAAGTAGTACCACTTCATATGACTATCTATAAAATACTGAAGTAGTACCACTTCACTTGACTATCTATAAAATACTGAAGTAGTACCACTTCACTTGACTATCTATAAAATACTGAAGTAGTATCACTTCACTTGACTATCTATAAAATACTGAAGTAGTACCACTTCACTTGACTATCTATATAATACTAACGTAGTACCACTTCACTTGACTATCTATATAATACTGAAGTAGTACCACTTCACTTGACTATCTATAAAATACTGAAGTAGTACCACTTCACTTGACTATCTATAAAATACTGAAGTAGTACCACTTCACTTGACTATCTATAAAATACTGAAGTAGTACCACTTCACTTGACTATCTATAAAATACTGAAGTAGTACCACTTCACTTGACTATCTATAAAATACTGAAGTGGTACCACTTCACTTGACTATCTATAAAATACTGAAGTGGTACCACTTCACTTGAGTATCTATAAAATATTCTGATTGCTGAAATATATGTAAAGAAAGTTTTGACCAACAGCAAACTAACACATCAGAGATTCAAAACAAATATTCATCGACAAATCTACAACAAAACAAATTGGTATATTGAATGTGTCTACTTTTCTAAGTCATGTAAAATGTTTTTCTAGGGAAAGTAATCTTAGAAGACTACCCTCCTATTGTCTTATCAAAACAACGTGGAACAGCTCCACCTATTGTTAAGATTCAGCATCAAGAAATGTCATCTGAAGACGCTGTGATAATTTGTTGTTGAAGTTTAAGGAGTAGTTAGCTGTTGACACTGGCTTCATTGTTATTTTAATATGAGCACTGGTTTACTTTCACAACAAGCTCCAATGATCATGATTCTAGTAAAGCATATTTTACCACAAGTATAAACAGATATCTAAACCATGATAATATTCTCTGTACAATTGTTAACTAATGAAATTTTATTTTAAAAGTTAACATGCAAATGGACAATCTAGTGGGTTTTGCCCTGGGCGATGTCTCCAGGGTAAATCTGCTAATGAAATAAAATGTATGCTAGTGAGTACTTCAGGGGAGTTCTGCCCTTATCAAATATGCTATGGTATGTATGCAAATTGTTTGTTTTTTCTTTATTTGAAAAAATGCAAAACTGCCGATTTTGTTTTGTATGCGAGTACTTACTTCAACATAATCTTTAGCATGTCCCCAATCTCGCTTGGAATCCAAGTTGCCGAGCTGAATTAGTTGTTGTTGACCTAGTTTAATCTTTGCTACAGATCGTGTAATTTTCCTAGTTACAAATGTTTCACCTGAAAAATAATAAGAAAATGATTAAATGCATTTTACCTGTCTTACCTGGGAAATAAAAACACAATCATAACTAGTGACTTAAAGAAAGAAGTTGTTGAGTTTAATCAAACTGTAATTATTATCCTGTAAATGTAAATAAATCATCAAAATATTTTGCAAATGTTTGTCATCTATGTACAAGCTTGTACCCCTATCTCTGTACCCCTATCTCTGTACAAGTCTGTACCACTATCTCTGTACCCCTATCTCTGTACAAGTCTGTACCACTATCTCTGTACCCCAATCTCTGTAAAAGTTTGTACCACTATCTCTGTACCCCTATCTATGTACAAGTCTGTACCACTATCTCTGTACCCCTATCTATGTACAAGTCTGTACCACTATCTCTGTACCCCTATCTCTGTACACCTATCTATGTACAAGTCTGTACCCCTATCTCCGTACCCCTATCTCTGTACAAGTCTGTAACCCTATCTCTGTACCCCTATCTCTGTACAAGTCTGTACCACTATCTCCGTACCCCTATCTCTGTACAAGTCTGTAACCCTATCTCCGTACCCCTATCTCTGTACAAGTCTGTAACCCTATCTCTGTACCCCTATCTATATACAAGTCTGTAACCCTATCTCTGTACCCCTACATGTATCTCTGTACCCCTATCTCTGCACAAGTTTGTGACTCCATCTCTCTTTTTCAATTTAAAATTTTGACAACAAAACATAGCATACAATCATACAAACAGACCAATTGAATTTAGAGGTGCAAATGTCCAAATTTTATTCAAAACCTCTGTCACATGTACTTCAATACATATATCATACTAAACCTAAAAGTAAACAATTTTTTTCATTCATTGTCTATTTCCCTCCCTTTTTAAATAGTGTGGACATTTCATTTGTAGTTATCTAGGATTTTATACAACAGCTTCACGTCTTCTATTAAACTATCCGTCGTCACGTTGACTTACATCCGAGACTTCAACAATGACATACAACATGGAAAACCATACATCACACAAAAGTGGACCAAGAATAAATTAATCCCGAATCAAAGGCACGGCCACACATCACTATATATTTTAATCAGTTTTCAAAAGGAAATTGCTGTGAAGAAAACGGATGATAGCAAAGAAAAGCTTTTTGTTTAATTGATCTTTGACAGGCATTTCTACTTTTGTCTGTCGGATAAAAATCATGTCTTAATGCAACCATTCTTGTTTGTTAGAATACCACTTACGATGTATTGATGCAATGTCAATTTAAGGGAAATACCTTCATCTTGGATACAAAATCCCATCATGCATATCAGCTTGCATTAATTTTGTTTTTCTTTTGTGTGACAAGATCGGTCAGTAGAGAGCTCCTCGTAGGACAGTTATTCCTGTACAAAATCTACTCGTAGATAAATGTAGATAAACAAGATAGCAATTCTACACGACTTACTGTGTCAAGTGACATGTTCATAAGGTCCTAAATCTTCCCAAATATGTAAACATTTCTGTGAGTGTTGCATTATAGAAAGTCAAGTTATTTAGGAAAAATGTTTCAGAACGACATTCAAACTGATGTTACCATTTTGCCTTTGATATGAAGTACTAGATATGAGTTTGATGTCACCAGTGGCAATTCTTTTTATTGTAGTTTCCATGGGGTCGAAAATTTAACCATTCCAGATGCAAAATATGTGTTTTTTACCCCAATTTGATGAAAAAAATTCTCAATTTAGTGTTGAGGCCACTACCGTAATGAAAATAAATTAATGTAAGCGGAAATGCATTTCAAAAAGAAATTCAATTGCATTTAGATTTCAATGTGTGCCAACAATTTTTCCCAATTTTACATAAATTCACATTAAACTGACATAGCTATCGCCAAATGCACGACACGGCACCTTTGGCAAACTTTCCCATTATGATGTCACAATTAAATGGCCCATCAAACACATGTGTGATTATGTCATCACAAATGAAGAAGACCCATGAGAGCAGATCAAAGGAGAGCCGAAGGAACAACAGGTAAGACAAAAGACCAAGCAGGAGTTCCAAAAAGAAAAGGAAAGAAAACACCAACAACCAAAAGGAAGAAGTGGAAACAAAAGGAGGTCAGATCCAGGGAGGCAACACACAAAGAAAAGGGCAAAAAGCTAGAAAAGACAGAAAGAGAGAGACACGAGGTACAACAGCAGGACAGCAGAGTCCAGAGAGGAGAGCAAGAGCAGAAAGGACAACAGCCAGAGGACGGAAAGTGAGAAGGGGAGAGAGGATGCATCCACAGGAGGCAGGGAAAAAGGAAGAAAGAAAAGAACCAACCAGGAAAAAGGTAGAACAACCAAGCAAGACCAACAGCAAAGGCACAGACACCATGAAAAGGACAAGCCAGAGAAAGAAAGGCAAAGACGACAGAAAACCCATGGAGCAGCAAAGAAGCAAGTGCAAGAAGCAACAAGAGAAAAGTTCCAGCAAGCACCAGCAATCGGTAACCGGAGGCAAAAGCAGGAGGACCGAGATCCAGCAAGCAGGAGCCAAGGACAAGGGCAGAAAGGGGGAGAGAGAGACCAGAAAAAGGAGAGAAGGAGCAAAGGGAGTACAGTGCAGAAAAGAGGCCACAGGCGCATCAAAGCAACACAGTGAGGACCAGCCACAAAGCAAGGAGAGCAGAGAGGAGAGTAACACAGCCAGAGTCAAAGCAGAGAAGAGAAGTCACAAAGAAGCAGGAGGGGGAAGTCAACACCAGAAGACGGGGGAAAACAGGAAAGGAGGAAACACAGAACCCAAGGGAAAAGGAAGAAAGAATGGAAAAAAGGGAAAGTCCAATCACAAGTCAAGGAAGAAAAGACAGGCAGGAACAGGGAAGAAGAGAGAGGAAAAAAATGAGGAAGAGCAAAGTAGACAAGAACAAGGAAGACAGCAAGCAGAGAAAGGCAGCCAAGGGAGAGAAGAGAATCCATGAAGGAAGCAAGGAGCAATGCCAACAAGAGCAGAGAGAAGGGCACAGCAACAAACCCAGAAAATAGCAAGGAGAGGCAAGAAGCAGCAGAAAAGCCAGGAACAGATACACAACCAAGAACAAGACAGAGGGGACAGCAAGATGGCGAAAACAGAGAGGAGACAGAGCAAAAAGCATCAGAAGCAAAAGAGAGAAGGAAGGGGAGGACAAAGGAAAACAACAGGGGGGCAAGATGATTTCTTTTTTTTGACCAAGGGGAAGGATGAGAGGAGGGAGAAGGAGGCAGCAGAACACAAGGAGGCACAGCCAGGAAGGGACAAAAAAAGCCAAAGAAAGACAACACCACAGTCCAATCCAGAAGAACACAAACAGGCAAGGCAGCAGCGGTGGGGGGACAAAAGAAGCAGCCAAGACACAAATCCAGACAAAAGGACAGAAAAGGGCAGCAAACAGAAAAGCAAAACCAGGAGAGAAGCCAACAGGTAACAGAGAAAGGGAGGACAGGAATAAAGGGGAAGATCCCAAAAGAGGCAGCAAGTTCCAGCACGGACAAAAGAAGGAGTCCCAGACAAAAGACAGACAAGGGAGAGTCAGATTTAGACAGGAAGGAGAGAAAAACATCCAGAGCAAGCAGTCGAAAGACCAAGAAACACACCCATACGAAACATCCACAGGAGGACACAGACAGCAGAGCATGCCCGAGGAGGGACAAGGACAAAAGTGAAGCAAGGGGCAGACAGCCAGAAGGACAGAAGGAGGAAGGCCAACAGGGAAGAAAACCAAGAGAGAAAGACCCCCCCCCCAATCAGAGAAGAGAGATGGCAGAGAAAGAGGTCCAGCCAGAAGGTCCAGAGACAACCAAGGATAAAAGGAAAAAGAAGGAGGGCAAAGAAAAAAGACAAGAGGAGGAGCGGGGGGGGGGGGGGGGGGGGGGGGGGGGGGGGGGGGGGGGGGGGGGGGGGGGGGGGGGGTGGGGGGGGGGGGGGTCTGGGGTGGGGGGGGGGGGGGGGGGGGGGGGGGGGGGGGGGGGGGGGGGGGGGGGGGGGGGGGGGGGGGAGAAAATCAAACAGAAAGACGACAAAAGCAAGGAGCCATCCCACCAAGAATGCGGCAAGTCCAAGAGAACAGAGGCACAGAAAAGAGAACAGAACAAACACCAGAAGGATAAATCCAACAAGAGGAACACAGCAGATTCCAAAATCAAGGAAGCAGGACAGCCAGAAACGAAGGGAGGAAAAAAGCAGTGGTGACAGGAGAAACAACAGAAAAAACAAGGACCAGAAAGCGAGAATCCAGGCAAAAAAAGGGAGATCAGAAGAACGCAGACAAAAAAATGGAGCAGCAGGGAGCAGAAAGGAGAGGAAGCAGCAGACTCAAACAAGCAGCAAGATCCAGAAAAGAGAGGTAAGGGGAGACCATAAGGAGAACCAAGAGAAAGGCAAGGGGCACAGAGGGGCACAGGGAGATAGCAGCCAACAGCAGCAGGGCAGCAGAGAAGGGAGAGGCAGGGAAGAGAACAGGCAGGAGCAAACCAAAGAGTCCAAGAGGGACAGAACAGAAGAGAAGGAAAAAGAGGGAGGAGAGAAAACCAAAGAGATCCAAGAAGGGAAGAGGAAAGGAAGAAGGGGCAGGAGCGAGACACAGAGAAACAAAAAGAAGTACACGGCAGAAACAAGAAAGGACCAAGAGAAAATAGGAGAGGACACAGAGGACAAGTCAGGGAAAAACAAGGACTCAGAAGAGGGAAGAAGAGAAAGGGACAAGAAGAATCCAGAGCAAAGACACAGAAAAAAACCACAGAAGAAGCAGGAGGCACAGATCAGAGAAAATAAGCAACAACAATACAGAGGCAAAATGCCAGGTTTCCAGACAGCGAGCAGCAACGAAAGGCAAAGCAGCAACGAGGACAAGAAGGAGGGAAAGGGGGAAGGAAGAGGAGGTCCAGGGAGAGAGAAGCACATGCAGGACCAACAAGGAGCAAGCCCAAGCAGGGAGACAGGGACAGGATTAAGACAGAGGGCAGGGAGCACAACAAACACAGTAAGCAGAACAGAAGCCAAGAGTCCAGAAAAACAAAAGTGCAGAGTAGGCAGGAATCAAGTAGCAAACCGCAAAGAGGGAGGAGCACCAAGGAACAAAGGCAACAGAGGCAAAAGATCCACAGTGGTCCAAGAGAACAGGCAAGAATAAGAGGGAGCAGGAGAAAAGTCCAAACCAAAAGAGAAAGAAGAAAGACATGAGAGTGCCAAAACATCCACAGTCCAATGGGTGACCACCAGAATGAGGAACAAAGAGGAGCCAGGAGACAGGCAGGGAGCCAAAAAGGAGAACAAGGAAACAGAGGAGAAACACAGGAGTCCAGAAACAGCAAGAAAGATTAGGGGGCACAGGAGCAGGCAGCAGCGACAGGAAATGGAGCAAGGCATAGTCAAACCAGACAAGGCTAATAGAAGAGACAAATTCCAAACACAGGCAATCCAGAAGAAGAAGAGAGGGGGAAGAGAGGGCAACAGGGAAAAGAGGTCCAGAAGCAAGAGAGGAAGAACAACAAGAGGAGACAAGAGAGAAAAGTCCAGGAGGCAAAGAGTCCAAGAGGACAGTGCCAGATCAGGATCCACGCAGCAAAGAGAGTCCAAGCATGGAGGCCAAGGAACACAGGAGATAAGGGGAAGACAAGGAGGTGGTCCAAGAGGCCAGGAAACAGGAGAAAAAGGACCAAAAGAGTGTATGGGGGAAGAAGGGGGAGAAAGGAAAAAAAGAGAAAGAAACACAAAGGATAGAAAGAGGAAAGAGAAGACCAGGGCAGAGGAAGCACAGAAGAAAGACAGAGAAGGAGAAAGACAGATTTACAAAAGGGGCAAAGAACAGGCAAAGAAAAGGAGGGACCAATGGAGGGCAGGGGACGAGAGGGAAGCAAAGGTCCAGCAGATAAAGAGTGAGCACCAGCACCAGCAACAAGAAGAAGGGAGAACCAGAGAGAAAAACGAAAGGGGAGCAAGCCAAGAAAAGGCAGAGTAGCAGGAGAGACAAAAGTGAAGCCAGCAACCAGAAAGGGAACAAGATACAAAGACACAGACCAGGACCACACAGGAGACAGAGGAAGATAGACAGGTAAACAAGGACAGAAAGGCAGACAGCGGAGGAGAAAGCGAGTGCAAAGGAACAAAACAGAGAAGATACAAGCAAAAGAACAAAGGGAGAACAGAACACAAGAGCACCAGAGGGCAAAGCCAAGGCAGGGAGAGAGAAGGAGACAGAGGAAAGCAAGGGAGAGAAAGCAGGTCCAACCAGGACTAAGAGCAGAGCATGACAGGAAAGCCAGACAAAAGTAACAGAGAAAAAGAACAGTCCCAGAAGAAAACCAGCAACAGGAAGGCAGAAAATACAAGACCAGCAAAAAAAGATCAGAGCAGAGAGATCCAAAAACAAGTGACCAACGACCAGCCAGCAAAAGACCATCAAGACAATGAGACCCGAAAAAAGGGGATAAGAACACAGAAAAAGAAATAAACATGAAGAGAGATCCAGAAAAGCCAGAATGCAGAGTGAAGATGAAAAGAAGAGAGGAGAAGAGGAAACAAAAGAGTCCAGACAGAACAAGGAAGGACACAAACAGCACCACACAAGAGAGACAGAAAGCAAGGAGCGAACACGAGTCCAGGATAACAGAAAAGGAAACAGTCCACCCAGAGGAAAGCCAGAAGAGACAGAGGAGGATAACAGAGACAGTAGGCGACACAAGTTACAACAGAAAACACCAAAAGAGAGTGGTAAGGCAGAAGTGGGCAGACAGGACAACAAA
Source organism: Atrina japonica (assembly GCA_030159075.1). Classification (NCBI taxonomy): domain Eukaryota; kingdom Metazoa; phylum Mollusca; class Bivalvia; order Pterioida; family Pinnidae; genus Atrina; species Atrina japonica. The sequence goes on along the minus strand of BROG01000214.1, from coordinate 135,281 downwards.
AAACAGTATATACAGGCACAAGAGACCAAAGAAGGAAAGAAAGCACCACAGCCACGAAGGAAGGAGAGGGAGGCAAGCATGACAAGAGAAGAGACAGAAGAAAGATTTTTTAAAAGAACAAACAGCAAGAAAGGAGGGAGGAGACCAAACCAGACGATGAGGGAAAGACAGGAGAAGAGAGCCAAGGGAAGTCAACAAAGGGCAGAAGAACCAAACAAAAGCAAAAAAAAAAAAAAAAAAAGGAACAATCAGAAGCAAGAACAGGAAGAAACAAAAGGGAGGAGGACAGAAGCAGAGAGGCAGAGCCAACAAAGATGGGGAAGATGCAGAGTGGGAGAAAACAAGGCAAGAACAGAGAAGATCGAAAAGGGAGAAAGACCACACAGAGGGGACAGCACTCCAGCCAAAAATTCCAAAGATTTTAAGGGCAGAGAGAAAGTAAAAGGGCACAAAGAGGAAAGTAAACGCCACAAAGACAAAGAACAGAAGAAAGAGGAAGACACAACAGAGGCAGGGGCAAACCCAGGAGGGACAAGACATGAGCAAGAAAAAAGCAGGCCAGAGAGAGAAAGAGGATAGGAGCGAAGAGAAGGTAAGGAAAGGCAAGGAGGGAAACAACCAGCCAGAAAGAAAAGGTCAGACAAGGAACAAGGGAGGACAAGAAGGTCCATAAAGAAGATCAAAAAGGGACACCAGAGAAGAACAGCCAGGCAAAGAGAGTCCAAGGAAGATCCAGGACAGTGACAGAAACAGAGGTCAGAGTGACACAGAGGAGGGAGCAAGGAAAGAAGGATAGACAAGAAGAGAAGAGGAAGATGAAACAAAAAAGAAAGAGACACCAGAGACAGTCCCAAGGGGGAAGAGAAAGGCACTCAGGGCAAAGGAATGCAAGAAAGGGCAAAACCAGGGGAACCAACAGAGACAGGAGCAAGCAAGAGGAAGAGAAAAGAGAAGACCACAGTAAAGAACCAGGCAAGGCACGCGGGGGGGTAAGACAGGTACACGGAGATGACCCAAGAAAGGTGGAATAGGGCCGAGAGGGAAAGCAGAGAGAGGCAGAAAAAGTAAGAGGAAAGAGTCCAGAGCAGTCACAGAAAAGGGGAGGAACCAAGGCAGGGAGAGCAGAGAGAATGGAAAAAAACCAAGGAAGGAGGACAGAGAACAGTCCAAACAGAGAAGGCAGAGCAGGAGAGGAGAACCAGAGGACATATCGACAAAAGGAGCAGCAAGAAAGACGTCCAATTAAGGGAGGACAAGAAGCAGCAGAGGAATTCCAAGGGAAGGCAAAAGAGAAGGAGAGAAGACAGGGGCAGATTTTAAAGGGCCATAAAGAAACACCATGAACAAGAGGATCCAAAGGCCAGGAAGAGCCAGGAGGGGAAAAAGCAAAAGGACAGGATCCAAGAAGGGACAGGAGGCATAGACACAAAAAGAGACACAAAACAAGGGGACAAGAAGGGAGGCAAAGGAGAAACAAAAGTAAAAGAGACACAAGACAGACAGGGCACAGATTTTTGCGACGAGACCAGCCAGTCCAAGGAAAACAAAAAAAAAAAAAATAGAAAAAAAACAAGCAAAAAGGGAACACGCAGCAAGAAAAGAAGAGCCAGGAAGCAAAGACACAGGAAATGAATGAACGACCCCAAGCACAGCACAGAGGAGAGAGAGCCAGCAAAGCAAGGAGTCCAAACACATAACAAGAAGAAAGCAGCACCAAGAGAAAAGCAGGAAGGAGCCCAGCGGAGAACAAGGCAACCAGGACAGAACGTGAAGCGAGGAAAAGAGGTCGAAGAAGAAAGACAAAGGGAAGAGAGCAAACGCCCACGGAAGCTCTGGCAGATAAAGAGAAAAAGGAAGAGCAAGAAAGAAAGGCAAACAGCCACAAGGAGCACAGAAAAAACCAGAGAAAATAGGATTTCTTTGAACGTCAAGAAAGAGCAAGGAAAAGGCACAGAGAGAGGCATGAGCCAATGAGGTAAAGAAGAAAGGGGAGCAGCCAGCAAGGGAAAGTAAGTGGAGAGACAGAGGACAAGGGGTGGGGCCAAGAGAGAGGGCAAGACAGGAAAAGGGAAAGAACAGCAAAAAAACAAGAAAGAGGACCCCAACGAAGAGCAAGAACAAAGCACACCCCAGAGAGAGTCCAAGAGCAGAGAAAAGAATAGAGGAAAGGAAAGGACAAAGACACAACACCAGAAACAGGGGAAAACCAGGAAAAGAGACAGAGCAGAGGAAAAGCAGGGGCCAGACCAAGAGGCAAGGAGAGGAGATTGAAGAACGCAAGAGTCAGAAGAGAAGAAGAGCAGGGAGAAGAGAAAGAAAGAAGACAGGGGGAGACAGCAGAGAGGACCAAGAAGCACACAGGAACCAACGGACAACAAATAAGCATCCACAGCGCAGACACCAAAACAGAAGGATCCAACCAGGGGCAAGAAGAAAAAAAAAGCAAAGGGGGCGAGTGACAGACACAGCAGAAGCAAACAGACAGGCACAAAAAAAGGAAACCAAGAAAGAGGGCAGAAGCAGAGCAAAAGGAAGATGCCAGAGAGCACACAGGAGCAGCAGAAGAAAGAGAGCCAGAAGACAGGGAACAAGCAACAGAGACGAGTGGATAAAGAAAGGAGAAACCAGGACAAGAGAGCAGAAGACAGAAACCAGAGTGAAAAGAAAAAATCAGAGATAAAGCAGGCAGGCCAGAAAAGAGAGAAAAGAGTACAGAGGGGACAAGGAGAAAAAAAGCAAAGGGGGGGCAGACGAAACAGAGCACATAGAGACCAAGCAGACAGAAAAAGCAGAAGACAGACAAAAGAGACGGAAGAAAAAGGCAGAGGAAGGCAAAGGAAGAGATGAGCACATCAGGGAAAAGAGAATCCACACATCAAAAAGAGCAAAAGAAGCGAAAAGGGAGCAGGTCCAAGCGCCAAGGAAGCAGAAACGAAAGAGAACAACCAGAACCAGCACAACCAAGCAAATGGAAAACACCAGCAACAAAGCAAAGAAAAGGCATGAGAGTGACAAAAAGAAGAGGCGCAAAAGAAACACAGAACCACAACCCAGGAGAGAAAAGAGGAGGTGAGGGGCATGAATAAAAGTCCAGCACCAAAAAAAAAGAACAGCAGCACAACAAAGAACAGAAGCTGCAGGAGATATTTCCAAGAAGAAGTCCATCCTTGCAAACACGGACCCAAGGAGCACAAGAGACAAGCAAAAGAGGCAAAAACCAGAAGTCCAAAGAGCAGAAAAGACAGTCCAAGTGGCAGCCAGGAAAGATACCAGAGCAGAAAAGGCAGAGCAACAAAGAGAAGAGGAGAGGGCAAGAAAGTGAAAGAGACAGAAAAAGAGCAGGAGAGAAGAAACAGTAGCAGAGTCACCAAAGAAAAGAGGCAACAAGAGCCACAGAACAAAGGGGACATGGCAAACATGAGGAAAGAGAGGAAGGGGGCAAAAGGCGGGGTCCAGAGCAGAGGGGGCAGAAAAAAAAAAGCATCGAAGACCAGCCAACAACAAAGCAGAACCAGGCCAGAGGCAAAAGGGAAGATACCAAAGGGGAAACAGCACAGAGACACAGCAACCAGAAGGATCCAAGCAACAGGAGAAGCAGAGAACATAAGCCAACACAAGCACAGAGAACAGCAGATCAAGAGAGACAGGGAGATTTGCAACAAAAGGGATCCATGCATCAAAACAACCATGCAAAGCAGGAGGAGTAAGAGAAACACACAGATAGGGGGGGGACACAGCCAGAAATCAAAAAAGAAGAAGAACAGGAGGGAAGCACCAGCAAGAAGAAAGACAGGCAAATCATCCAGTGAAGAAGAAGGACATGGCCAGACCAAGACACAGCAGGATCCAGGAGAGGCAGTCCAGGACAAGGCAGCCAAGCAAGCAGAGAAAAAACAACCAATGAACAAGCAGGACAAAAACCAGAGACAGAGGACATATCAGAGACAAAAGAAAGGGGACAGAGGAAGAAAGGCAAGCCAGAAGCAAGAGGGATACCACCAAGAAGTGAGAAACAGAAGGGTGGAAAGGAAAAAAAAGACAGGGGTCCCAGGAAGGACAACAGAGTCCAGGAGAGCCAGCAAGCAAAAGAGGAAGCCAGAAAAGACAAGAAAAGGAAAAAGAGAGGTGGAAAGAAAAGTGACGAAGCAAACCACCAGGAGAAGGAGAACGCAAAGCCAGAAAGTAGTGCACCAGAAAAGAGAAGAGCGAACCAAAGCAAAAGACAGACAAAGGGCAAGACACAGAAAAGAGAAGGGGAAGGCAGTAGGCAAGGGGTCCAAAGAACAGTCAGAAGTGGAGGTAGCCAAAGAAACAGGAGCAGTAGAAGGCCAGAGGGCAGGGAAGCAGCCACCAAGAAGGGGGGGACACCAGAACACAAGGAGAGAGGAAAGAACCATGGGGCAGTGGAAGGAGGCAGAGGGGAACAGCAACAGCAAAGAAGGGAGCAGCCAGAATGAAGAGGCAGCCAGGTCATGAGAGGAAAGAAGAAAAAAGACAGCAGGAAGAGGGTACCAAAGGGAGCAGGCAAATACACAGACCAGACACCAGAGAGACACAAGCAAAAACAACAGCAGAGGGCATAAGAAACAGGGAGCACAGAAGAGCAGAAAGCAAGACAAATAAGCAAGGGAAAAGCAGGCAAAAGCAAGGCGAAAAGGGCAAGACAATCAGAAGGCAAAAGGAAGAGGCAAGCAGTGGTTCCACCAGAAGCAGACAAGGGGGGGGGGCACAGAGAGAAGAAAAAAACAAGGGCAGGCACAAAAGAGCAAAGAAAAACAGGGAAACAAAAAGACACACAGGAAGGGCAAGGGAGCCAAAAAGACCAACAGATGAGCCAAAGGAAGAAGCCAGCAAAAGAGAAGTACACAAACAAGAAAGAGAAGAAAACAGAAGGAGAACAACGAAGATCAGAAGGAACAGAGACAGAAAGAAAACAAGAGATTTTCACAAACAATGACAGGAGCAGAAACAAAGAAGGAAATAACAGAGAGGGATTAGAAGAAAGAGGAAAAGAGGAGGCACAAAATAAGAGGGACAAGAGAGAGAAAGCCAGGGCAAGCAAGGAGTCCACAGGGCAGAATGAGCCAAGAAGCCAGCAATCCAGAAGAAGTACCAGCAAAAAGAGACCAAAGTCCACAGGCAGAGAAACAAAGAAAAAACAGGCAACAGGTAGCAAGAAGAGAAGAGGCCAAAAAAAGAGCAGACAGGAAAAGAACAAGCAGATTTAGCAAGTGCCAGACCTTCCAAGAGCACAGAAGAACAAAAGATCCACAGCAGCAAAGAAGAAGGCAAGACACAGAGTCGAAAGGGCAAAGGAGGAGTGAGAACCACAAGAAAGAACATCCAGAAGAACTCAGCCAAGCAGAGAAAAGGTAGAGCACAAGATCCATGAGCCAAGAAGAACATGAGACCAAGACAGCAAAAGGACCAGGACACAAAAGGGGCCAAGAGAGACAGAAGGAGTAGAGAAGAAGGGCGTGGATCAGGAGAGAGGCAAAGCAAGAAGAAACACCAAGCACAGAAAGAAAAAAAAAAACGCAGGCACAGGAAGGGGGACCAACAGAAGAGACCACGAGCATAGATACAAAAAAGGATACAGAGGAGAGAAGGCAAGACAAAAACAGCACAACAGACACAGCACGAGGAAGCCAGTAAGCCAAATGGGAAGTCCACAGCCAGAAGTGGAGGGACAGAAAAGCAGACAGGGAAAAAGAAACAAAAGGCCATGAGGAGCAAGGACGGGAAAGGATAAGGACTCCAAGAGAGAGCAAGAAGACAGAAGGAAAGAGCCACCGGAAAAGAATAGCCAGACAAACAGGAAAGCAGGGCACAAAGGCAGGGACAGACAAGCCAGGAAAAGGGAGCCAACAGAGCCAAGTGCACAACCAGTGACAAGACACAATCCAAAGGAGAGACGAGACAATACAGATCATGAAAGGCAGGACCAGAAGCATCATGACGGCAACAAGAAGCACAAGACAGGAAGGGGACCATAGCAAGCAGACCAAGAAAGAGTGAAGCACAAACAAAATCCAGAAGGCACACAGAGAAAGACACCAGGAACAGAACACAAAAGAGCAAGCAAAAACAAAAAAGAGCCACCAGGAGCAGCAGACAAACCAAGCAAACCACAGACAGTCCATTCCAGACAAGCAGCAACAGTAGACAGGCAGAAGACAGAGGGCAAGGAAGATGAAACAGGAGATGGAGTGACAAAAGAAGCCAAGACCAAGGACACAAGGGGCACCAGTGAAGAAGAGACATCAGAATGCAGATTTTGAAGGACCACAGGACAGACAGGTGAGAAGGTACAGACAAAGCGTGAGGAGAGTGTCCAAGAAGACCACACAACGTCCAGGACGAGAGCAAGGGGACAATCCAAAAACAAAATACAACAGCACAACACCAACAGAACACCAAAAGCCAGAAAGGAGGCAAGAAGATCCACTCCCAAGTCCAAACAAGACACAGCAGAAAACAAGCCAAGAAGACAGGCACAGAGCCACAGCAGAAAGCACAAAAGGGAAGGCAAGGGAGGTAAGCAAGAACCCAATAAAGGAAAAAGACAGAGACCAAGCCCAAGAGACAACACAAGGCAGGAAGAGGGGAAACAAAGATTGAAACACCAAGACAAAGGGAAGGGCAGGAGCAGCCAGGCAAGGAGAGAGAAGGGAAAGGGATCAAAGTGAGAAAAGAAACAAGGACAAGAGAGACAGATCCAGCATAACGGCAAAGAAGCCATGGCAAAAAAAAGAAAACAGGTAAAAGGTAGGAGAAGAAAAGAGCAGGAAAGTGGCAAACATCCATCCCAACACAGGGGTAGCCAAAGACAAAGAGAAACAAGCAGAAGAGAAAGTCAAACATGCAAAAAAAAGAAACAGCGGACAGGAGGGCATAAAATAGACAAACAGAAGAAAGAAAACAGACAGAAGCAAGGAGGCAGACAGAAGCAGACAAAAGAAAGGAAAGCAGACAGGGACAAAGGGAGAGGCAGACAAGAAAAGATGGGAGGACACAGAGGGAGAGTGAGAGAGAAGAGAAGCAGCAGGCACAGAAACATAAGGAGAAAAGGACAAAGACAAGACACAAGGGACACCAACAGCAGAGCAGAAGAGAGATGGGAAAAGAAGAGGAGAAGAAACAACAATGGAGAAAAGGAAAAAACAGAGAGAGGCAAAGGACAAGGAAACAGATCCCAACACAGAGAGAAGATCCAACAGAAAGAAGCCCCAGAGGAGACATAGGAGCAAGCAAAGACAAAGAGAGGACACCAACAGAGAAACAGAAGAAAACACACAAAGACAGAAGGAGTGAACGAGGAAGAGATGAGAAAAAAGACACAAGAAGCAGGCAGGAGGACAAGCAGTACGGCAAGGGGAGGCAACAGGACTCCGGTCCAGCAGCAAGGGGGGAAAGAGCAAAGACACAGGCAAGGGGGACCAAGCACAGAGAGGTAGAAGGCAACGACCAATAAAGGCAGAAGAGCAGGAAGGCAGAAGAGGAAAGCAAGGGCGCAAGCAAGAGGAACAAAAAGCAAACTAGAAAGCAAGAGGTCCCAAGCCGGCAGCCCCAAGCGAGAGACAAAGGGAACACCAACAAGACAGGAACAAAGGGGAAGAAAGCAGGAGGGGAAGGAAAAGGAAAGAGAATGACAAGGAGAGAAGACAAAAGAGAGAAGAGGAGGTTCCAGGAATAGAGTGAAGAAAACGGCACCAGAAAGAAAAACAAGCAGAACAAAAAGAGAGGAAAGGAGAAGAGAACAACCAGAAGGGGAGAGGACAGGAAGCAGGAGAAAAACTCAAAGGGACAGAGAAGCAGAGAGAATCCAGACAACAGGAAAAAAGAAAGATAGAGAGAGAAGGGGGAAGGACCAGGGAGCAGGAGGGACAACAGCACAGGAAGAAGAGCCAGCACAGAAGAAAAGAAGAGACCAAGGAGAAACCAAGGAAGATTTTAAATGGGGCGAAGAAGCCAGGACAGAGACAGAAATAAAGGCAGCCAAAGGGAGAGTGGACAAAGAAAAGCAGGCACCAGCCAGGGAGGAAGAAAGGACCAGCACACAGAGAGTACGCACAAAGAGAACAAGAGAAGACCACACAGACACAGAGAGGAGAGAAAGAAGAGAAAGGTCCCAAGACAATGGCAGGAAAGACCAGGCAGATAAAAAATGAGACAGGAAGAAAGAAAAGAAGGGGAGTCACGCCCAAAACACAAAGGAGCAGGCACGAACACAAACAAACAGCAAGAAGTAAGAGGAGGAGCAGGGAAGAACCGAGAGACACAAGCAGCAAAGAGCAAATCAAGCAAAAGGATGAAGAACAACCAAACAGAGACCAAAGAAACACCAGAGCATGGAGCAAGGCAGGAATAGAAGAAAGACACAAGAGGGGAATGAGAGTAAGCAGAAGGTGACTCCCAGAGACAAGAGGACAGAGAAAGGGAGACAGAAAAACAAAAAGGAAAAGGAAGACCCAAAAGGAGCACCAAAGAGAGAGACCACACAACCAAGGAAAAGAAAGAACATGGCCCGAAAGGGACAAAACGCAAAAGAGCAGCACAGGAAGAAGCAGAAAAGATGCCAAGAGCACAAAACCAAGAGCATCAAAGCATGGGCATAAAGAGCAGAAGCATTCCATAGAAGAAGAGAAACAAAGGGGAGAACGAACAAGGGAGTTCCAAGAGGGCCAGGAAGCACCAAGAAGAAAAACGTAAGAAGAAAACAGGGAAAAAAGCGAAAGCAGTGGAAGTCCAGGGAGAGAGAAAGACAAAGAAGGAGAGAGGAAGCCAAGAAAAAAAGAGGGGGAACCAAGAAAGAAGGTCCAGGAACACATGAAGAAGTGAGAAGAAGGCAAAGAAGCAAACAAGAGAGCAGGAGCACAATAAGTATGAGAGCAGCAATAAAGACACAGCAAAAGAGGAGAAGCGGGAAGAGAGAAAAACAGACAGGCTAGAAGCAAAAAAGAAGAAAGCGCAAAACAAGGAGGGGCAGAGGCAGGCCATGAGAAAGTCCAGGGCAGTCCAGAGTCCAGACACAAAAACAGCACACAGAGGCAGGATAGAAAGACCAGAACACGCAAGCACATGGAGAACGGCAAAGGCAGAAAGCGAAGAAGGTAGAGAAGGAAGCAATTCCAGGGGAAGATCCAAGCAAAAACAAAGTTAGGAGAAGGGGAAAGGAGGGACACAAGACAGGGAAAGGAAAAGAACAAGAGAAGACAGGATTCACAAGACACAAGCACGGAGAAGGCCAGAAGACTACAGTACGAGGACAAAACAAAGCAGAGAGAAAAAAAACCAAGATACAAAAACAGAAGAACAGAAAGAGAGAGAGCAAAGACAGCAAAAAGACAGAAAAAGAGGAAAGGCAGGCCAGCAAAGAGAGAGGACAAGGAATAATAAAAGAGTATAGAGCCAAGCAGTCCAGGAGAGGAGTGAGAGGACACAGAGCACAGCAGGACAGAAGGAGTGAGCCAGCAAGAGACACGATCCAGAACGATGAAAAAAAAACAGACAGAGCAGGGAAGAAAAGGCAGCAGAAAGAAGAACAGCAACCACGAGGGAGAGCAAAGGATGCACGAAACAGCAGAAGGGACCAAGAAGAGCCAGAAAAAGAAGGCAGAGAGACACAAGAAACCAGAGAGCCAAGAGAAGTGAAGCACACAGAGATAGCACAAAAGGCAGAGGGACACAAAAAAAAAGATGACACCAAAGAGCAACAGCAGTCCAAGAGCCAGGAGAAGAAAAGGTTTCCAGGAAGCACAGTGTATAAGAAAGCAGGGGGCAAAACACAAGAACAAAGATAAAAAAAAAAAGAAGGTCCAGAGAAAGCACAGCAGCAAAAGAAGGAGAAGAACAAACATAAGGGGCAGAGAGCCAGAAGGAACAGCAGCACAGGCCAAATAAACAAGAAGAGGATAAGATTTTGCAAAATATGTGTTTTTACCCCAATTTGATGAAAAAAATTCTTCAATTAGTGTTGAGGGCCCACTACCGTGATTGAAAATAAATTAATGTAAGCGAAATGCTTTCAAAAAAGAAATTCAATTGCCATTTAGAATTCAATGTGTGCCAACAATTTTTCCCAATTTTACATAAATTCACCATTAAACTGACATAGCTATCGCCAAAATGCAGACGACACGGCACCTTTGGCAAACTTTCCCATTATGATGTCACAATTAAATGGCCCATCAAACACATGTGTGATTATGTCATCACAAATGAATGACGTCGAAAAAGCGCATGGACAGCCATGTGTCAGACACTTGGCAATAGCTCAATTCCCAATTGTGCTGTCAATGCCATTTTTCCAAAATTAAGAGAAAACGACCCAAGTGGCCCAGTTGTTGTGGTTTGACTTTATACGAGGGAGCTCCAATAGAAATCCTGGATCTAGTTAAGAGTAAGACATCATTTTTGTACAAACCCTGGTTCAAGATTCATCTTTTTAAAACAGCTATGATTGTTTTTTAGTGTTAAAATAGCATATAAACATAATTTATCTGACTTAAAACCAACATCCTGCATCACGGCCAGTGTGACACATTTAAGAATACCAACTACAATAGCATACTTCAGGCCTTTCAGCAGAAAGCAACAGATGACAAATTCATGAAAAGCAAAGTAAGTCATTGTCTAATTTTTCTTCTAACTACAAAAACATTTCTGATTCCTATTTACACACAAAGTTCAGCTGCAACCTTTTTGTTGGTAACATTACAAAACTTGTCTCCTACATGTACTCCAAAAAATACTGAAAGGACAGATAATATTCTTGTTATAATCATCATTATTTTTACTTCTATCATCATTATACATGTACTTCTATTATCAATATCATCATCATCATCAATGTCATCACCATCATTTTTACCTTAATTATCATCATCAATATTACTGTTTCCTGGTGAAAGTTTGGATATAGAAACATATAAGAAATATTAATGCAATCAAGACAATGTAAAGTATAGGAAAACAATCCATTAGAGTTGCGAATTCTGTTGACAGAAAACTACACAGAACAATACTCAAATTGATGCTCCCATTAAAAAAAATCTATTGAATTTTAAAGATAATACTTCAGCATTCCATGTTTAACTAAATCACCCCTAACAACACAATTGGACTGGCCTTTGTAATTGAACTGATGTAAAGTCCATTATTTTTCAGGGTAAATAAGTTGAACAGGTTATAAGTCTGCTTGTGGAAATCTTGACTACACTCTCCTCCACAAAGCCACTTCAATTTAGATATAATTGCTGGTGTGTGAAAATTAATTTAAATTTCTTTCTTGTAGAAGTTTTGTATCTGCTGTCCAGCGGATAGATTTACTATCAAAACATTCAACAAACTGCATCAACGAATGACCACTGTCCACTAAGAATAACCACATGGTACTACCCTGCTCAGTATTTATTTCTTAATGCGGTCAAATTGAATCCTACAAACTGTCCATACACTTCAGATAGTCATTTAAGTTCTTACACATGGTCAAATGTCCAGTCAGCTTGATACCTTATACAGCAAAGAAAATGACATGAAAATTGAATGCAAACATCTATATATAAAATGACCATAACTTGTAAATCTGTTTAATTTATCAAGTGCCCAGGGTTGTATAGACAGGAGTACTTTATGTACTGAGAGAGACAAAACCTGCTTCACAACTCTAGAAAATCATAATTACTAACAGTTTTCATACATAATGGCATATGTCTCCCTAAAACTTTGACTTTGATGGTTAATTATCAAGGTCATACACCTGAGAACGAATTGACTACCACTGCAATTGTGTATCATACAGCTGTTAATAGAGCTCTGAGATTGTGTCACCTTAGCACTACATCTAAAAATGACATGACTGTATCATAAAGCTGTTAATAGAGCTCTGAGATTGTGTCACCATAGCACTACATCTGAAAATGACATTATGACTGTATCATAAAGCTGTTAACAGAGCTCTGAGATTGTGTCACCTTAGCACTACATCTGAAATTGACAATATGACTGTATCATAAAGCTGTTAATAGAGCTCTGAGATTGTGTCACCTTAGTACTACATCTGAAAATAATTAGCTGTATCATAAAGCTGTTAACAGATGAGAGACCTTAGCACTACATCTGAAATTGACAATATGACTGTATCATAAAGCTGTTAATAGAGCTCTGAGATTGTGTCACCTTAGTACTACATCTGAAAATGACATTATGACTGTATCATACAGCTGTTAATAAAAATTAACAATTTTAAGGGTTAATACTGATTTTAAATGGAGTTGACTTAATAGTACATACCTCGCCTGGGACTTTCATGATTAAAGAGAATGCCGTTACATGCATACATATTGTAAGCCTCTCTGTAATTGACGACAATCCAATATGCATACAACTTTGCAACACCTGAAAATATCAGTTAAAATTATCTTTAATTCAAATTCATTATAACAGACCTACACATAATTGTAGAATGGTAAATGACTCAAAGTCAAAATTGGAACTCTTGTCTACATGACGTAGTTCTTAACATTTTGTATATGTCTCATAAAATTTGGGAAAGGCAAACTTAACTTAAAATGTGGAAACAAAATTCAGATGGACAGAAGTACTGTAAAGGATAATGTGTTACATTAACATGGTTCATACTGCCAATGGAAAATGTTTTTTCAAGCACTTTTCCAGGACTTTTCATAGTATTTTTCAAGCACTTTTCAAACACATTCAAGGAGCCAGCCTGGCTCAGTTGGTAACAAGCTTGACTCTTGATCGTGAGGTTGTGAGTTCGAGGTCTGCTGGAGGTAGGTTGGTTTCTTGTCCTTTGGATGAGATAGTAAAAACTGAGGTACCGTGTCACAGTAGGAGTTGGCATGTTAAAGAACATCAGTGCTTAATGACCTTAAGTGCCGAGCATAGGCCAAAATTTGAAGCCCTTCACCGTCATTTGGTGACATCTCCATATGAGTGAAATATTCTTGAGTGGGACATTAAACAACAATTAACAAACAAACATTAAACACATTCAATGGGTATGTTTAGGCTATCACGACCTTACAAGCCAAAACAAAGTAAAAAAGAAACACTGACAGCAAAGTTCTCTCATATTTCAACGGCGGTCCTCAAAACACTGTTTAGAGTTTCATTACATACTAAAGAGGTCCAGCAATACAGCATCACAAAAATGCTTTACTCAAATTGTATTATACTAGGTGAAGGGTCTATATAATCAAGCTATTTTTTCTTATTTTGAAGTCTTTCTTTATTAATATATAACATGCAATAAGTAGAATTCAAGCACTCTACTGAAATAAATCAAGCATTTGCATTGAATTCAAGCAATTTTCAAGGGTATTTTTGTTTTCAAGGACTACATTGTAACTCTATATTCCAGCACTTTTCAAGGTCTCTGCGAACCCTGATTAAGCAGCAGGAGGCATAAACAAAAGTGAAAATTCAAATTTCAAAGGACTGCAACAAAAATGATGATAAGGCACCGAAACCTCCGATATCATAAAAATCCATTGAGATTTGTAAGTATGAGAGTGCTTAAAAAAGAAATTTTTCAAACTGGTCTAAGATTTGGTAATCTTTGATATAGTTAAAATTTCATGAAAATCAAATGAAAAATGGAAGTGCTATATTGCGAATGAAAACAAAAACATAGCACACACAGGCACCTGGCATTTTTTGTTCCCTGTTGATTTCTGAGAATATTCATAATTTGAAATACTGATCTTTAAACATGTACATGTATTCTTAACTTCAGCTAATCCTCTAATCTGATTGGCAAAGCTGGCCAATTTATTAGTACTATTCTCATACTTGAGAACATTTTTAAGTGCTAAGGCATTAAACCAAGGCATCAACATTACATATTATACAAAACAGTGTATCTGTTTCATACAAATCCAATATTAGATATTGTAAATCCAAAAGTTTTGTGGGACGATATTTTCGTGATACACAAGTCCTAAATTTATTCGCAAGATGATATTTTTTCAATAACAAATGCCAGTTTTGTCATACTATTATCATACCTCATTACAGGATAATTTTATTTTCGTGAGCGAGAGATCTCTCAAAATTACATGCAAATACAATTCTCACGACTAAAATTGGATTTACAATATACACGTTTACAGAAAGGAATCTGAATATTGCTAATCATAAAACATACCATATGGAGATCTTGGATAAAATGGAGTGGTTTCTTTCTGTGGGATTTCCTGGACTTTTCCAAATAATTCACTGGTCGATGCTTGGTAAAACTTCACTTGATCTGTGAGTCCTGTAGTTCTTATGGCATCTAAAAGACGGAGTGTTCCAACAGCATCAACATTAGCTGTATATTCCGCTAGTTCAAATGATACCTAAGAAATAAAATCATAAAATATGCTGAGTATGCAAAATTCTCAAAGATAAAGATGACAATAGTTTATACATTGGAATCTAGTTATGCCAAAATCAAATGAGGTGAAATTACTGTTATGTCAAAGTGGAACAGTCGGTCCCTAGTATTTTTCTATATATTTGTACTACTTTCATTCCGGATATCTCAAAGTTTTTATCTCAAAATTTCGCTTATCTCAAAGTAATTTTCTGGTCCAAAGTATCAAAATATTACAGAATTGTCACTTGTTATCTCGAAGTTACCATGTGCGATTGAAGGTTCATATTTTGTATGCAAAAAAGCATTCTATAAATTATTTGTTTACCTACAAAACATGGGGCAATAGACTCCGTTAACAAGCCAAGATGAAAGTGTAATTAATAATTGCTTAAATTCAATTTAAGAATAGAAAAATTTTGGTAATCTCGATTTCAGAAATCTCGAAGTCAATGGGGTAGTCCTGTGAATTTTGAGATAACGAGATTCCACTGTACTTGAAATTTGGAATATGGTTGATGGGACAAAGAAAATTGAAAAGATTTCAGGTCTTTATGTGGGAAAGCAACGTCGTTTCAATCAAACATATGATGTCACAATTGATAACTTTTCTCATTTTACGCACAAACAAATGACATCATAATCAATATCTGTTAAGAGGGGAGGTAACTCTAGATATTGAAACTACATGTACCTAATATTATAAGAAAAGCCAAAATCTTGATGTATTTTCATTTTTGTGCATTTCAAAACTAATACATGTAGTAATATTTATGATATTAAAAATGCTTTCATCCTTTTTGTATCTATAAAAACTATATTTTTTTAAGACCGATTTGTAAAAATACAAGAAGTTTAAACATTTGATTTTGTCATCACATTAACATCTGTATCAAGACTAAAAGTCCTATTATCAAGGTAACTCAGTTTTAAACTTCTTTATATCCTAGATATAGTACACTATGTCAACAAAGGTTTGTGTTTTTTAAAACTAAGAAGTTTATTTCACATTTTGTAGATATATTTTTTTAAAGATGAGAATTCAGGCAATTTATCAAACTTGACAGACAATTGATTCAAATAAGAGTTATACACAAGCATAAACATTTTATATTTCTATATATTTTGTGAAAATAAGGTCAAGTCCAGTGTGGTATTCATTAACAATTAGTAGGGTTGATTAATTGCAATTGAAAAAGTGCCAACCCTGGGTTTCCCAAGGAATTTTCGCAAAATATATAGGAATTTAAGAATGTTTTGCCTGTGTATATACATGTATGTATGTATATATATATATATATATATATATATATATATATATATATATATATATATATATATATATATATATATATATATATACACATGTATATATATATAATATATATATATATATATATATATATCTTTTTTGTTATTGTGTATCAGTCTATAATGTAAGTAATAGCAAGGGGAAAAAAAATGAAAAAAAAGCTAAAAATACTACAAAAGGCCTGTCCAGATGGGCAACAATGCACAACTGAGCTGTGAGTATTTTACTATTGCATGTATATGATTTTAGAATGGGAATCTCAATTTTGAAAATATTTTAACACTCCTTGGGGGTTGATATCATTGAAAAGATTATCGGGAACAAAGATAAAGTCCTTAATAAGTGCTACTTGTCAACTATCAAATCCATACGTCTCCCACACATCACAGATCATTGTTAAAATATCTATACTAACTTTACTTATTTTCTCTTATATATATTTAAAAGTTAATTACTAAAAACCCAACCAGTTAACTGAAATTATCCAAAAATTTCTCTGAGAAGGGATAAATAAGTTGAGAAGCTAGATCTCTGAGGGCAGGGTGTTCTATGTCAGCCAACCAGCGCAATTTCATTGAATGGTAATTAATCCATTAGCCCACAAATTAGTCCCGCATATTTTTGGTGGGTTAATTGTTACATGTATACCACCATTCATTTTGATCTTTGTTGTTGTTGAACAGAAATTAAAGTACTATTGAAGCTTCATCCTGAGTGTAATGTTT
Organism: Atrina japonica; assembly: GCA_030159075.1. Lineage (NCBI taxonomy): Eukaryota > Metazoa > Mollusca > Bivalvia > Pterioida > Pinnidae > Atrina > Atrina japonica. Next base: position 118,864 of record BROG01000214.1, on the reverse strand, counting down.
GTAGCAGTATAATGAAATAGTCCAAGTATAAATATGTTTTATTGTATACAGTTGAAGAATGCCATTGACGGAGTAAGCAAGAATCAAGTTCCCTTGACCAGACCTATTTCTGTAAATGGTCTCAAGGAAACAGAACCTTACTTACTCTCTTATATACTTCAACTGTTTAAGATATCAAAGTCAGGCAAAACCATTTTCAGACTGTTAATTTATGTGTAAACGTAGAGATAGTTCTCAAAATACTCTGCTATATATTAACATTTCAAATAAGGTGCATTAGCCATCTTGGTTTATAAATGATATAATTATTCTCTCAATTTTCTTGCCATACCCCTTGGTGATAACGTCCCTATAATTAAACATGAAGTCGGCAATTGTGAAATTGTCATCAACAACTCTGTCTAACCACCCTCAACCTAAAACAAGTTGTTATGATAGTGTAACTTAATAATGGCCGACAAATTACCCGCCAGGGTACATTCAGCACTGTGCAGTTGAACAAACAATCTCGCCACAGTATCAGTGACAAAGAAAAACATGGCAAATTGATTCTGCTTTAATTCAGTATTACTTAGGGATTGTCTGCCAAATTGATTTCCCTTATGCGATAATAGGCCTGTAGGATTGAAACATGTTTTCTTATAAAAGTAATATCCCGACACAGAGAACAAAATGGAGTGGATTAGAAGTCTTGTGAAATTATCATATCAATGATTTCAAATTTCTCAGTTAATAACACTTGATTTCCCCTGCCTCCAGCAGAGAAATAAAATGTGTCATTTAACCAAACAGCACGCATCTACCTAAGTTTTTGCATGACACAGATGCATATTTTTACAGATTTTGTAACCTATATCATATTTTAAGGCCTGCAAAATCTTAAGATATCCCTGGTAAAAAGTCCGTTTCTATTCCTTTATTTCTACTAAGACTGATATACATGTACAATTACAAAAATGAGAAATACGCAGGCCTGCATAAGAATGCTTAAATTCATATACATTTTATGAAAATTGCTTGAGAAACCCAGATTTGGCACTTTTTCACTTGCAATTGATTAACTCAACCTTACTTTTTGTATACGAATACCACACTGGACCTGATCGTATTTTCACAAAACATATAGGAATATAAGATTGTTATGCCTGTATATAGCTCTTATTTGTTACTGTACATCAAGTACAAGTAGTTAAAAGTAGAAACAAGATGTGTTTGTGAAACACAAATGCCCCCGATCCCAACACATTTTTGCAATATTATATATTTTGACCCAATCCCAACCCCAGGGGCATGTGATTTCAGTCAAGTATGAGTAACCCATAGATGAAGTTATAGTCTAAGTTTGGTTACTGTGTCACATTCCAAACTTGAAATATTGCACTTTATACAATGTATGTAAACGGGCAGAATTACAGACAAGACAACAGAAGAATGATCCAAACACTAGATGCCCCCGGCAGACCTTTCAGACTGGGGCATAAAAAATAAAAATAATTCTTTGGAGTAAACACAGCTAATATCCCTTTAAGTTTGTTGCTTCTAAGCCATCTGAAACATGTATAGGACAATCACAAAACATTCTAATGTTAGAGACTGGAGAAGGGAAATTACAGGCTAGTCTGAAAATTAAAACTTATGTCCTGCACTTAGAAAAACTTTTTCTATCAGAATTATTTGAAGTTTTGCACAAAATGTATATGTAGTAGATTAAGAAAACAAAATAACAAAAGAATCAATCTGATATCGTTCATCAAAAAACAAAATATAAAATTTTGAGGCATGTACGCCTTGAAGTAATTAAGAAACTTTGTCGGTCATGAGGTTAAGAGGTTAAGAAAGGTATTTGTTTCTTGAGTTCCTAAGCTGCATCAGAGCCTGATGGGATAAAGGACACAAAAGGGATTAGTGAAGTGAGGTAGTTCAAACATACGAGTCTAACTCAGTATTTTCATTCTAAACTTGACCTGCCATGACACCTTAAGTTTTCCAATAATTTTGAAAAAAAGTTCCTCAGTTGTTAAAAAGATGAAAATAGAACAGAACATTGCTTTTTTACATCATGCATATAATGATGTCTTTTCTACAGAATTTTCAGAAAGATTCAAGATCAATGATTCAACGTATAGTTGTAACTTAGGCAGGCTGTGGGACATGTACAAAGAAAGACAACTCTTACCAATCTGTATCAGTAGATGGAAACTAATACAGTAATACTGAGAAACATGTACATTTTTACATAGTAATTAACCAATTTTCCACTGAATACCAAACTGAACTGGTCTAAATTATTAATTTATACAAGAGTCCATTGTTTTGTAGGGGGTTATGAGTTAAAGATAACTTACTTTTACATGACTCTGGGCTCCCAAATTGTATATTTCATTTGGTCGAACCTGGCTGATGATTTTGACCAAACAAGTACTGTCCGTTAAATCCCCGTAATGTAACTGCATAGCTGTCAAATGAAGTAGAAAATAACATTACATCTACATGTGACACAACTTTAAATATCAAAATTTACACTGCAATATTGCCCAATATACAGAAACTCATACATCTAAATCTTTAATCACAAATACATAGTTAAGGTGCTTATATAGTGAATGTATGCATGGGGATTGGAATTAAGCAGCGAACGATCTTTCGGGATGCTGGTTGCCATTTTAGGGTAATCAGTACTTTGTTCTCCATAATCATATAGCTGATAATAAGATGATGAATCAAAACATAATCATGTATTTTATCATCTCTGACACTGATTTTTTTATTATTAAAATGTCTTGAGTGGAAATCCAAAACTTAGATAGAATACAATGTTTATTCTGATAAGTTTCTAGACCTATTGACTGACGGAGGCTACTCAGAACATTCCCTGTTTCCAAAAAAAAAAAAAAAAAAAGAATGAAAAAAGTAAAACATAAAACGAAATAAAAACTGTAGTTTGAATCAAAAGTAATTTAATGACAAAAGTATGCAGTTAAAATAAGTAACAGTTTTAATGAAATACATTGTATATATAGATAAAGGTAGGTATCATTTAAAAACAGGAAACTAACTCTTTTACTGGTACCATATTAAGTTAAACATACAATAATTACATGCTTTAAGATGATAATTATTAAGATGATGGATTTGCATTTTAACGACACAATTATTACAGTCAGAATTCACAGAATACATGTAGTTCAACATCCTTATAAAGGTCAATTAATGGACACCTGTTTTCAACAATGGGTCAGGTACACTCCAACCCTGTATGTAGATGTTTATATGTTTCATATAATTAATTTATTGTATACCACAAAGGCCCCAAAACTGTTTATATTAAGTTTAGTACTGATACATGTATATCTTTTCAATGTTTATTTAAGAAATTGTTCCTATCCAGCCATCGAGCATGTATGTCTACATGTAGACTTGATTGGCCAATACCTTATCTGCCAAATGAAATCTTTATGTTTGTGAAATATTCTAGGCACAGTGCAAATTTTCAATAAAACTAAATACACAGTACAAAGAGAGATAACTCTTACAACAACCAGCCTCAAAATTGTTGAAAAATCCTCGAGATCAAATCCAAACTGACCTCAATCTCTATCTCATATACAGACACCATCATCCTACACACAGTTGTGTGCCTGATTAGTTAAGACTTCAAAGTTACAATTTTTACACCTTAAAATCTAGGAAAAGTTTTAAAGTTTAACATTTGTAATACATATTACTTATTTGATATTAATATCAAAGAAATTAGTCATTTTTCATAATACCCCTAAATCTTAAAAGTTTTTACCCTCAAATTTAAGAAAAGATTGAAAAATATATGTTAAACTTCTTTATTTGTTAAAGATGAATAGAAGAAATTCTGATATTTACATATTTAAAATGTTACAGCAAACTCTCAAAATACCCCAAAATTTCCTAAACCTAAATTTCAACACTGAACAGTGTTGACCAAAACATAACTGATCTATGTAACAAGTACAGTAAAACCTCCTATAATGACCACCTTCATATAAGGAATACCTGTTTATAAAGGCTAGTTTTTACAAGTCCCTTGGCTGGATATAGGTAAATATTTTCTGGTCCTTTGGGTGGCCCCCTGTATACAGCAATTTAAATATGATTCTGACTCTTTTGTTTTATGCCACATACAACAACTTTTTTCAGGTACCTATATGGTATATGTTCGCGGCCAGTTTGTTTAATGCTGGTGCAGAGAATCTGTTTACAATGTACTATGGAAGAGAACATATCACCTTCCGTATGTAAAATGGCAGACTTTCTTACAATATCTTTAGTTAAAGTTCATTTTTGTCACATGTAGTTTTAAAAAAATGAACCCAAAACCAAAAAAAGCTGATTTATCTATGTATTATGTATTAAGAATTATTTAAAGCAGCATTAGTAGCAGTTAAAGTGTGATTTTTCCTTTAAACCTGTCATCGCAACTTTAGTTTTGAATTCGAAAAAAATATATATATAATGCTTTTGTAACACCCGATTTATTATTCCACAGGCAGACAATTTTTGTTAAATGTTATCAATAGAAATTGGCTCGCAATTTGCTATAAAAGGCGAATCCGCAGAATAACTGCTATTTCACACCTATACTCCCAGAGTGAAACAATGGATAGATGACATGCGATCAAACCATACAATGTACTCAAATCATAAACATTTTGCATTAATTTTAACATCAGAGACTTCAATAAAAATACCTAATAAATAGATTTTATAATTAGTTTAAAAACATTATTTTAGTATCCGTAAAATGATATGCACTTTGAATTTAAAAATAAAACAAAATCCTACCAGTAATCTGCACCCTTTCATCATGTTGTTTACATAGCATCACACATTCTGGTGAGCAGTTGGGTCGCGCGCACTTGACCAATGACAAGGTATCACTTCTTATATTTTTACAAAGATGACAACAAATAAACTTTATAAGAGACGTACATGTAGGTGGGAAACACTGCTATCAAACTTTTTGAAATGGATGATTAAATTAGTTTAAAAGTTTAGATGACAGCTTTAAGTGATAATATACATGTATCTTTATATAATTAAAGATATAATTTTCTCATTAATTACATGTGCACATATTGGCTTGTTCAAAAGTTTTACAAATGTGAAAAAAATATATAATATTAGTTGGAATGTATCAAAAAACAAATGGTATTGTGGGCAATATTCATAACAACCTCACATCGGAAAGTTTCTAGACATGAGTAGTTATTTGTTTTCATCCTAATGGGATAAAACCTATTTCAAGTGAATTCAATTACCCAAATTTAGTAATTTTATTTATCTATTTGAGGAAAACACAAAATAAAATGCTAAAATAGTCTGATTACTTCGGTGTCTATTTATATTATTTCTGGTCAACTCGTGGTACCCAAGTCAAAATGGCACCGAGTGATTTCAATATGGAAATCGGAACTTTGTGTGGTTGAATCGGCTCTTGGAAATAATCGTTTTCGCATGTGTTGATATTAATTTGGAACTTGAAAATGTTCATGAAGATTCATCTCAATGGGTTCTAAAAATTAATTTTAAGAGCAATTTAAAGTAAAGAGTTTGCATTATCAAATTAACTTACATTCCATATATTTTTTATGTTTAAGCTATTATTCAACTTATTGCTATCAAAGCAATATATTAGCCAAGCATGCATTCATATATAAGAAAGGAACTAAAAAAGAGCTAATGATTTTGTAATTTCAGTGATAACGACAAATGTGGTTTTGTGAGGCCCTATTCTCATTCATTCTACCTGGGAATTTAAAAAATAATATGAGAGCAAACACACACACACACACACACACACACACACACACACATACATGTATATACATTATATGTGTATGTATATGTGTGTATATCAGCGCTCTACAATGCGACCAAATCACTCGCAAATGCGACCATTTTTTGGAATTTGGCGAGTGTTTATCCTCATTCAGTCGCCACATCGCGACCAGTTTTTTCCCCGATTTGGAAATCAAAAGTTTGTCCGTTTTCACTGTGAAATTACATTATCGAAATCATGGTCTGTTATGCGCTTTACAACAACCAATTTGGTTATATAGTTTCGATAAACTGGTGCATCTAACTCACGTGGATTACTGTATAAAAACACGTTGTATTGCTTTCATGTTTTCGACTTGAAATTTTCCAAACAGCACACGATGACATTGTCTTTTCTCGGTCGATTTCTACAGAAGCATCATTAGATGCTGCTAAGTTTAAACGATCTTGGTTAAAGGAATACTGGAACCGAGTTATGGCTAGTGTTCGACTAGGCCGAACTTTCTGTCCCGATTTCGATTTCAATTTAAGCGGTTTTTATTAATTTTAAGTGGAAAAATCAGGGCAGAAAGTGTTCGACGAGGAGGGCAGGCAGACCACAGCCTAATTCCTTTGGGGATTCTATCTTGGTCGTTTTATCGTGGGGCAGCACAATAAAACGGCCGTGACAGAATCCCCAAAGCCGGGATTAACCACAGTCGGAACTGGAAATTTTATCTGTAAATTAAAATCGAGTCAAACACCCAATTGTCGGACAAACATCTATAAATTAAATAACTTTATAGGTGTTTGTCTGACGATCAGTTCACGGGTGTTGGACTCTACATTTTAACTTACAGACAAAATTTACAATTCTTGTGAGCAGTCTCTGTTTGGAAATTATGTCGAAAAGAAACTGGCGCTAAAAATTTAAAAACAAAGTTTAATGTTGCCTCAATATTAGAGTAACAAATTTGAAAAATATAGGCATATAAACACTCCTGGATTGTTGAAAAAATGCACAGAAGGTCAACATGCAGTTAATAACCTTGTTTTAAATGGATAGAAACAATAAAATGTTACAACAACTTAAAAAATTAATATTTTATTTCATTTCTGTATTTTCATCCAGTGTATTTTTTTAAGAACACACACACATATATATTATATATTGTCATCTTTCACTTGATAAAGGCCAAATGGCCGAAAATTTGTGAAATTTGAGTGTTTTTCTGGGTTTTTTTCCGCATATATATATATTGGCGAGTAAAAGTTCCTGGCTGGCTAGTAAAATTTCTGGTTCACTGGCCAAATGAAGAGTGAATTTTTTTAGTGTTGTAGAGCCCTGTATATATATATATATGGCTGTCAACACGAGTAACTAGTTAACCGAGTACTCGTCAAATGGTCAGATTATCAAATACTGAAATCAGTATTTAATTACTCATAATATTACCGGGAGTATATGACCTCTTGATCGACTTACGCTCGCTGAATCTTAAATTTTTAATACTAATAAAGCTACCAATGTGGTATGTGAAAAGACAAAAAGGTTCTTCCTTATGCAGTGTCTGAAATCAATAGAATGAACCACAGGGCTTTGTAAAATTAAGTGTTTTCCCCGGTATTAGGTATACCTCCTCAGGCAAATAAATGTCAAATAATCTCCTTGCACCTTCCACTTTGAATAATATCCGGTCTGCAACTGCAATCTAACAAAAGTTACTGAGTAACCGAGTATTCGATCAGAAAAACGTTCGGTTAACCGGTTAATGGAAATGGACCAATTTGACAACCCTAATATATATATATATATATATCGTAACTTAAATATAATGCCATTGTTAAAACATTTTAGTAGACTATTAGAAATCTAAATTCAAATTATTTTTCATATATACTTCACAATGCAGAATTTATATAAATGTTATCATAGTGTCGATAATAAATTTACTTGGAAGCATTGCTGAAATCACTCACATGATTCTAAAACACCATAAAAGACAATATAATATAGACCTATGGATTCTGTTTTATAGTACCAATGTCACTAGTTGTATAATCTCATTGAAGTGCTGTGAGAGCCGTTGTGGCTCCATGGTAGAGTGCTCATTTCCTTCAGGAGTGTTGCGGGTTCAAGTCTTGGCAGAGGCGACTGGCTTTTCCTTGTCATACGAAATCTTATATGTGATATCAAAGTATGGTGGTACAAAAGTATTCTTCTATTAATTGTTAGGTAAGTTAATTTTATTAGTCACTCAGTCGGTCTAGGTCTTTGTCTTGGTACCTATGATTCATCATGGGCCCGTGTTTTCCTTGTAACTTAACTCAACCACCAAATCTAGTGGACATCACAAAGATAATCAGATGCCATGTTGTTTCAGTTTCCATGTAAACACAAAAAATATTGATGATTTTTTGGCATATGCACTCTGTTTTTGACAGTAAATTGTATTGTCGGGTAATTTTGTATGGTATACAATTGTTTCATGATTATTACACTTTCCAAAAATATATTCCTAACTTGGCTAATACTGCTTTAAAAATATTTAACAATTTAAAAATGACCTTGACACCTTTGTTTTGTTAAAAAAGGTTGCACCCAAAACAAGACCACCTGTGCTTGTCTACTTATTAAAAAGGCATGCTTAATATCAACAAAATTGTCATCTTCTATAAGCCAATCTTTGAATATATATATATTGTGTTTGACCCATTAAGGGCCAAGAGCGCTACAAAAAAAAGGCAAAAGGAGTGGGCGCTTATTGGAACCGATTAAATAGTTAAATTGATGTACAACAGTTAATTTCTTTTTTAAGGCACAATGGTAAAGTTGTTGTTATTACCGAGGACATCTATTGACTTTTTTATGTTGCTAAGGGGCTACAGATAAACTGTTACTTATAGTTTTTCAGGTCCTTTCCCGCAAGAAAAGATTCTTGATCATGCGAAATAAATAGTGAGTGGTGAGTAAATCTGAACTAAAGGGGGAGGGTGCTTATACGGATATGGGCGCTTAATGAGTCAAATATAGTGTATACATACAATATACTTGTTTGTATATAACATCAAAATTTTTTTTAAAGCAAACCAATAATAATGTGTGATCTGCCATGAGAATTAGTATGAACTTTGGTACTCGAAGTGATCAACAATGACAAATTATGATAATCAAATGTTTCATCATGTAATTTGACTATCATTAATTTACTTTCTTACCTCACTATTATTATGAGAATAATGTTACAAAAAAAAAAACTTAAACACATTTCAAAGTTTTCTTTTTACATTTGTAATTCTGAAAAACATTTAATGTTTAAGATCAAGAATGTGTACAAAGTTCCTGATTCTCATGGCCAGTCATATACACATGTATATATATATATATATATATATATATATATATATATATATATATATATATATATATATATAAATATAAAATATACCATATATACAAATATAATGAAATATAGGTAGATTGATATCCAGTTTCAAATACAATATGGGACAGTTAAGAGTGTTTATAAGTACCAGGGGCATGTTTACATGCAATTACTGTTGTCAGACAGAGATGGATTCTAATCCCATGACATCAATCTTACCCAATGTTGGACAGTTTACAATACACTATCAATTTACAAAGCAAGATAACTTGAATATAAATTATATCTCTCTTTTTTGCCATAATTTAGCCATGAAATAAATTTTTTCTACAATATGATATACAGTGGAATCTTGTTTTGTAAAAATCGATTGAGTCAATATTCCATTTATGTCAGAGTTGGACGTCCGGTCCGGATTATTTTACTATATATTTATACTAGTCTACTTTTATTATGGATATCTTGAAGTTTTTTTATCGAAATTTTGCTTATCTCAAAGTTCTGGTCCCAATTTTCTAAATATTATAGAATTGCCCCTTGTTATCTTGAAATTACGCTCTGTGATTCATTTGTATGCAAAAATCACCGTACAAAATTACTTGTTTACCTGCAAAACATGGGACAATCAACTCCCGTTAATGAGCCATGGTAAAACTGTAATTGAAAATTGCTTAAAACGAGTTTAATGCACTACCCTGTGTAGGTCTATTTGTTATCGAACAAGAATGGAAAATATGTAAATTGAAAATTTTGGTTATCTCGAATTTCAGATATCTCAAAGACAACAAATTGTACATTTAAATATCGTTTTTGGTACTCAGGAATTTAAATTCATTTATAATTTATATCAGGGTAAAATTAATGATACATGTAGTCCCCTGTTTACTTATCTGACTGTGAAATGGACAAGTATATGTGTTCATTACATGCATGGGTAATCATACAGTTATAATACAGAGTTTAATATGTCCATGTAATACACAACACTGTAATGCACTGCAGTTGCATATAGAGGTTTTGCTGGAGCTACTTTTCAAAATGGTATTCAAGTCATCCAAAATGTTTGATGACGTCTTTAAAAGTGGAATTAATGTTAAATTTGTGTACACATATAAATAAATAAGTGACATGTTATAAATACAAAACCACACAAATGTTTCTGTATCATCAGACTGCATTTGATAGAGGTAGCGGATAACTATCACACGCAGTCTGATGATACAGACAGAAACATTTGTGTAGTTTTGTCTATACATGTATATCAGACAATCTGATAAACGTGGTCATGACAGCATATCACTGACTTATACAGAATGTCAATCTACCTAACAGTCCTTATATATTGTGCAAAGTGTACCCTCATATACTTACGACTGCCAGCTACAACATGTACAGACACAAAATACAAACAAGACATATATTTCAGCATGTTCTGATATTGCTTTGATTGATCAAATCCAACAAGTGCATGCAAACATGTGTGCATGCATGCATGCAAAACATTACATCTTACACTGTATCAGCATGCTATCTGATGTGTATATACATGTATATACATGTATACGTGTAAAACAATGTAAATATGATTAAATCTTGAAATAGAATCCCAGTTTTGAATCAAGTCTGCAATTCATGATCCTTGGCCACTTGGAAACTTTATGATTACCGATTAGTTTTAGGACCATTCACTGACAATGTTTATGACCGTTTCATAAAGCGAGTCGGAATTTCTTAGGACTGCTGATTATTTAGTTTGTAGAATATAAAGTTTAAAATATTTTTTTACTATTAAATGAATAGAAAAGGTGGAATGAACTGAAGGAGAGTCAATAATGATGTTTGTCTTGTAAGTAAAACGGCAAGACCGGTACTTTATCTTGAAATATATAATTCCGGAAAACCATGAGTGTGATCCATTATACAGCATAATCAAGCAGGAGAGCACTTTCCACACCCCTTTATGTGCTGTGCAATTCATTTGAAGCAGTATTTTTAGGTGACAAGATATATTAAGGCCACATGTAGCTGACATGCTTAGGGTCAGTGATTTTCCGTATTAAATTTGCCTCAATTCCATTTCAAGATATGGTGAATTCTGTTTTTTACCATTTTCATCAAATAAAAACTACAACACATAGTGCAGATAAAGAATATTTAATGATACAGACCCATCATCTGCCATACTAAGCTCAGCCATTTTGCTGTCAAAACGTCAGTTTAGACATGTGCTCGGTATATGTGTTTTGTTGTTACCTAAAATCGGCTGTCGAGCGGTATGTCATAAAATGTTTTGAGAGATTTACATAGTGAAATTATACTAATTGTAAGCTATGATAGGTATGTTTAGTGATTGAACACAGCATTACATGAAACATACTTCTGTATATTTTTAAACATTACTTTCATTTGAGAAGACTTCTGATTCGATGGCAACAATATTACGACAATAAAAATGAGTATGCGCTATCTTTCGATGTTGTGAAGGTGTGGCTACATCCCTGCTTCAGTGCAAGAAATAATGAGGTTTAAATGCAAAAATAATTATGCAAATTACGTGAGGAAAAATTGTCAGTAAAGTTAATGAAGTTGTTTATAACACACAGAAATAGAAATAAGTTCAATTTTATATGGTGTGTTGTCTTTTTTAAAAGATTTTTCAGGAAGGCAAATTCCGTTTTAGATTGTAGATTCCATGATCACGGAAAATCACTGGCTCTACAGTAATTTTTCACTCCTCCAACGCACAATTATGCCTTGAACTTGCACATGTAGGACAATTAAATCTGCTAGTCTAAACAAGCGGAAGAATGCTTTTCCACACCTCTCCATTTGCGGTGCAATTCATTTAAAGCAGTATTTTGGGGGTGACAAGACCTACCAATGCTAGCGTAGACTGATAAGTATTGATAAATAAATATTAAAACAAACTTACATCCTCCTGTGTGTGACTTGGGATCATCATACAAATGTTCAATTCTGTGTGTGTTGAATGTGCTGGCCCTTCTGATGATACCATGAACCTGAAATCAAATTTAAATTACCATGTTACATTCTTTCAACAACAAAAAACAAACAAACAAAAACAAGTGGCTCCACCTTAATTGATTGACCCCTGCAGCTATATTTAGACTCAAAGACCAAAGAATGGTTAAGTTCACCGTCAGACTTCAGGAATATATGATAAAGAATTCAAATTTTACATTTATTTTATATGCAAATTTAACTTGTTTACTCCTAAATTATGATTATACATGTACTATTATTTATTCATTTCGGCCAGTCAAAATGTAACCACATGGATTAACTGGTTAAGGCACATGCAGCTCACCTGAATCCACAATTTAGTGACTACGAGAACTTTGGTCATGGCATTTATAACTCATCTATGCCTCACTGATACAGCACACCAAACTTGAAAAGAACTGGCCCAGCAGTATTTGAGAAGTTAACAATGCTCACAATTTAGTGACATTTTCAAAAATTCTTTTGAATTTTCACTTGTCAACTTTCTTCTCATAATCAACCATGGCTACTTTATGCTTTGACAACAGGTCAAATGATTTGATGTGCACTGCTGTAACTCATTTATAGTCCAAATCACATCAGGTCATGAATTTCAATATGAATTTGTAAAGCAACCAATCATCAAAATAAAGATATTTTACTGATATAAGTAAACAAGAGGCCCAAGAGGGTCTCAATCGCTCACCTGAGAACCATCTACAAATGTGGAAAGAAGACCAAGAAGAATATGTACATGTAGGCTGATCTGGCCAAGATACATAAATATTGCTGTTTTAAGAAATTCATAAAAAATCCTAGAAATTAAATTTCAGCAAAATTCTTGCACAAAAACATTTCTTCACCTAATTACAAGTAAAACAAATTAAAAGAATGCAAGGGGAGATAACTGAGGAAATCATGCAAAAATGAATGAAAATGAGAGTCTGAAAAGACCTCAAAAAAGTGTCAAAAATTAATATTCCGATTTTTATGAAAAATACAAACTTGAATCATACATCCATGTAGATTACTCAGAAATAATCTGTTTTTCAATTCATGCAGCGATTCTGGAGAAGAAGATTTTTAAAGGGGATACCTTTTGGGACCTATTCTGCCCAGCCGTGGACCCACCCCCTGGGCCAATCTGGCTGAAAACTACACACTTGGTAAAGTACCTTGAGTACTTGCTTCCTGTCAAGTTTCATCAAAATTCCTTCAGAGGTTTCAGAGAAGAAGTCAAAAATATGAAAAGTTTATGGACGGATGCCGGACGACCGACGGGGAGCGATCACAATAGCTCACTTGAGCTTTCTGCTCAGGTAAGCTAAAAACAAATAAGTATATCCTATATTTTTTCTACATACTTTTTTCTTTGTTTGGTCACTTCAATTTTTGAAAATACTCTTCCTACTGGAATCTCTGTGTTATCCATGTGATGTCAATTATTTTGGTCATGTGAGTAATCATTAATGTATACTTATGCCTATCTTGACACAACAGTTATATGAAGGGGAATAACTCCCAAAATATTATCAGTGATTATGTATTAACAGCAACCTTTCTTTTCAAAATACAATACGATAATACTTGGAAAGTTCCGAAAACATGTCTTTCATACGATAATACTCCAAAAGTTCTGAAAACACGTCTATCAGATGTTTTCATCTAGTATTAACCTGGGATCCTGGCCCAATCATACTTCGTCGATCAATGAGCCAGGTTAAATCAGTATGACCAATAAACATTCCCTTTCTTTCACTTCCGCTTTCGGACGGCAGCCATTACTTGTGCAAAAGTCCTGTAGGGGTAATTTGAGTATGAATAACTATAACAAAATGGATTGATTTTTATTTGTCATGGGCATGGATAAATTACTCAGTGTATATATATATAGTATATATATACAAAGCACTAAAACCAACAACACTATATATCTTAGGGTGTCGGATCTAAGTAATAGATACAAGTCAGGAAAAAGAATATATAAAGCACTAAAATGACTAACGACACGGACAAAATGAATGTCAAATTTTCGGCATGACCTGTCCCTTCATCAGGACAAAACAATTAAAATAACATGAAAAAAACGTACACATACACACTCTCACGCAAACATCCATTCACACACACAATCGGAGAGTGAAAGAAATGCTACATTTTGCAAGTACAGCGTAATAATGCAATAAATATATATATAAACAGCCCTGTATAATAAGAAAATTTGCCTCCGCGAAAAAATTGCTGAGGCAATTACGTTTGCCTAGGCAATTTGCTTTAGCAAATTCAAACTTCTACAGTTTTTGTATGTAATAAAATGCAATTGATCACTATTTTGTCCATGTGTGTGTTCTTAACACAAAACATAACAAGTACATGTAGGTATAATTTCTAATTGTTTATTAAAACTTCAGGTCAGCACTGGGACGGGTAAAGGCTACACAAACTTCTGGGACAAGGAGTTTAACTTTATGCTCAATTAATATATCCGTTGGATTCAAACAAATTTTGCAATAATTTATTCTAAATCATTAGAAGTTTTTGCAAAAAGTAATAACATCTTACATGGTTATTCAAGCCTCATCTTGACAAGATCACAATCATGTGACTTCAGCAACTTCTTGAAGTGACTGACAATAACATTAACACTGATTGTCAAAAATATCATCAACAGTTTTAAATTTGTATGACTTGGCAGGGGTGTGGAAAATCTTTTGAAAGTACTCGTCCGGATATACATACATACATGTGTATGTAGGACTTGCCCGAAAATAAAAAAGTAGTTGAAGACTGAAGTAATTGAACAATTATATTTTATTGCAATACACATTTAAGACAATGATAAACTAAACAAAATTCAATTAATCATTCATTTACATCCAAAATTTTACAAATGCACGAGACTGCAGGGTTTCCACTAGAAGCTGAGAGTTAGGGGTCATTGACCACTCAGTGAAAATTTCTGGGGGTCAAAACTCAGAACTGAAAAGTCATAATCATTAATGATTCGAGAGTCACAATTACAAGTTTCAATGTTTTTTTTGTAAATATAAATGCAATGTCTACTCAACCTTACAGTACATGTAAATGCTTGAGGCCAGTCAGAGTTACAATGTTTTACCATCTGTAATGTGTAAAGTACACTTTTAAAATGAGTAGATCTATTTCTATATTTAATGTTGACTTGATTTTCTTCTGTATTTGTGCATACTCCATGTTAGTCATGGTACATCGCTGATTCCGGCCGATTGGGGGGGGGGCTAGATTAACTGCCCATTAGATCGATTTGGTCTTCAATCTAATAAGCCAGATATATTTCTAACCAGTGTAAAACTGTTGTCTAAAATTCTCTTTTAAATCACTAAACATTACTGGAAAAATGATTACATATAAATTCTCAGTAGATCTAGTAAGAAAAAAATCGCTGACGTTTACAGGTGCACTTCACTGTAAAGTCGCTCAAATTTTACCCTGCCAAAGATTGAAGTATAAAGTACATGTACAAACATGTGTCGGTATTGATGATGTATTTCTTGTAACAATCTAAGGTCACAATAAGATAAATTGGAATTAGCTTGCTGTTACAGTAAACATTTAAACAGAATAAATAGATCTAAACTTGTTCCCCTAGTTTACAACATGCCGACTGCTTTTGTGCATCTTACCATGAGGACCAACATGAACTGCTGACAGGTTTCGGATCGGCACTACACAGTCATTAACAATCAGCAGTGATAATTACGGTAGTTAATCTTGTTAAAAATTTGTTTATTTAGCGACGGTCAGGTACATGAGATTAATTACAGCCACTTGAAATTGACCGCTTGTCAATAGGCATGTGCTATCAAATTAAGCAATTTCGTTGGTCGATCGCTTTACACATCTTCGTGAGCACTTTAGATTGACTCTTATTTTTAGCTGAGGAAATCGTGAGTTATAATAGAAATTTGAAGTTTGACAATCAACTAAGCCTACTTAACTATGAAATTTGCGTGGGCATTTTTCTTGCTGACGTAAATATAAATTGCTTAGGCTTTTGCGTCGGCAATGCTGATTGCCGACGTTATTCTACAGGGCTGTATCAATGAGGTCACAATGGCCATTTTCTGTCCTGTGTATCATGCGTTAGCAGCATCAATGACCTATTATTTGTCTTGTGTATGGGCTTGGGAATATAAATGTGACATAAGCAGTATGAGTTTGTAATTCTGAACTTGCTATGAACTTATAATGAAGTCAAAATAAAGTCAAGTATATCAGAAAACAGTTGACCAGGTGGTTTTTTGTCTTTTTTGTTGCTAATGTTACATAATTTTTTCTATCTTCACAACCTAACAATGAAAATTAAGTGTGTTTTTACTACATCTGCGCACATTTACCCAGAATGCAGTGTGCTCTTTGCAAATGGCGACTTCTAAAGATGCTAATTTAATGGCATAAGGAACATTGATTGCAAGCATTAATACCATATTGAAAATAACTACTGAAATTTTATGTCCAACAATAGTAACACTAGCACAAGTGTAACATTAGCAACAGATTTCCGCTTTACTTCATATAACTTTTGTGTAACATAAACATGGACAGAATTATTTCAGTGGGACATATTCTGTCCATGTAACACTAGCACTCGTAAAATCTGCTACCTACATATATCAAAGCAGCATTAGCAAAGGCTAGGGCTTGATTTTTTCTTTAAGTGATAATACATCCTTATATAAAGATATAATTTTCTCATTAATTACATCTGCACATATTGGCTTGTTTAAAAGATTTACAAATTTGAAAGTAATAAATAATATTAGTGGGCATGTATCAAAAAAAAAAAATGGAATTGTGGTGGGCAATATTCAAACTAACCTCACATTGGAAAGTTCGTAGATATGAGTAGTTATGTTTTCATCCTAGTGGGATAAAACTTATTCTAAGTGAAATCAATCTATCCGAATTTAGTAGCTTTATTTATCTTTTTGAGGAAAACACAAAATAAAACACTAAAATAGTCTGATTACTTTGATGTCTGTTTATAGCATTTCTTGTCAACTTGTATCCAAGTCAAATTGGCACCAAGTGATTTCGGCTCTTCAGAAATACGGAAATCGGCACTTAATGTGGTTAAATAGGCACTTGGAAATAACAGTTTTGGTATGTGTTGATATTAATTAGAAACTTTTAAAATGTTCATAACGTCACCAATGAAGATTCATTTCAATGGGTTGTAAAATGTATTTTTTATGAGCAAATCTAATAATTCAAGTAAAAAATTTGAATTAAGGCCATAATAAAAAAATTGCTAGATTCTCATCTATTTTTTTAAAAAATTTGGGGCGGGGGGGCGAATTTTATTTTTTATTTTTTATTTTTTCTGAAATGGAATTGGACACTGAATATTACTAAAATGACCCGGCAAACAGTGAAAAAAAAGACATTGTTAAGCTTTCATAGTTTTATTTGACTTCATGTCAAAATATAATAACACAAAATCAACAAATTCAAACAAAATCTCATGTTTTTATCTACATCATGTACATGTATGACTAGAATTACTAGATACCAAAATTGTAACCAATGTCATGTCAAAAACAAGAAATCCTACTTGCGTTTTTTTCTTGCTTGAAGGCCGTCAATACCCCTTCAAATGAGCAAGAGGTGCTGGTATATGGCATCCCATTACTTCTAATGTATAATGATTTTCATCAATGAAGGCTACCATAAACGACTTACCAAGAGTGTTAACATTGGCACTAAGAAATCCTATATTTTGCTCTTGTACCCGATCAATAATGTCATTCTGTAGGGCAGCACGATTTACCCAAAAAACATTCCAAAAGACCCCAAAAACATCCAAAATGACCCCAAAAACACACAAAAACACATAACAATTTTAGCAATCTTATTATAATATGATGAATATTTTTTATGACTGTAGATGTTTTTGACTTTGATAATGCTGTTTTATCCAAGTTCCATGAGAAGTGATAAATGTTTTTTTTTTTTAATTTCTAGCTGTCTATGAAATATTTATACAGAAGAAAATGCATTTAAAATGATTATTGATGCAAATTTATTTCGATTTAATTGTTTTTGGGATGTTTTGGGGTCTTTTGGGGTAGTTTTTGTTTTTTGGGTAAATCGTGTCGCTGCATTCTGCAGCTTTATTTTGTCATTAACTGTGTTGCTATGCTTCTCGGGTAAATAGTTTGCCTTTGATGCTGCAGACATAAGAATACTGAATGCAGCATGCACAGGATCATTGTTACTTTTTTCAGAACCATCCGAGTTCTGGGAAAACCCATTTTCTGAATATTTTTCAGAACCATCAGAGTTCTGGGAAAACTGACTATAGTTGCCAAGAAAAAGCACAATATCGCCAACTTTGCATTCTGGGTCACATGAAACGAACGTTCCGTCTTTAGATTTTCAAACAGTAACTGTCGGTTATCTAGCCGAAAAAATGGGCCGAACTATCGGGGCAGAAGTCCTCCCATATATTTTCTTCGTAACAAGATGCTGTGCCATTTTCACAACAGTTAATCGATCATTTCAACCACCTATTTCTTATCACTGACGCCCGATATTTGTTGATATGCTTACTTGATCTTTAAGATTTATAAATCCATCGTCATTAAGTTATGACATGACATAATTCCATATCTGAGATGTTTATTCTAGCTACATGTCGTTTTTTGTATTCACGTCGTCTGTCTCCATTTTGAACAGAAGAAAATCTAAGACGTTCGTTGATTGGTTGATCGTAAATGCACATTCATTGTTGCGTTATTATCAACCAATCAGCTAACATCTTAGATTTTCTCATGAAATAACGACGAAGACCATGTTGTCTGCTTTTTAATATAAAAATAACCACCGGAAGTCATCTGAAGTACGAACATTATGGAACGGAATCGGACAAGACACGGGATATTTCCGGTCGACTATATTCGTTTAAAAACGTAAATTCAAAAATAAAAAAAATCGGGGCTGGCGTGAAAATCGGGGCGGGCGGGGATGAGAATCTAGGATTTTTTTTATTATGGCCTAACTAATTCCTTTTATATTAGCCAAACAGGCTTTCAGATGTAATGAAAATAACTAAAAGGAATCTAAATTCTACTTTCAGTTGTCATGAATGAATATTAGCTGTCTCACATCTTATATGTTACATTCAAACTTTCTATAGTATATCCCATTAATAATGTATCAGAATTCAAATGCAAATTAGTTGTAAATACATTATACAGCATACTCATGGCATATCTTCAACATTAGGAAATTTGTCTGGGGTAGAAAACGCGTACAATGGTTGAACTTTTTACGAATGTGTTGTCATTCTCATATATATGCGTGTACCAGTTGCATTGAAATAAGTGAATGAGGGGGTGTCCCCCTTCCGAAATAACAAGAAAAAATTGTAATATTAAACTTCAATATCTGCCATTTTATGCATCTAAAATGGAATTATTGTCAATAATATTGATGATATATATATATCAAATTTCTTTTAATTTTCTAGTCGACTTTGAAGTTTTAATACATGTAATATATACATGTACACGCACAGCTTGGGAGACTCAAATGATGTTATGGTCATTGTGATATATTAGAATGTTTAAAATTTAGTATTTGTTATAACAAATTTTAAGATATACTAAATTCTGAATATTCTAATATAACAGTTGGATTTGGAATGCAGAAAATAAATAACTAGACTAACCTCAAAGAAATATAATCTCAGTTTGATTGCTAAATATTTGGAAGTATGATAACTCCAAGTCAGAGGTTTGATTTATCTATTTATTTATTTATTTATAATTATTATTATTATTTTTTTTTTTGAGATTTGAGCATTTATTACCAAAATATTTACATACCCAAATATTTATTTGAAGTTTTTATCTTCATATTGTACCTTTTTCATTAATTGATAAGATAAAACAACAAATGATGACTGAATAGTTCACTCAAAAAAAAGGAGATTTGATAAAGAAAACTCAAATTTGAATTTCAAAAAGAAAAAAAAAGATTATTGAGGTTATATAAATGTGTTTACAGTCATTACTGACATTTTATTTAATTCAATTCAATGTGTTACAAGAAAATATTATTATCTTTGTATAAAATATTATGTAAATGAAAGAAAACATCGTTTTTGTATTGGAATCATCACAAATTTAAGATACATGTATAACACCGTATAGTATGTGGAGTGCGAACGTCATAGAAGACACCACAATCTCGCTTCGCTATTTCTCAGCTAAATTTTTAAAGTAAAATCATTGAGGATTGATACAGAAGCTGCATGAAATTAATATAACATCAATGATGTTAATCTTTGATAACTGACAGATAGGACAGAACATATGGATAGTGATTATGGATGTGGATGTTTAGATATACAGTACAGGTCATTGTGTAAATACCGTTGGCACACGTCCAATAATGACACCTATGTATGGTCTAATGACATTAATTAATAAACAGGGTTCTTCATGACTATTTGGAAGATATAGGGGACTTTTAAAACCTAAAACTCATGTCTTAATATTTCAATGATATGGAGGCGCCAGAAATTTCAAGCTATTTTTTGTCGCCAATTAATAGACTGAAAATTACGATTTAGAACATTTAATGCTGACAAAAAAGTCTACCAATCACCAGAAAATGGACAAGAAGCAGTGGAAATATAGGGAAATCGGTTGAAAATTGGAAAAATTGGTAGAAATCGGTAGATTTTTGCTCGGTGTTAGACAAGTGGTAGATGAATAGAAAAATCGGTAGACTACTGCCGAAATTGGTAGATTTGACAGGTATGTCATGGGTTTCCGGCCATTTGAATTTCAATTCTCTCCTGACACATTTAATCTTCCGGTTACCAAGCAGACGAATATTCTAAAGTAACTTAAAAACAAATCTGACACTTATTCAAAATTTTCCATATCACTAGTTTCTTTCAAAATGATATGAAAATAAGAAAATAAACCTTAATTCCATTTAGTATTTCCGGACAGAAAAGGGGAACTACTTCTCGTCTCACACAGCTGTTTAGCACTTTGTGCTGCACAGAATTTTTTCCCATAATCCATTGCATTTATACTCAATGCATTCCAAAACATGAAAAACAATCCTTAATTACTACACAATGCAGAATTTATATACATGTTATCATAGTGTCGATAATAAAATTACTTGGAAGCAATTACCGAAATCATTTGCACTTTCCGAAATTACTTGAGTACTAAATAACCATAAAAGAAAATACCTATGGATTCTGTTTTATAGTACTGATGTCAATCGGTGTCAGTACACATAATCTCACTGAGGTGCTGAGAGAGCCATCGTGGCTCCACGGTAGAGTGCTTGATTCGCAATCAGAGGGTCACGGGTTCAAGTCTAGGCAGAGGTGACTTGTTTTCCCTGTCCTTTGGATGAGACAGTAAAAACCGAGGTCCTGTGTCATGTTGTAAATTCTGAATTTACTGGGTGGGTGTTAATACAAAATTTACAAGATGACAACAACATGACATCCGTGTCACAGTAAGTATCGCACTTAAAGAATCCTCACTGCCCAATGGTCGTAGGTGCCAAGCATAGGCCAAAATTTGAAGCCCTTCACCGGCTGTCTCTGTCAATAAGAATTCATCAGTTTGACAGATGAGCTCGAATTAAATGATAAATGTATATTTCAGAAAGAAAATTGTGGTATCATACAAGGCGAAATAGTAAACCTAAATGTATTGCCAAATCTATCTAAGAGTAGCCACTGTTAAAAAGATCACTGGCAATCTTAGCTTTTGGGAAATATTACTTTAGTATAAAATAACTAAATATGTTGCAAGGACATTCTAATTTGTATATAACTGCTGCATATATATCCTCCATATTTTTATCATGGAATGCCATCAATAGTATGACATTATTGTTTTAAACATCAGTGATAGTATCTTGACATACGAAATTTCATATGTGATATCAAAATATGGTAGTATAAAAGAATTCTTCTATTAATTTTTGGGTAAGGTTTGTCTCTCAGTCGATCTAGGTTTTTGTCTTGGTATGATTCGTCTTGGGTATTACACACTTTCCGAAAAAAATACTCCTAACTTAGCTAATGCTGCTATAAGATGTATATCACAACCAAATACATGTACCGGTACATGTACAAATATACTAAGCCTATTTAAAGAAATAAAAAAAGATATGGCAAAATACAATGGTGAGCAATTTTTGTATGTGAAACTCTGTCTACTTGAGTTGAGAGGTACAAATGTACAAGTATTGTAAATCCATATAACCTGGTGAGGTGGAGTCTTTATAACACTTTCTTGACTTGGACGAATTTAAATTTTAGGTAATGCATGAAATTACAATGGCAAGAGTATTTATCAGTCCTGTTATCATAAGTACGGTGATACAGTTGTCAATAAAACACTTTTCTCGTAAAGCCTACCTGAACTAAAAATTGAGTAGAATTAACCGTACATGTATGATAATCCAAAGGTTACTCTGCCCTGACAAGTTATGTGAATCGGACAATATATAGGTCTACCAAGGTAAAGTGACATGTTTACAAACACGAGTCTACATCAAATCATAACAGGGGTGACAAGCTACTTGTTGTCACAAAAGTATTAGAGATTCCATATTGCATGGAGTCCGTGCAAGGCAATATGTTTTAACTGCCCAACCTATTTTTGGTTTTTGACTAATACCGGATGTGCCACTTAAACTTGGTATACCTATACATGTATCTACACCAAATATTGAGAGCCTAAATGTAGGTGAAGAAATGTCTTAGTAAGATATGGACTAGACAAATAAAATCAGCTAAGAGGAATAACTCTAAAAATAAGGGTGGTAGGATCATAATTTGATATGGCCTAGACAAATAAAATCAACAAATGGAAATAACTCTTAAAACAAGGATGGTAGAAGCAAACAAAATACAGATAGTCTGGTTAAAGAAATGAAGAAGAGAAGACCCAACAAAGAAAAAGGGTGGAATGATGGATGGTCAGAGCTAGACTGTGCCTAGACACAATGCAAAACTGAGGCTCACCCCACCCCAGAATCAGTTAGGGACAATAAACGTGAACCATAATTGGCTATTTATTCATGTAACATTTTAGACAAAGAGACCAATCACAAAATTACTTTTTTTACTCTAGATACTAAATTCATTCAGTAATTAAAACACTCAAGTACAGAATAATAATTAATTACACATGTTAAGTGATTACATGTATGTTATTTATTTATTCCAAGGTCTTACTATCAAACTTTGAAAACTGATGACAGCAATACAACATGTGTCTTTATGCTTTATTTACAGAGCAGATCACCTTGGTTTTAGTGACGATTTGTCCAGAACTACTGATATCGTACACGACCAATTGTTTGATGTCTCCTTTGATTTTCATACTTTTATAGTCAAATCTCAAATTACCACCACTCAATTCATCACCATTCTAACAATAACGTCACAGTTTTCCAGCTGTATAAAATTCTCCTTATAAGGCCAAATTCATTATCGCCATCCACCACTATATTTAAACAAACACACATTTCAATATTTTATTTATCTTAATACATTTATCTTGAAGTGGCTAATTGGTGGCCACAGATTACCACTGCAAAGTCAGACAGCAGTAGAAAGACCAAGTAATTGAATAATTGAATAAATAAGATAATTACTTAAAATGAACCGTTGTCCTGTTTTCTGTTCATTAAAGATATATCTAGGATACCGAAGACTGGTACATGTAACTCCATTTTCCCCAAGCTGTAGAAATTCAATTCATCGCCAAATTCAATATCACCATAATTTCTAACTAACAAAAGGGGACAGTTTTTCGAGAATGGACTGTACATACTTGTATACAATGTAACATTTCATTTACAGTTACCATAAATACTTGCTTATAAGTCAATTTCACATAAGTCTATACCCAGTTAGAACTCCAGGATTTGATGGACTTGGCTGTGACCCCCATTTAAAACTCCAGGATTTGATGGACTTGGCTGTGTACCTCATTTAGAACTCCAGGATTTGATGGACTTGGCTAAGACCCCCATTTAAAACTCCAAGATTTGACGGACTTGGCTGTGACCCCTCATTTAGAACTCCAGGATTTGATGGACTTGCCTGTGTACCTCATTTAGAACTCCAGGATTTGATGGACTTGGCTAAAACCCCCATTTAAAACTCCAGGATTTTATGGACTTGGCTGTGACCCCCATTTAAAACTCCAGGATTTGATGGACTTGGCTGTGACCCCTCATTTAGAACTCCAGGATTTGATGGACTTGGCTAAGACCCCCATTTAAAACTCCTGGATTTGATGGACTTGGCTAAGACCCCCATTTAAAACTCCAGGATTTGATGGACTTGGCTGTGACCCCCATTTAAAACTACAGGATTTGATGGACTTGGCTGTGACCCCTCATTTAGAACTCCAGGATTTGATGGACTTGGCTAAGACCCCTCATTTAGAACTCCAGGATTTGATGGACTTGGCTGTGACCCCCATTTAAAACTACAGGATTTGATGGACTTGGCTGTGTTCCTCATTTAGAACTCCAGGATTTGATGGACTTGGCTAAGACCCCTCATTTAGAACTCAAGGATTTGATGGACTTGGCTGTGACCCCCATTTAAAACTCCAGGATTTGATGGACTTGGCTGTGTACCTCATTTAGAACTCCAGGATTTGATGGACTTGGCTGTGTACCTCATTTAGAACTCAAGGATTTGATGGACTTGGCTTGACCCAGTTAAAAGTCACTGCTTAATTATCAGGTACCGAGATAAAATGGTCGGTCATATTTACCACAACATTTGAGAAAAATATGCCTTCTGATGGATCCACAAGTGACATCTACATGTATAAGCACTGATGGTTCCAGCACATAAAACAGATTTTTTTTATGATGGCCTACCTGAGAATAGAGTTAATCAATTTCGCCCAGGTAACAGATGTAATGTCTTATAACAACGATCATTTCTTTATAAAAGGAGAAAATAATGACTAACATCAGTGTAAACAAAAACTTGTAATTTTAAACCAGTGAAAAGTTGACACCAGTTAGAAATGATTTTCCATTACCAAGCTGCCACTTATTGGCAATAGTTTGTATTGATTTAAGACTTTTTAAATTTTATTAAAGTTTCATAAATGTTTAATATTTGGGCATGCATAATTGAGATGTCAAAGTGTTACATTGTACATGGTTATCTATGTCTTTCATTAGCACAGTTCAGGCCTCACCATTGTAAATCTGAAAGGTGACAAGTTTGAAGAAAAACACTGATAACTTCTTGGTTTTTTTTTAAAAAGAAATATCCCACACCTTCGTCTCTGGGTGTATTGTGACCAAATCTTATCAACAAGGGGTTCCAAATCACACAACAGCAATAGCTAGATGGGTTCCACACATACATCTAAAAAAACAATCTCTCTCCACTGCCAATTTCCATGCAGTTTGCTATGGGTCACATGCAGGTGACCTCTCGTTTATATTTTGTTATCTGAAAGACCCATGGCTTTCACTTTCAAGTGTTGAGAAACAAGTGAAAAAACCTACATGTACATGTATTATTACTTACACTTTTAAGTGTTAAGGGAGCAGTAACAAACCTTAACATGTGAAACTAGTGAAAAACCCAAAATCTGAGTGCTGAGGGAGCAGTAACTAACCCTTACATCTGAAACTAGTGAAAAACCCAAAATCTGAATGCTGAGAGAGCAGTAACTTACCCTAACATCTGAAAGTAGTGAAAGACCCATCATGACTCAGTTACACTCCTCAGTGTTGAGGGAGCAGTAACTAATCCTAACAATCTGAAACTAGTGCACGACCTAAAACTTACATTTCTGAGTGCTGAGGGAGCAGTAACAAGCTCTTTTCAAGAAGTCTAGGACAGGGTAGCTTAATTAGTATTAAAAATGAAAGATTTAGCGGGCGTAAGTCAATCAAGAGTCAATTCTAGAAGATTACATAATATGCTCCCCGGTAAGATTTCAATGCTTTGTTTTTACTAAGGCCAAATCTAAATGGGTTTGGAACCCTGGTTTCATGGATTCAGCAATGTATCATTATATTCAATGAAATGTACATAAAGTTGTTTTCTTAATTTCAGATGTAACTGGCGCATTTTTAGCTTAACCAGCGATGAAACTTATCATATCTTTTAACGGCATTATAGACAAAGTTATCTAAAACTGAATTATTATACCAAAAACAATTCATTACATGTATATATCTCCCAGATATACAAACAACTCCTGCTGGATTTAGCAAAGCAAGTGACACGTGTAAAGACACTAATTGTTGTAATAAATACACATCTAACAAGTATAGACAGTGAGTCAAATAATTTTTATTTCTAAATATATCAAATTGCAATGTACATGTGAATTTTTAGTTATGTTTGAGTAATGGAGGACTGATTTTAGTATTTGATAATCGCACCATCCGACGAGTAATCGGTTAACCGGTTACTCGTTGACAACCCTAATATATATATACACACACATACACACAATGTATATATATGTATGTATCTGCATGCACAAAATGTAAAAGAAAATAATGATGTACATGTAGTAAGTAATCACAATTTTAAGTCATTCAGAATCAGGGGAAGGAACTGAAACAAAACTTCTTACCTCATATCCTTTGTTGATTAGAAATTCTGCAAGGTAGGAACCATCCTGTAAATAATAAAAATGAAACATGATGACATCTTGACTTTAAAATACACAATTTATGAAAGGCATGTAACTTTTTATTTAGTTTTTTCCATTTAAAGACAGAACATCAAAAAGCCAAAACGTAAAAGAGGGATCTTGTCAATCACTTGAGTCTAAGCCCTACCTATAAAGTACATTTATACCTAACTAATAGCCTAAGATTCATGGAAAAACGTCTTATTGGTTATTTTAGTTCTAGCTCAATCTATAAGCTCTATCTATCCTAACCTACATGTAGGGGTTGTGCAAAAGGGTCTAATGGATTACTTGAGTTCAGCCTTAACTGCTACATTGTACATGTACATGTATAAAACACCAGAGGGTCACAAAAGGACTGTTATTAATCACTCTAGTCCAGAGGTATCTACCATACATGTATAAAACAGCTAACCTACATTTGTAGGGGTAATTAAAAGGTTCCTACGGATCACCTGAGTCCCAGTGTTATCTATAGAATTAAAAAACCAAGGGTAACAAAAGGAGCCTGATGGACCACTTGGGGCCCAGTCTTATCTAAAATTCACCTACCCTAAGGGTCATGAAATTCAATATACATGTATATATGGATATTCTGACCCTTAACCCATTCACCCCTGAAAACACATTTTGACTGACCTGTGTCATTGACTTTAAGTAAAGTCCATTATTTCTCAGGGGTAGATCAGTTAATTCACCAATGCTACATATCAAATTTGAATAGTATTGGTCTCACATTTTTTTTACTATCTAAAATTTTCAAAAGTTCATACACTCACACATACCATCAAATTTGTACAGACCTACTACAGTCCCATGCCACAAGTGAGTCAACTATCGCCATTTTCCTTAAGCTTCTACATTTAAAATATACCTACATTGTACCAAAAAGTAACTAAAGCTTGTGTCAATACTTGTCAAAATTTACATATTTATAAAAACAAAATCTATTCATCTTCATCTGATATTAGTTTTAAACTCCTTTGAAATTTCTTTTTAAACAGCAACAATTTTTTTTATGTATTATGTAATTGGATGACGTCACTTACTATGAAAAAAAGACACAAAAGAAGAAAGTGTCACTGCAAAATTTCACTTTATATTTATACTTGCTGTTTTCATGAAAAGAAACGACACATTCCAAATCAATATTCATATAGCCTTCAACACAAATGTGCAAAAGTTAACAAGATTTCATTGAGTATATTAAAGTCAAGCCAATTATTTTTAATATAGGGTTGTACTACATGAGTACACACAGCAATTTGAGGGTTTGACAAATATTTTTGGAGTTAGCTTGCCCAGCAACTTGCCCTGATGAATAAAGCAAACTCGCAAAATGACCCAACTATATATGTATACTAAAACTACATGTAACAATACTGAGTGTTAATTGCTGTTATCCAATCATTCATTTGGTCATCTTTTCTTTCAACACTTGTGGTACATGTAGTAATAAGACTGACCAATTTTTAAAACATTGTTAATTTTTTTAGCTTGCCCATGGGCTAGCTGTCTGTATTTTTCAACTTGCCAAAGCAAAAATTGAGTTTGTCCTGGGCGTAGTATATACATATATTCATATCATCACTGAAATCATTATAATCTGTGTGCATATGTAAAAGTTTTAGTACAAGACACCGAATGCATGTACATGGTTTACATTTTATTGATCTACATCTAAAATACATACAAATACAATCTAAAATACATCACATTAATATTTAAGGATAATAATTTTTAGAAGTAAATGTACTGGACACCAGAATTGTACAGTCACGTTTTATAACTTGTACATTTACTCACTTTTTAAAAATGTCCGTAAAAATCTGCAACTGCTTTGCATTCAATGAATGAGATAACAGGATACTCTAATGTATTTGACTTGCTTTACTTACTTATGAGACTTTTGTCTAAATTTTTGTAACCTTCCAGATATCGTACGGCAACGGACATCACCGTTTGGACCTCAGCTGTCACACAGAGCAGGGTTCAACATTAAGGTTTGTCTGCGAAAATGTCCACTTTGCAATCGGACTAGTAGATGTCAATTCTTACTTGTCCAAAAGGACAAGTGAAATTATTGAAGACAAAAATTAATTCAATAAAGATTATTCTTGTTAAAACACAAAATAATTTCTTTGAATGTTATACTTAATTTTAGGACAAGTCATTTTTCGCATTCAGACAAAGTAGATTTCAGTACTACTTGTCCTGCAGGACAAGTGGAAATTTTCATTATTGTTGACCCCTGCAGAGTTGTCGGTCCTTGCACTCTGAATGATTCGAAATGTAAGGACCGATAACTCTGTGTAAGTGATTGCTTGGGCCTGTGTAAATGTCACAGTAGGAGGTGAAGGGTTATCATCATCATAACACCCAAATTCAGGGTCATCACCACAAAGAGATTCGATGATAAAATCATCATTGTTTCAAAACATAGAAAAATTTCATCACCAATGGTTTTTACTATTGTGTTGAAAAATAATTTGCTAAGTCCAGATGTGTATAATTTTTATGTCTTGTATTGTAATCAACAATATCTCACTTTTCAGCTAGTGTTAAAATTATCTGTTTACAAGGTATTTCCATTTTCAAGTCTATATATATTCACACTGATACCTTATTTACAACTCACTCTACCAGACACTGGACAATTAACTCTAAATTACTGTTTATCTATGTTTATCCAACATTAATTACCGACCTGTACTCAACAGTGTTTACCTATGTACATATATATATATATATACCCCTGGCTATGTACATTGAACCTGGACTGGTATTACGACTGGGTGATTTTACATGAATGACCTTTGTATCTGAAAATGAGGGCGGATGGTGGTGTACTGGTTTTGTTGTTATCAGGGGGGAATTACATAGGAGGAAATCCATTAGATCTTTAAGAAATAACCACCTTATGTGGGTTTGGCATTATAGTAGGGGTGAACTGTATATACATGTATGTGTATATAGATACATATGTATTATCATTATATACATGTACACACATGTACATGTAGCCTGCACATATATTATATTGAATTTTATATAACATACAAAAAACAAACATTATATAATTTACATATTTGTTAAATAAAATATTATGTGACACAAAAACAGAATAAAATCAATGACGATGATGAATGTCTAAGATATTCAAAGTACCGGTAATTTAAATTCTAAGCCTACAAACAAACATGATCTGAACGAGATAAAAAAGGTGTTGGTTTCCCATGCAGACAAAAATCAATCTTACAAATGCACTAGTTGAGAGTACAATTTATCAGTACAGCTGTTTTGATGTTTTTCCAAAACAAAATATACATGTACATGTACCTTGCTTGGTGATGCCACTTATATATGTAAGATGAAAGCAAAATATATGAATCAGGGTAAAAATAGATTAATTTAAAAAAAAGGTTGAAAAAAAATATTTATCATCATGCCAAAGATATAAATGAATTTGAAATAAAATACAGTTGATACTACATTTGTAGAGCTCTAGGGTAGGCCTACATATACCTGTTTACAAATGGTAACTAATGTCAAAAATACTTCCTCGCTGCATGTGAATGAAGAGGTTTTTTTGGAGATTTTATGAATATATTGTCTGCTTTTAAAAAATAAAAAAAAACATCATGTTACAAAAATTACAATTGATAATTCCAGTACAACCTTGTAATAACTAATCTGTCTATAGTATTTTTAAACATTATCTTTTCAGAAGCCAGGGGAAAATACTTATATATGGCAATGCTGTCTGAGAATACATGTACAGGCCACAAAAAAATAAAAAGAAATTGCTGTAACCTATTTATTAGTTATGCTTAAAAGGAATGACCGTAACCTGCAGGCTATTTATAGCAATAATGAAGACTTAAACATGAAATTTACAGAGAACGAAAAGGAGGTTACGTGATTTATATTTGTTGTAACCTCCTCATAGCCTGTACATGTAACCTGAACGAATAGATCCTCCTGCAGTCTTGGTTATGGCATTTAGTTTGGCTTTTTAAAACGGTCTAAATTCACTATTTGCTTCATATTTTCCACCAGAACTTATCAGACATTATTGCATCTAGTGATAACATGCATGTATTATATTGTACAAAATTTCAGAGTAATTTGATCAGTTGAACTGAGGATATATAGGTATTCAATAACAACCTTGATGTTATTTAAAGAATAAGTTAATTGTACCATAACATTACTTTACCTGTATGCTTAAGCCTCTCTCTGTCAATTTTGTGAAAAGGCAGGCATTGGCAACACAGTCGGAAAATGTATTTAAATGTGAATTTGTGTCACATTGGGGAAAATTGTTTTCACATATCAATCTATTTAAATGTAATGAAATCTCTTTTATAAATGACTTCCTTCTGCATCAATATATTTTTTATTACAGTTTTGGTTGGTGCACCACAAATATGTTTGTATGTACCTGTACAAATGTATGTACCCTGTATACATGTACATGAATTGACAATGGGGATATGAATATCAGAAAACTATACATGTACATGAATTGACAATGGGGATATGAATATCAGCTCCATGAAAACTATACATGTACATGTACATGTAAAAACTGCCTAATACTAAATTTGAATTAAACACATCCAAGTTCATTTATATGAACTTACATTCAGATAAAAATTTTAGGTAAAAGAACCCACTACAATTGTTGTTTGTGAACCAGTTGGTATTGCACCAATAAAACTCCATGATCTATACTATCAGCACTATGTTTGTTTATTGTTGTTTAACGTCCCACTCAAGAATATTTCACTCATATGGAGACGTCACCAAATGCCAGGGAAGGACTTCAAATTTTGGCCTACCCTCGGCACTTACGGCCATTGAGCAGTGAGGGTTCTTTAACGTGCCAACACCTACTGTGACATGGGACCATGGTTTTTACTGTCTCATTCGACAGACATGAAACCAACCTGCCGCCGGCTGGACTCGAACTCACGACCTCATGATCAAGAGTCGAGCGCGCTACCGACTGAGCCAGGCCTTTTTCTTGAACTGGAATTTTAGGTAATAAAGTACCGTATAAACACAAATTTTAGCAAGGATTCAATTTTGGCATTATTAGAGAGGCTGTTGATATCGCTAAAGTTGAATATTGCTAACAGTTCATACATCATCATAGGAAAGAGTTATTGTTTCAATCATTAAATCACTAAAATTATTTAGACTCGCTAATATTATGTACCAAATTTATAGGGCAAAACAGTAAATTTGCATCTCACTAAAATTTCCACTTATACAGTATAAGGACAGTATTATAACACTGGCATGTGTTATGGTTCCTACTAATTACTTGTCATCATATTTATGAGCTATGGTTCCTATCGAGTACTTGTCATCATATTTATGAGCTATGGTTCCTATCGAGTACTTGTCATCATATTTATGAGCTATGGTTCCTATCGAGTACTTGTCATCATATTTATGAGCTATGGTTCCTATCGAGTACTTGTCATCATATTTATGAGTTATGGTTCCTACCGAGTACTTGTCATCATATTTATGAGCTATGGTTCCTATCGAGTACTTGTCATCATATTTATGAGTTATGGTTCCTACCGAGTACTTGTCATCATATTTATGAGTTATGGTTCCTACCGAGTACTTGTCATCATATTTATGAGTTATGGTTCCTACCGAGTACTTGTCATCATATTTATTATGAGTTATGGTTCCTACCGAGTACTTGTTATCATATTTATGAGTTATGGTTCCTACCGAGTACTTGTCATCATATTTATTATGAGTTATGGTTCCTACCGAGTACTTGTTATCATATTTATGAGTTATGGTTCCTACCGAGTACTTGTCATCATATTTATTATGAGTTATGGTTCCTACCAAGTACTTGTCATCATATTTATGAGTTATGGTTCCTACCGAGTACTTGTCATCATATTTATAAGTACCCAGTGAAAAATAAAACATTTTTCCTGTGAAGCTTATCATAACCGAAACTTGGGTAGTTACAAAGGTACGACACATCATCACATATAAAGGTTACTCCCTACAAACAGGAGTTGCATGATTTGATTTTCAGGTACGAGTGCCTTTATATGTCTTAAAAGGTTTTTCTTGCCAAACTCAATCATTTTTATGCCCCCGGCCTGAGAGATCCATAAGGGGCATCTAGCTATACATGTATAGTGTTTGGATCTTCCGTCTGTTTGTGTGTCTGTTTGTTGTCTGTAATTCTGTCCTACTTACATATAAAGCCCAATACATGTATTCCAAGTTTGGATTGTGATACAGTAACCAAACTTACATTGTACGTTCATCTAAGGGTTGTTAACACTTCACTGACATCACAAGCCCCTGGGGTGGGGTCAAAATGTAGGACATTGACTTCTACATCTCTTTTTGAAATTTGTTGGGACCAGTGGCATTTGTGTTTCACAAACAAATCTTGTTCACTTATAATATAATGCTGATGAGCTTTCAGACAGACAGGTTAAAAATGTAAGTTGTAACCCTAACATTGTACCAGAGAAAAGACTGGTCTGTTTCCAGAAAGTCAATATGTAAATATTCTGACAAAATCAACTGAAGTTACAACTGAGTTCAAACCTATAGTGACTTAGTTATAGATTTCATCACATACAAATCAATATAATGCCACAGAGAGAAGGGGGACTCCATATATCTACATGCACATTGTACATGTACAAATGTAGCTGATGACATCTCCAAATTTGTAAAAAAAATTATTGGCGGACTTCAAATGCATGTACTACAATATAAAACAAAACACATACTTGTATATACACTGTATATAAATTTTGATATGAAATAATTGCTGACAATTACCAGTGTCTTTCATAATTTACCCAGAAAAGTGTAGTTTTATAAAAATGCATACTATGTACATTTATTAGATCCTATTAAGTTGCTTTCAATAAGGTTGAGATTGAAGAAGTGAAAATGAACAAACATTTATCAAACGTGTATACAAACATAGATGTACTGTATGTTTAAACAGCTGGTGCTGCCAAAGATTGATTGCATGGGGCCAAAGTGTAAATTTCTCAATAAATTTGAACAATATCAGGTAATTTTTGGATTTTTACTAAAAGTCATGTTTCAGCTCAGTAATTATTACATGTATTACAAAATGTGTATGAATGAATTAAGATTAATATACATGTAGAACCAGAACTGCAACACTAACAGTCATGGATGTAGGCAGATTAAATGTCTAGTCCAATAGCTACATGTAGCTTTTGTGGCTGGAAGTTTAGAATTTATCTTCATCAGATCTACTGAATTTAAGCAATGGAAAATGCAGTCAGCATCTGGATTGTGACAATCCAATTATGTGATGCGCTCAGTCAACCCCCCACCCCCCCCCCCCCCCCCCCCCCCCCCCCCGTGAATGTTACACTTGGAGGCAGCAGTGGAGTCTCGAAATCCTGGATGGATGTACACCTGAAGAGCTGAAGTGTGTAAGCTGTGGATTTCAAGTTGAACCCTTGAAGCTTTTCAGGACAAAGCTCGTCGGCAGAGGGGGTACTGTCACAGTCATGGATATAGGCAGATTACATTAATGTAACTGTCTAGTTCATCAGCTAGCTTTTGTGGCTGGATGGTTAGCATAAATATATTCATGTACTGAAGTAACATGTAAGCAATGGTGGGTGACAATCTGATGATGTAATGCATTACATGTACGTCGATACCTGGTGAATGTTACAATAAATTTGTACATCAAATGAAAAGGAATCAAGTTAAAGGCATACATTTCGTACAAACTGTCAATATGGATTTTTTTGTTTTTATTAAAAGTTTCAATATTTCATTTTTTATACCAATAAATTGTTTTAAAAAAATCCCAGGTCAAAAAGAACTTGTTATAACGTCATATTTGTGAAAAGAAATTGAATGTGAATAATGGGTGAGTAAACATTTGTATTATTACATGGATGGCAGAAATATCAATCGTTGGCATATTTCATTCATTCTAGCTAATCTAGGCAATATAGGCATGATACAAATGTATGTTAAAATTTTGTACAGCAATACATCTTTCTACCCCAAAAATATATAAGTTTTGGCCCAACTTAGGTCCAATAGAGAGATGTATTTTTTCATCAAAATGACAGCCTGTAATGACTTTAAGTTTAAGATAAGAATCAAATTAAAATCACCCTGTATTGTTTGTAGTGCTGTCAACAATAAGCTTTCACGTCAGTAACTTTGGGTGAACACATTTTTGTGTGGGTATAAATTTGAACCTGCATCATGTGCATGTCGAATACAAATTTTTGTTGAATAAGTTAATGATTTAAACATAATCTATTGATATAACAAATGGATAAGGCACAAGTTCTTACAACTAACTAGGCCTTTTCCAATTTATCTAAATTAATCTAAAACCTTAGTTATGAGAACGAGTATGCTATCATAATTCATATGATCTAAACCATAAACCATATTTATTATTTTAACTGTGTTCTCTAATAGGCTATGTCTAAATTATATTTAGAGTAGATTGCTACTCGTCTATTTTTATACTTCTGGTTTTAATTTATGTAAATTCTACACAAATTTTTTATAGTTTTAATTTGTCTGAGTCGACGCCAATTCAACTATAGAAAAAATAATAACACTTAAACTAGGTCATATAGCTCATTAACATTTGAAGTATTACTGTAGTAGTGTTTAAAATTTAACATCGTTGGGGCTACGCCTTTTCTTAGAAACACTTAGTGACTTACCTGGACCGCCTATTAAGACATGAAATTTTATTATTCAATAATTCATGACAATATGACACATGCATCTATGTTATCTATCCTACTACTAACTAGACCTAACTGTTATCTAGAACGGAAAACAGTTTGATTAAGATACATGGACAAGTTAAAGTTTAAAACATATATATGAAACAATAAAAATTCATACCTGTCCCGTAATACCAGTGATTAAGGCAACTTTACGCTGGGACGACTTTTCACCGGTAGCCATATTTTTCAGCATGCAAGTTTATGTCAACGTGGTTTCCTTTGGATTTCCCCTAGTCACGGAGCCTATAACTAAAGTTTTAGCCGGACCCGAACGGATCTAAAACCGTTTGTCCGGGCAACATCACGTGTCAGAAAACGTTGTTAAAACATCTTCCAAATTAAGCCATTCAAGTTTTAATATGAAACATTTTTTTATTATTTCTTTTAAAGAAACAAAAAATAGGATGGACCAGGATCAAAAGCATTTTTCTCTGAAGAATAGATATATTTTTAACACAAAAATATGAATTTATTTGCATTTCTAGAGAAGATAAATCTGAACTGTCCATGTCACAGTACACAATTTCAAAGACGTCAATTTAATCTAAAAACACATTAATGGGAAATATTATTAACATATAAAGTAAGACTACATACTGTCACAGTATATGTGTATGTTTAGCATGTGCTTAAGATAAACTGCTACATGAACGGATATACTGGCTGCATCAGAGTGAATAACAGAATTCAGTGCATACAGTATTTGGAATATGTAGTGTAATTTTCAAATTACTAGAGTGTTTAATTTATACCCTTCGTATTTTCTTCACCTATGTTGATGGTGCTCAGGTAAGCCCACTTAAATTTCTTGTTTAAACCTATATATATATATATATATATATATATATATATATATATATATATATATATATATATATATATATATATATATATATATATATATATATATATATATATATATATATATATGTATATATATATATATAAATTTCAGATACCAAAATATAAATCAATAGAATGTCCAGGACACAGATACAAATCCGGTAAAAATGGACAAACACGGACCTCTGGAAACCAAGAGGTGGGATCAGGTGCCATGGAGGAGTAAGCATCCCCTGTCCACAGGTCACACCCGCCGTGAGTCCACAGTCAAGTCCAACGAAACAAGTGAGGAGTGTATCCTCGTCACATATGGTACAGACGTCTCAACAACCGCCAACGAAAAGGCAACTCAACATTTCACTTAGTGAAACAGAGTACTCGCAAACAAGACTATTATACCGACCGTAAAATTTGCAGAAACGTTGACATTAAACGCGGTTTTCGATTTCCCTGTGTCAATAATTTGTCAGTGAGTAGTTTACCTCTGTATATGAAATCTTCATATGTTGTGCACGCCCTGGCATATCGGATCATTTGTGAAATATAAACTCCATATGCGGGTGACTGAGGGATATTACTACTTAAATGTGGAAAATTTACGATGGGAAAGCCGAAATCGTCGCGTTTATCGTATAGCTTAGTTGCTAATTTCCCGTCTGTGTTTATTTTAAGTAAAATGTCTAAGTATGAAGCGTGTGTGCTTGATTCTGTTGTATCTTCAATTTCTAGTCCGCTGGGATATATCGCATTGACATATGTATGAAAATTGTCATTATTAATTGACAAAACGTCGTCGATATATCTAAATGTCAAATTAAAGGACACCGCTAACTTTTTTTTCTTCTTTTGATTCAGCAGTTTCTGAATGAAGTCTGCTTCGTATGAATAAAGGAACAGGTCGGCCAATAAAGGAGCACAATTGGTTCCCATAGGAATGCCGATAGTTTGTTGAAAGACCACGTCTCCAAACATTACAAATATATATTATCTATTTGAAATCGCAGCATGTTTTTAATATCAACTTCAGTATATTTATGTGTAGAATCAGAGTGATTTTTGACGAAATAAGTATCCTGATAGCCAATCACTAGATATTTAAATTTTCGGGTACCACCTTTAGTGAAAAAGCAGTTGTCTATGATGCTGAAAAAGTCTTTCTTTTAATTTTTTATGTGGAATAGTAGTGTAAAGAGTAGAGAAGTCATAAGTTTTGATACTGTGAATTCGAGAAAAATCGTGTGCCTTCAAATTTTCTAAAAGCTGTTTAGAATTTTTAAGTATCCACATCTGATTTACACCGCTTCTGGAATAAGCAACTGTACAGTATTGTTGAAGTTTCTCCTTAACGGCTGTCAATATCTTGGTAAGGTTTGGTAGAACATTTGCTGGATCCTCCTATGTATCTTTGCTTATATGGGGTTTTATGAAGTATAGGTATCCAGTATAAATGTGGTAGCTCGAAATCGGTATCCGTTGTAGGTATATCAAATGAGCGTAATACGGACACGTGATTTTGAAGGATCTCGTCCTTTGAAAGTGAGCTACGTGTGTATGTAGGATTTCCGGAATTCGTATTAAACCCAAGTTCTTCTAATAAACAAATATAGTAATGTGCCTTACAAATAAAAACTATATTATTTGAGGCTTTGTCTGCTGGTACCAGTACATATTGGTCATGTAACCTATCCAGTTCAGTTACTACTTCTGGATCATTAAATACAGAGGGATAACGTGTTTTCATAGTCCCTTAAAGTTTTCGAATACGAGATTTTATCAACCATCGTATGGCTTTCAGCCATTCAGACATAGTGTCTGGTTCTACGTCTTCATGTCTGGCCCATCGTCTGGCATAATCTTCGACAGAATCCATAACTAAACTAAATTATATCAGCGATATATAAAGCTTTATATATCGCTGATTATATATATATATATAAAGCTATATCGCTGTTTATACTGTAAGTATACTGTATAATGATTAATAAAATTCTTAATAAATAAAAGTCGATCTGTTGATCTTAAGCTTCATGTTTTATGTTTTATTTTCTCCATTTTCATGCCAGTATGACTTTGTTCAAATATACCAAGATCAAAGTGACTGCTGTCATGAATAGATTTTCTGCAATTAATCACAGCGCCATCTATTCACTATCGGTCAATCGGAGATAGGCGGAATATAACGACTGGATTATTCGGGTTACAATAATCTATAATGATATCATGGTATATTTGAGACAAGTAAATATTTTTTTAAAATATATGAAAAAAACAAAATATTAGTTAGTTTTCCTGAGAAAATTTTGTGCCTGTATTAAACAAAAATATTTCAGGGAAAACGAAAAAAGTGTTTCGTTTTCAAGATTTTTTTCTCAAAAGAATAAAAATAATATATTCCGGGAAATGTATTTTTCGTTTTAAGATACTTTAAACGCGTAATAAATGTCCTAAATATGCCACCGTATGATTTTATTCAGCCAGAAAGAGACTATTCTCATAATTATTCCCATGGTAAGGTCATTCCAAGTTATTTTTATGTTTAGCATCCACTCTAAAGTAAAAACCTATCTTTCTATCAGGAAAAAAACACAAAATGGCAGAAAATACACAAGATATTTTTATGAGTTTATATTTTTAAACGATAGAAAAATCATTTACCTAGATCTATAATATAGAAATACTGTGGACACAGGGCAAACATGGATATCTGAAAATTCGGAAGTGGGGTCAGTCACCATCGACAGAGATATTTCGGAAACGGAAAGTTTGCTATTAATATTCAGAGCTATTTTATTCCGTTCCAATTTTCGTTATCTGTTCCAAACTGATTGGTCGAGGAAGAAAACTATTTTAAGATATAGGGGAAACACTTCAAACCGAAGTTCGCTCTGTGATCGATATTGCTATTGGTTACATTTTAGCGTCTTCGAACCTGTTAGCCAATCAAAAATTCTAAAGAATACCCGGTTAGGGTTTATTACAGGTACACCGATATGGGACATGTTCTCTTGAGCTACTGTTATTGATAATAGATTCGTATGGTTCAAAGAAGAACCACTGAGTGATGTCGAAACATAAGCATCTTCAGATGCATTCTGACGGGATGAAAAATGAAAATTATCTTGCCACGACGGAGGGTGTTCGTGTCTTTTTGGAAGACTTGGGGCTGGTGCAGTATTACGACATGTTTATCATAAAGGGATTTGACTCGGAGGAAGATATTTGTCACATTACGGAAGACAATTTAGAATCTATGATGATAACGGATCCGTATCATCGCCAGATGATATTGCAAGCAGGTTTGTTCTACAAGTACAAAAACATAATTTCAAGATTTATACGTTTCTGAAAATTGGCGTAATCACTCATATCAGTCGATCAATAATTTGTCCTGCACTGATCTCCTTAGCCGGCTTAGCCACTATCTCTTTACAACTTCACTGTAGCCTTCTTAATCTTTGAACATGATAAAAGATGAAAACTGAATGCTGATATTACTGTGGTAAAAATGAAAAATGAAATGATTATGGAAACAGCATTTCAGAGCACTTTAAAATTACATCTAAAACTTATCATTAAAATTCAAAAATTTATTATATACCAATCATGATCAAGGCGCCTTGATCAAGCCATTCAAGGTGCCCACTTGAGACTGAGCAATTAGTAAGTTACTACATCATGCAGAAATTCTGTCCCTATCTTAAGTTACAATATGCGTGTTTTAGGGTAAAATTTTACTCCCAAAATAAGAACAGAATTTCTGCCTTTGTTATTCCCTTTGGGAATTCTGTCATGGGCTGTTTTCTTATGTTGTGTTTTACTGTTGCCCTCACTAGAGCAATAGATCGAACTGTAAAAAATGGCCCTCGACACAATCTCCAAAGGGATTAGGCCTACATGTATATGTCATGTGTAGGTCTAGGTGACCCAGCTGACACATACCCAATTTTCATTCAAAGATATTTGACCATTGTACAAATAGAAAGACCACAACCCTTAAAAAAATGGAACACAATTTTCATTTTTTTTGCCTTCATTAATATCAACAGAAGAGGAAATAGTAAATAAATATAGCTAAACTGGGATTTGATCCCAAATTTCTTGCATATATTCGCCTAACAGGGCTGCCTGAATTGACATATGAGTTGTCATCGTGTGTATACCATACATTGTCATGTATGTATGATGTAGATGCATCCAGGATAACTGCACAATAGTTCAATTTCAAGAAGTCCTAGAGGCTAGACAGACTTGCACTTTGTTTGTGAAGTATGTGAATGGGACATACATATGTTATATACTGATACATGTACATGTATACAAAATTTGGATGGAATCAAATTATTATAATTAGTCATCCATGTACAGGTGATTACATTTATTGGAGTGTTTAATTGCTGGATGCATCTTATTACTAGACATAGAGATACCCATAACAAAGACAGAAATCTTATATGTACAGTACAACCACAGAGTGAGTTATTTAATTTGATGACAGATGCATCAAGAGAGGATGACTGGGTGAATGTCCAGACTGGG
Source organism: Atrina japonica (assembly GCA_030159075.1). Taxonomy (NCBI): domain Eukaryota; kingdom Metazoa; phylum Mollusca; class Bivalvia; order Pterioida; family Pinnidae; genus Atrina; species Atrina japonica. The sequence continues at coordinate 77,761 of BROG01000214.1, read as the reverse complement.
ATTCATACCAGGCCATCAGAACAGACCCAGTCCTTGCTGACGTAATATATCTTGTTTATTTTCCATATATATGTACAATGTAGATTCATACACATTGTATCATACTATCTTTTATCTATTTAGAAGTATATTAAAGGTAACATATTTAGCAATCACATTCATTAAATTTCCCAATGTTTGCATTGAAATACAAGTTTGAATTTGTAGTGATATCGTGGGTGTCAGTCCAGGTACATTTAGCTCATTTGGTAAGAGATCAACAACTAAAGTACATGATGATTTGTACCTAAATACATATTAGTTATTCTATGTGGGAATCTTTACAATTACATGTACAAGTTATAAAATGTTCTACCTGTAAATATAATTGTTATTTTTCTGCAGAGTTTGTTATAAAGAAAACAAAGTGCCTGAGGTTTCATAGCACTTTTTCACCCCTAGACTGTGCCTCAAAGTTTGAGATGCAATTATTAAAACAATGCAACAAATTATATTTTTCATTTACTGGTAATGGAAACATTTTATGATAAAAAAAAAACAATAAAATTGAATTTTACTAAATTCTGTGAAATAGCACATTTAAAAGAGGAAGACCGAATAATCAATATATAAATTATTGTTTAAACATTAAAAATAGCAAATACCCCTTTCCTAAAATGAAAAGAAAAATTTTAATACATTTAATTTGTACATGTATGTGTACATTGGGTATATACTAGGTCTACTATCATTCGCATGTAACCTCTAAAGCTTTGCATTATAATAGAATTTCTGGTAATGAAGTGTCTGCAGATATTAAATATGCTGTCAAATTTGGACATTTCTCTGATAAGTTTCACAAAGAGTGGGCGTCCCTAAATACACGCACATACATGTATAACCATCATTTAGGCAAAATTGTGATTATATAATACATGTATGTGTTTTATCAAAAGCTAATACCTTTCCCTAATCATAGATATCTGTTGTAATAGGTCATTTTCTCTTCCTTTTCAATTATATATAAATTGTCATTATCAGCGTCATCTATAATTCATATCGCACATTAACACCCGTTCAAATACTCACAGAGACCGTTTTCTCGCGCATTAGCACTGCATGTGTCGAAATCAATTGACGCACACCAGCGTTTGATAGTGGTGACCTGGACAGTCATGCGATTCGAAAAATCAATTATCGTTTCACCTGAGATCGATTTTACAGGTGCCTTCAGCAATTCGTTTGCAATATTGATACAGGCTCACATGATCAACAATTTTTCATGTTGTCAATTCCAGCATAAATTAATAATTCTCCAGACGGAATTCTGCGGTGGTGTAACTGACACATCATTTTTATGTCAGACTTCAAGTTTTAAAGAAAACTTAGAACTGTAATTGTATATAACCAAGAAATTAGTGCTCAAACGAAATTCTTCCCTTTTTTACCAACAACTGGGATATTATACAGTTGATTTAAATGAGGAAATCCTCTGGTTTACATATATGTTAGGCGAAAAAAAATCAACGTCATGTTTTATTTTAAAACGAAGAAACCAAATGGCTTACTATTGTTACATACATTTAGAAATTCTAATGCTGTCGCTATAACGAAGTAAGTCTACGATTTTGCTATAAACAAAGACACTTTAAGTCTTTCACTATAATGAAGTCAACGCACTCGAACAAACTCTAGGATATAGCCCTAGGAGGCCCAAACTTCGTCAATAAAATAAAATCTAACATGTTGTATTGTTGTTGAACGTTCCAACTGAAGAAACTTTCACTCGTTGTATGCGCAACTCTTCGGGCATGACAATAAAAAACATGCAGGCTCGATTACTTTAGAGGTAATATGAGACTGAGCTGACCATATGGTGATCAATATTGATTTAAATTAACCAAAGAAAAACCAGATCTGCGTAAAACAATGTGTTTCCAAGTCACGCTAAACTGTAGATGTACGAGCTTCAATCGCTATCCGTTTTTCTCGACCATTTCTTATCGCAAGGCTGACAGTGCCGCACAAAGGATTGGAAATCATCAAGATGTATTACAGAAAATTTTGTTTGTTACTATTTCATCATGAAATATATTTATTCCTGGAAATGACAATTATTCATTATTTTCAAAACTGCGTCGAACATGCAGAGAAATTACATTGTTATAGGTTCGAAATACAATAGTCGACCAGGGCATCGTTTCACAAAGACTTCTCAAGTCTCCGTGCCGTCGTACGTCTATCGTAGATAAATCTTTGGTTTTACAGCCGTTTCACAAACCCGTCGTAAGTTGAGATGATCTTTAAAAAATGTAAATCACTACAGCTATAACTAGTCGTATCTTGATCGTAGCGTTACGTTTCGGGAATTTGGATGCAATTTAATAAGACCCAGGGATTCCTGATTTCGGGGAATTTTTATCAGAATCATTATTATGCTAAAAAGGAAAATAGTACTAGCTTTTTAAAGAAAAATTATTAGGCTCTTGCTAAATTTATTCAAGATTTCATTTCTTTTTATTCGTTCTTAATTTCATTGATGGTACTGCACAAACTGGACCATACCAAGGGTATGAAGACAATTTTCGTATATAAAAAGCTATTTTTCTATATACACGCTACAAATTAATAAACTGTATTGCAATAGTCCTCACATGTATAGGAATAAGGTCGGATAAATTCACATATAATTCAATATTAAAGATATTCATCTACATACAAAATATAACCATTGGTGGATTATTTAATTTTGTTTTTGCAAAATTGAATAGATGAGGTCACTTATTGTCAATTCAACCAACTCCTTCTTGCCCTTTCTTGTTACGAAAAGATTATAGGGTTGATACAAACAATAAGAATATTTTCGCAGAGCGAGCAAAGAAAGAACATTTTTGGGAAATTTGTTGTTAATTTTGCTACTCTTGATAGAAAAAAATTAATGGTTTTGCACTTATTTTGTCAACTTTAGGGGTGCACCCTGCTGTGCAAGCACCTGGTTCAATCTACACAATAAAAATAATTGTTGGATTTATTGTGAGGAATGATTTTGTTAGAGGGTCAGTTTTTACGCATATTTCAGAAAACATGACATTTGGAAGCCCATATACACATTTTTTCTGTGTCTATACGCGAAAATACGCCTGGAAATCAATCTGTTAATAAATCAGAAGAAGGTTTATTCAGCAAAAAAGTAACTTAAAATCGGGACAGAATTGCGACCCTGTAGCCCCCAGAAAAATATGAGCTCTTTATCTTTGAAATATTTCATTGATAAATTAATAATTTAACCAAAAATCGAAGTGGAAGGGGTATTCTCCCGAGATAAAACAGTGTTGTAGCATACACTTTCCCCAGCACAGCCCCTACCATGAAAACAGACCAGGGTTAGACTTTCCACATGGGGAAGCACACCACCATATAGTCGTGTAATCATTATCAATTTACCAATAAATGACAATACGACAATATAATTTCCTCAATACACACCGATTTTAAAAACCCTGCTTGTTGATTATCACATTGCGACTCGTTTTTGTCCCAGATATTGCATTACACAGACAGACTTATTACATGTATATACCAAACTAAATTGTTTCGGCAAACGCAAATTTTTAAAGAGCCACGCATGAGGGGGTCAAGAAAACGGGGTTCGGGAGTATACTCCTCAATTTTGGAAGTTTTAAAACTTGAAATCCAAAAGAAGCGTTTTCTAGATTTCGGCCACACATCCAAATATGTTTCCCTGTATTAAAAAAATCAAGTTTACAGGCTCAAAGAGGCAAATATATAGCTTCCAGACATTTTAAAAAGAAACCCATTTTTATCTCCAACGCATTTAATTTAATTGATTCCAACAAACATCAAACAGTTGCAAGAGCAATATATGATGGAAATTTTTTGATTTAAAAAATTCTAAGAGGTCATTTTATGGCTTCCAGACACTAAAACTTGATTTCCTTTTTTAAAAATTTGATTCAAAGGGCGTGTGTCCCTACGCCCCTCTAAATCAAACCGATGGTTAAACAGTAGATAGTTCCGTTTTACTAATATTACAGAGCGTAACTTACGATCAACTTAGTATCCCTTTACGACGCCTTTGTGAAACACACGTAATCAGAAAGTAGAACAACGGGTAAACGGATCGTAAAGTGACACGATGATTAACAAGGCTGTGTGAAACGGTACCCAGACATTGTCCGACCCCACCGGGTTATATGGATTTTACTATAGAAAGTTAAATCATCTGAAATCTAGGATTACCCCAGAATTTTCAAATCATTGCCTGTTCTTTCCCATGTTACTCATAAAGTTTGTTTGTTTATTGTTATTTAACGTCCCACTCAAGTGAAATAAGAATATTTCACTCATATGGAGACGTCTCCAAATGCCGGTGAAGGGCTTCAAAATTTGACCTATGCTCGACACTTACGGCCATTGAGCAGTGAGGGTTCTTTAACGTGCCGGCACCTACTGTGACACGGGACCTCCAGTTTTTACTGTCTTATCCGAAAGACAGGAAACCAACCTGCCACCGGCGGGACTCGAACTCACGACATCACAATCAAGAGTCGAGCGCGCTACGGACTGAGCCAAGCCGGCTCTACTCACAAAGCATTTTATTTATGAATAACATGACGAGAATATTTGATATTTTATTTATCGCATATTTGATAAATCCTTACAGGTATATTTCACAGAACTACTATAAATAATTAGTGTTTATACTGGGTAGTCGCTATTTAATCTTCACGTACGAAATATCGCATATTTGATAAATCCTTACGTGTATATTTCACAGATCTTCTATAAATAATTAGTGTTTATATTGGGTAGTCGCTATTTATTCTTCACGGACGAAAATTTCGGCGAAAACATTACGTACATGATTGGCGTAACATTTCACATATTGAATAGTTTAGATTGTGGATGGACAGAAAGAGCTAATAGAAGCCACGACCCTAAATTTTCTATCCTTGAGCCATAAAATTCGATTTTTACCTGATTGTATTCTGTATATATCGAACACAGATCTAAAATTACTGAGAAACTCAAATAAACGCACAGTATGTAATTACTTAATTCGTACAGGAAACGAATTTATTTGATTCTTAACTTATCCTAATTGCAAAAGAAATATGTAAACACTGTTATCATCTTAATTAGAAAGTCATATTTGTTCTGGAAAGTATTGATTTCCAGACATCAGTATTTAATGTGGTAATCCAATGCCACTGATAACGAAAGATGAAAGCAAAAAACTGCATGTATGGGGAAAATACTCATGGCCGTTTCTTCGTATTTCATTTATTCGGGACCAGTAATTAAGTAACATTCAAGTGTGCTTAATGTTCTACAAGGTTTATGAAGATAAATATGTATGAAATTATCCTTGTACAATTCTGGTCAGATGCATATATTACATTAAAGTTTTACAATTCAGTCAATTTAAAACTATATATTATCAATCTTGTTTAAGTTTGTATTTCCCTGAAATGTAAAACATTCTTGTTACATACACATAACGTAACCTTTCAACGATTTGACCAGAAAAGAGCACGCAACAACTATACATTAATTTGTTGTTGAAAATCAAATCTTTTGTGTTGTTTCGTAAAATCGTACTCATAGGATTTTGTTTTTGGTGTTTTATTCTTAATTCACCCGGTCCAATCTATACTGTGTATTAATGATCTGTTGCGATACGCTAGACATCGTCCGTCGTTGTGAGGACGTTTGTCGTATGAATTATCTTCTTCTTCTTCTTCTTTTTCTTCTTTACATTTGCAGCTTTCTTAAAGCCTCGTCAATGCCCTTTAATTTTGATAATTATATAGTATCTCTGTATTATATTACACTGAAAAAAATCAAGACTATGTGGTCAAAGCTCTGCCTGACAGGGATGACAATAAGGTTTACAGGCTACATTCTGAGTTTGGCCTTTTTCACTATTGCGTGCTCTTTTGAACAAAAATAACATTTTTATTGAAACGCATAAAATTTTCCAGTGGTAAGTCGGTCGATACATAAAAGATTTGTTCTCTTCTATTACAGCCGCGCAGCATCGTCCAAGCGAACAGTACCACGTGTTCGACTGGCTGAGACGGAATGGTTTAGATCATTATTACATCAATTTTATCCAAAGTGAATACACCACATTAAAGGATATTTCTAGTTTAGACATGGACGAAAGTGTTTTTGACGAATTAGAAATTACCCTTCCTGGTCATAAACGGCGACTAGAACGAGCAGGTAGGTTTCATAGGATGTATTGCGCATTGATAAGTTAAGAGTATATATGATAATACAAAGTGTTGAATCAGCTAACGAAAGGACAGAACATGTTCATTTTCAGTTTTGTTATATTCACCAAATGTTCTTAATGATGATAACACAATTAAACTAAAAGCATTAAAGTATTTCATTAACAAATTGAATTAAATCATAAAATTAATATTAGTCGAATGTTGGGGTTTGTTTTGGTTCTTTTGTTTTAAGAGCATGACTTAGCTGGAATTTTACACTGAAATGCAGTATCGGTGGCCATTGGCCTAGCTAGCCCAATATTATCTGTATTGGAAAATAGGAAAGGGGTTTGAAGGCCGCCTTGATGTCAAAGTAGGTCCAAGCGAAACCCCTGGCTAAGCCAGAACAAATACCAATTCTTGGTCACAAAATTAATCTAAATCAACATGAACTGTGGTTGGCACACAGAAAAAAGTACCAGTTTATATATTCAATTTCAAGTACCACATTATTACACACACACACACACACACACACACACAATAAATAAAGCAAATACTATACCACTTAATCTATCTAAATGCTTCCTGATCGCTTTCCATTTTATTTATCTATTTGTTTTTGCAATGGTAAATTTTAAGGATTTTTCATATAAAAATGTTTTATATGTGTCACATTATAGTTTTATGATTCAGGAAATTGAAAACTATCTATAACAATCTAGTTTCCCTGAATTGTAAAACTTTAATGTAACATATGCAAACACCACAAACAATTTGAAATACATGTATTCTGAACGTTGCCGAGGAGTTAGATTATTATGGTTTAAAACATCATGTATATCAGCTATAGTCACCACCACTTCAATGCTCGCAGGAAACTTAGATAAGGTGACATAGAAAATGACGTTTGTCTGTTCACTCGTAATATCGGTATTCTTTTTTTCGGATACTTGTACATCGCACGCCAATGTATTCCCAACACAAAATGCTATGGTTGCTACCTTGCAACTGAAAAACGATACGGAGTGGCATAAGGCAATGAATACACAAAAAATGTAAAATAACCACGTTAACAATAGATAGATTGTAGATCGCCAAAAATTCATCAACTGAATTTTTAACATTTGTTCCAAAGTCCTCTCTCTACCTACGGCATTTGGAATGTAAATATGAATAAAATATGTGTTCAATAACGGTTTATTGATCTTACGTTGAACACCTGACACTGTGCTATTTCTGAACGCTCAATTTGATATCAATTAGTCATTAACATATTTAGAATAATTATCAGTTTTGTAACAATTCCGTGTCAATAGGAAAAGCAGTAAATGTTTGGAATTCTGAAGTTAATCTAAACGCCAATAGCTATTATGACTTTAAGATCTTGTAATGTTCTTGCTACCGTTTCTGTCGTCTGTCGTGTGATTCACTGGTGTTATTCGCCAAATTGATTTTTTGTTCAAGTTATACGGTCGGGGCTACGGTCACGGTAAATTCGCCCTGCGATCAGGACCTGTTTCTGTCGTCTGTTTGTCGTGTGATTCACTGGTGTTATTCACCACAATGACTTTTTTCAAGTTATACGGTCGGGGCTACGGTCACGGTAAATTCGCCCTACGATCAGGACCTGTTTCTCTGTCGTCTGTTTGTCGTGTGATTCACTGGTGTTATTCGCCAAATTGATTTTTTGTTCAAGTTATACGGTCGGGGCTACGGTCACGGTAAATTCGTCCTGCGATCACGACCTGTTTCTCTGTCGTCTGTTTGTCGTGTGATTCACTGGTGTTATTCGCCACAATCTTTTTTTTTTTTCAAGTTATACAGTATGACCTACAGTCGCGGTAAATTAGTGCTGGGATCACGACCTGTTTCTGTCATCTGTTTGTCGTGTGATCCACTGGTGTTGTTCACCACAATATTTTTTTCCAAGTTATACGGTAGGGGCTACGGCCGCGGCAAATTTGTCCAGCGATCATGGTCTCGCTGACCGCAGACAATAAGAGCTAGATGCTTATCAACTGTTTGTGCGAGTGCCTACGATTTACCTTAGGCGTAAAGAACATAAAGTGATACATGTATGTACTACAAATGATATCATTTACGTGGACATACTATACAACCATTAAAAAGGAGAGGTCCCTACATTTTTTGTACATCTATTTAATGAATATGACCATAAACGGCAATATTGTAGAGGATCAAAATATGAAATTTTACTAGTTACATGTAGGGTAAAATAATTATCATTTTTATTTAAATATCAAATTCAAGAGTCTTTGAAATATTATTCAATTTTTACCTTATCGTTCATGCAATGTTGGTGATGCATTGATTTTTTTGTCATGAAATTATTTACCACGCTGCCGGGTGATAAAACTCGCTAATGTTTGCACTCATTAACCTTATTGCCTGACACTGAGGCACTAAGGGATAATTATTGAAAGAAAACTTCTAACAATTTCATCTTTCTTTATCTGAAAAATTAAAAATCTTCATTGTTTTTTAAAAAATAATATGTGAAAGCTGTAACCATAAATATAATTACAAAGTTCATATACAATGTATGACTACTGAGAATTAATGTTGGGATTTTTTGTAACTTTTCCTCTTATTCTTTGTTTCTTTTGTTGTTAATTTTCACGGGGTGGGGGCCCTAGTGGATTGGGGTAGTGAGTGGGGTGGTAAGACTAAGGTCACATCTAAGTATGACAGACCTTATCCTCATAAGTATTAGACATTTCATAAAGTTAAGATTATCAGAAGAGAAAATGCTGGGTTTTAAGAGGATTGGCCAGAGGAAGACTGGAGCAAAGGTGTGGCACAAAAGCACCTAAAAACCAAATAGAAAGCATCTTTTTCAATAATACACTCCACAATTGAATTTTTTATCTTTTATCTTGCCTGTTTTCATAAAAAAGTTTTCCCTCAGACAGATGTTTCATACAAAATATATAATAAGTTATGTATTGATTATATTCATATTAATTAAAGGATTAATTATTGTTAAAATATTCATGTCAGTGATCTTGTTTTATAAACATATGTCTGCATGTTTCCTCCTTACTTTTATTTATTGTCCTATTTTGTTTTAAGTGAATGAATTGAGAAAAAGAAAGAGAATTGAGGGACCAATAGAGGAACCGTTAGCTTTTGGTAGATGGGCTAAACCAGAATGCCTAAGTGACGGCAAATTTGAATTTTTGGTGGTAGATGCAACAATATATTCTACAAATGATACAGATAATGCTCAGGCAATAGGTATTTGTGTATTAATATTTCTTCATTTTAATGAAAAAAATCAATAAAGAACAAAAGTTATTTGAAAAGTATCCTTTATATGTCTCAAAATCAATCCATCAAAATTGATTAATAATAAATATCATTCAGTGTGAGAGAATATGTTTTAAAGAAATTAATTTGATATTGATGTAATTTGATATTGTTTTATGTGTGTCTTTTAATTGAATATGGTATAAAACACATGCACACAAAATAAGCAATCCGGAAATGTATTTTCCTTTCATTAAAAATTCTGTTTTAGGTTGTAAAGATTGTAGAAGAGAAGATGAAAAAAATAAACATTAGCAATTCTTTTAAGAGTAAGGATTCTAAATCCAATCCTTGCTCAGATACTGATTGGGAACAGACAAACCAAATGGGTTCATCTTTTGAAATATCTAGACCATGAAAATGTTTGTTTATCATGAGGTATATTATCAAATATAGCACACTCTGGTTAGTAGGACCCCACGGAAAGTTGAAGTTGGTTTGAGTTTGCTTATGGGCATTATGGTAGAATGTCTGAATGCATTTAATGTCACATATGTTATGCCTCCCCTTTGTTGAAAGGAAACATATTGTGTTGTATGCCCTCAGCCTGAAAGGTTTGCTGGAGCATCTAGTGTTTGGATCGTCGCTCTGTCTGTTTGTCTGTCCATCATTTGGTCCGCTTACATATTAAGTGCAATATTTCATGTTTGGATTGTGATACAGAAACCAAACTTAGACTATAAGTTCTTTTAAGGGTTGTCCACACTTCACTTTCATCAGATGCCCTGGGATTGGATGGGGTCAAGATGTATGACATTGCAATATATAAAGTATACATAATATTTGTCAGCATAGAAATTTGTTGGGACTGGGGGCATTTGTGTTTCTAAAACACATTTTGTTCTTCTTCTTTTTCTTCTCCTTTTGTGTGAAGCATGTAATGGCAATGACATGTGCTCCATTAGATTTTTCTGTTTGTTTTTGATATTTTATTTTTCTGTTTTTATTTGATGTTAGAATTCATGGTGGATTCAGGAAGTGATGTCACAACAATAAGACAGGAAGTCCTGGATACGCTTAATTTAGAAATGATTGGTCGTATACATAGTAAAGGTGTTCATGGCTCCAAAACCACCAATCTATATAAAGCAAAGCTCCTGATCGGCAACCAAGAGATGGAAATTGAGGTATTATTTTTAGGAATTGCCATCTAATGTCAGATGGGAATGTCATATGCTAAGTATAAATTGCTTTGAAATTTAAAATTTTTCAGTTACAAATTTGTACCACTTCTTTTAAAATTGGGTTTTACATGTAGAAAAATTATGAACTGAAAGACTGTAGATTTCCTGGATCCGAAAGATCATAGAATTTCATAGTCAAATATCAGTAACACAGATTATATAACATTATACTGTGACTGTATCTGTAACTGAATACAATAACCTTTTACCCTTCACATAGAGTGTTTCAATTAATTCTGTGGTTAACCAAAATTATTTTATAAAGTGCTGAGAGTACTACAGGGTATCTTCTATATGGACACTCAGAAATTCCACTGGTGTTGCAATACACTACTAAGTATATTACTACAAAGTTTACAGGGTCATTGAATGATATTATGGTAACATTATTGTCTAATTCATATAACCTGGCGGGATGGAGTCTAATGAACCCTTCATTGACCTGGGCGAGTTTAAATTACGATAATGCAGCATAAGTACATTAAGATTACTCTGGCAATAGTAATCATCTCTACTGGTCACCTAAACCAGACATATCAAGTGTAGAATTAAATGCATTTCCTGTATAGACCGTCAAGACTGAAAAGTGAGTTGAATTTACTGTATCGTGGGTTACTCCACCCCACCAGGTATCATGGGCTACTCCACCCCACCAGGTATCATGGGCTACTCCACACCACCAGATTATGTGAAACTGACTATATATCTCCCATATATATATATATATATTGTAGAACTGTCTTACTAGAAGTAATGATCATCAAGAGATTATAAGAAGTTGTCATTTGACAGACATTTCCTCTTTGATAGTAAAGAGCACATACACGTTATGCAATATGTTAGTTACAATGTTGATTAGAATTGATCATGAACATAACCATGTCATATAAATGTACTTAATTGAGTCTTCCTATTGTATGTTTATCACACAAGATTCAGAATAAATTTTCATCCATATCTTGTAGGTCATGGGAGAAAGTTACGATTCTTTAGGAAGTCGTGTCGTACGTCATTTTCGTCATTATATTGATGGAGTCCATCATGTTTGGCTCAGAGGAAATTATTCCGATGAAAATACTCTACTCCGGCAAACTACACATGTACCGGCCTTGGCTACAACTTCATCAAAACAAGTCCTTATGTCATCATCTATGCAGAATGCTTTGTTGGCATCGTCTTCATCATCATCATCATCATCATCATCAAAATCATTGTCGTCGTCGTTAACACTTTTATCCAAGAGATCAACATCTAATACAGACCAAGAAAATTCACATTCCTTACTAGACAAAGATACTGTGCTTCCATCTAATAATAACAGTGCTTCACAGAAAATAATCAAAGCTAATCCATGTGTTCAACATTCATCAAAAAGAAAATTTGAGGCTGCATTTCTAAATACGTCAGCCGATGATTTGGATTCTTGATGCTAATTAAAAGTGCTAATTATTAATATATTTAGATGACGTAATAATTAAAATGACTTTGTTTTTTCATCCGTCCATTTGATGTTAGTATAGATATTTATTGAAACAAATACTCAATACTGAAGTGTATAAGCATGTTTGATTGAACAATATCAAGTTACCTCCAAACCTCCCATTGCAAGATTTTACAAAAGCATTTGGCATTCAGGCTGTATTAGATTATGAAATTATATTTTTGGTATGAAATACACAATTGTAGTAGGAGTGTCTCTTATACAGATTGTACAATGAGTTGTCTCCCTTATGTGCAGTGCATTATCTCTTATAAAACAATGACATTTTAAAAAAAGCTTGGTTGTACACACCTTCATACTGTCAAAATTTAACATTATATTGAGGCCTTAATGTCACCTGCATTTATGTAATCTTTTCTGAAATTTAACAATATTTAGAATATATAAATGAAAATCTAGGGGTTTTAACCACATATAGCAAATTGAATATGTACACAATTTTTTTGTGGCAATAAATGTGGGGACAATGTTTTAGCAAGCGAAGGTGAAGTTTATTTCACCAATACTGTAAAGCATCAATATTATAACGTGGATTTCTATTACCATCTCACCATCATATGGCTGTATCATTTTTGACAGTTTTATTTTATTTATAATTTTTAATTTAAAGATTGATTAATTTCATGAATCAAGTAAATTATAAAAACACCCAAGTTTTAAACATGTTTACAGTCAAACTTGTATATAAAGACCGCTCAGGGGAAATTACAAAAACGGTCTTTTATAGACAGGTGGTCTTTATATAAAGGGTCACATGAGATATGAAATCCAAGGTATCGGAGATGACTTTCATTATTTCCAACTACATTTTTCTTCCATGGTTAGATATTTCATTTAGAAATAAATGTATATTGTATTTATTTACTAAAGGGATTTTCCTAACTCCAGGGTCTGGAAAATTGGAAAATATTCATTTTTTTAAAAAAAATTCCAAATTGGGAATCTTTGCATCTTTTTGGGGAAACACAAGCCATTTTTGCATTGGGAAGGGTCCTGTAACCATACCAAAAATAGTCATAGAAAATCCCTGTAGCTAATACATGCATAACATGTAAATAATGAAAAATAAAATAACAATGAAATAATTAAATGTTTTAAATAATTTAAATTAATTTATGATGTAATTGAATTATACATGTACAATGTACATCGAGGATAAGGCACATTATTAAAACTGGAACAAATATCTAGTATGTGCTCAAAGTCGGTGGTCTGTGTTGTTAAGTCACAAGAGTCAGAAGTGTAAGAATGTACAGAAAGATGTAGATAGTTGAATTTTATTTAATTATCATTTTTTTAGACGTAATCCAATGCTACGAGCGCCGGTGATTTTACTTATTGAATTGAGATGTTGACTTGCTAATCAAGTGATGTTCGATTAGTTACAGCATTCCAGAATACGAGAAAACAAATCATCTATCATTCAGCGATGATATTTAAATGCTCCTGTTTGTAAAAACACCTTGTCACAAAGTGTGTCCTTTCTAAAAAAAATTTCTTGTAAGTCTTAGTCTTTCGCCGATTAAGTAATCATCACCGAAAACTTTGGTTATAAATTGATGATCGAAAACAAAACATCAATCAGTCAGCGATGATTGTTAGTTGTAAAAATACCCTGTCATAAAGCACGTCCGAGTGCCTAATTACTAACCGGGACATTAATTGACACCTCCAGGTGTGTTGTGACTGTCAAAGCATCGTGTATTGCGCCATGTTGTTGTTTAAGTCTCGAATTGTCCCGTGAGAATTATCTATGAGTTATCTCCCTTCCAAGAGTAGTAAGTGTATAAGCAGTCACTATACGCAAGTAGGACAACCACCGGTGTACAAAATACAGCGGTCGCCGGTCGTGTAAGGCAGGTGGTCGCTATATAGGGGGCAAATATATAGTAATTCTCAAGGGGCAGTCCAAATACGGTCGTTATGGACAGGAAGTCGTTATATGAGGGGGGTCACTAAGGCAAGTTTGACTGTATATACAAGAAAGGAACTTTCTTCCAATTTCTACATGGATAAAATAAAATTATTCCAACAAATTAGATATATATATATATTGTATTAGTTCTTCTTTTATATATTGCATGGATATTTGATAATTTCATTTACAAAATTCACTATTTTGTTATTATTTTTTCAATTTTAAGGTGTAAATGTTAGGTGTATCTTTCATCAGTTGTGTTTTATTAATAAGAAAATGGGGTAAATTTTAAATGAAAGTTTACTTTGTTTGTGCATGGTCATATTTTCATATACATGTGTATTTATTTACACATTTCAAGTACATATTATTATAATACATGTTATGTTATTATGTGTCAGTTTCATTGTTAAATTATATATATATATATCATTATGAATTGATTTGTTTATAAAAGTGATTGTCAGTGTCGGTTATTTTACAGAGTAATTTTTAGAAACCCAGTAATGTTAAAATGCTATTTTTACACACCAGTCTTGCCATGGTACCAAGAACATGTGATTTTTATTTTATTATATTGTGTTATATGGGGACCCTGTAGCTGAATGGTTAGGGTATCACGACAAGTGCCATGTATATCAGGTGATCTTGACATATTGTAACTCGTCCCATTGCATTCTTGGCTTTATCATTCTTGACACATATGATCATGAACTGCCCAACTCCACCATACATGGCGGCATGATTGTAAAACATGAGGTACGCATACTTTTCACTGTTAAATTGTTTTTATTTTGTCAATGTCAGCATTCAGGGTAACATTAAAGATCGGAAAATTTTCTTTTAGTGACCTGATATATTTGTTCATATATTCATCCGATTTTCTTCAGGTATTTAAAATAGTGATGAAAAGCATATATTTTACATAATACATGCACTTCCCAATAAAAATCATGTCCTGTATTTTAAAGATTAATATAAAACACATAAAATTCGGCCGACTTTAACATAGATCAAGTGTGTAAAGGACCAAGATCCCCTGACCGAATTACGAATTACATTTGATATGGCAAAAGAGAAAGGTCATTGCATATCGAAATACAGCTTGATTTTTAATTCTAATAAAACAAATAACTTAGAAAAGAAGATCTTTTACAACGTTTCACATGTTTGATAATGTATTTGAACACACATTTTATCATATTCTTGACTATATGTCAGGGATAAAAATAATTATTGTGACAGTTTATATCACTTTAAACTTGCAACATTCAAATCTGGTCAGCTTATGTCCAAGTCAGGCTCTGCCCCTCACTGACTACAGGTGAGAGATAAATTGGTTCAAAATGTGGTGCCAACCAGTAAATTCCTCAACAATTCCTAAGCAATAGTTAACAATAAAATAACACAGGATACTAACTCCTCCATGGCACCTGATTCCACCTCTTGATTTTCAAAGATCTGTGTTTGTCTAATGTCCACCAGATCTGTATATTGTCTCTTAGACATCCGAAAATTAATTCTTTGGAATCTGTGATTTTTATATTAGATATACATACTGCTGACACTATGGATTGCAGTAATAAGTCCTGATTATCAACTGTCACAAGAGTATGATTGACAGTAATGCAGCTGGCAAATGTAAGCTGAATGTGTGGAAGTCAGCTAGATAACTTACAAAAAAAGACATATTTAAAATACAAATTTTGTTTTGTATCAATGATATTACAAAAGAAAATTCAGGTAATGGGGCATTAGCTGTGTTTACTAACAAAATTAATTTTTTTGTACATGATGTATAATAACAAATAAAAGCTATACACAGGCATAAAAAATCTTACATTCCTATATATTTTGTGAAATTAAGGTCAGGAAAGGTGCGGTATGCATATACAAATAGAAAGGTTGAATTCATCAATTGCAAGTGCATAATTGGCAAACTGGGTTTCTGAAGTAATTTTTACAAAATATATAGGAAATTAAGAATTTTTATGCCTGTGTATATTTTTTTTTCTGTAATTGTATATCAATTTAAGTAGTAAAAATGGAAATAATTATTTTTTAAATAACCAGCTAATGCCCCTTTAAATATCACCAACTTAACTGTCACAAAATACAATACGGGATGAATATCATCAGTATAAGTCATAAAATACAATGTAGGGGTCAGATATCACCTAACACTGTCACAAAAATACTTAAATTAATTTTCTCTTTTTATTTTGATAGCAATACTGATTTTTAACATGTTCCTAGTAATTATATTGTATTTACTATAGCAACTCTGTGTTCCTCAATGTTGTATGTTCTGATGTATACATTGTTCTTTAATTTTGATTAACAGAATTTCATTCAACACAAAGGTAAAAAGTTTAATCTGGTAGTCTTTGTATAAAACACTGTTATTGTTGTAAGAAAGTGTGTATTCATTGTTTCTTGTTATTTCACATTGACGGATTTTATTATCATCATTTTATCATTTTTTATTTTCTTAAATTGTATATGTATATATATATATTCATAATGAAATATTAAGATATATATTAAATACCAATTAACTATCCAACATTTTTATTGTTTATTTATGAGAGTAAATTCAGCTTATACCTAACTTGATTTGATACATCTTCATTAGCAAACTAGATGTAATGTATTCTAACACAGTTTGAATTTTGTAGTTTGAAAAGTGTTTTACGCCACACTCAACAACTTTTTAGTTACAGTAAAACCTGCTTTAGTGACCACCTGTGTATAAAGACCACCTGATCATGAAGACCCGAACAGTACCATTTGTGTACAAATCAACCTCTATATGAAGACCACCTGGTCATAAAGACCCGAACAGTACCATTTGTGTACAAATCAACCTCTATATGAAGACCACCTGGTCATAAAGACCCGAACAGTACCATTTGTGTACAAATCAACATCTATATAAAGACCACCTGCCTATAAAGACTAGTTTTGTTGTGTCCCTAAGGGGGTCTTTATATACAAGTTTTACTGTATATGGTGGCAGCCAATTTATAATTGTCAAAGAGGTAACTCAGTTACAATGTACCCGGAAAAGACCTCTGACCTTCCACAAGTAAACTGGCGAACTTTCTCACAAAAATCAACTTCCAGTGGGGACTCAAACCTTTGCTGACAGGAAATGAGAGACTTCATGGTTCAAAGTGTGATGCTCTAACCACTCGCCCATGGAGGCCCCTATATTCTAACAGAGTATTTGTATACACACATTTAGAGGTACCCAGTCATAAAACAATTCATAGGATAACTTCAAAAAATGAGATTGATAATTTTATTTTATCAAATGTAAATACTGACATAAAGAACGGACAACTTTTACATTTCAATATTAAAAAAAACGATGAATTCGGGAGTTTCATGAATAAATAGGTATAAGCCATAAGTATTGTCTGGCCAACGTGCTAGGCACGAACTACAAACCTATTGCCACTAAGAAACGTAACATAAATCGGCAAAGTACGGGTAATGTTTTCATATCATATAAATGAATTTTTTGTATATCAGTTTAATCTAATGTTGATTGCTCAGATACGCTATGAAAGACAACTAGTATTCCAATCTTTTGAATGATCACACGTGGCAGAGTTCAATACATTTTTACGACCATCTGGAGATTTAAAGCAGTTTGAGATCAAGTATCACACAACACTAGTTGTCTCAGTCACACAAATCTGTTGATTGTCTAGCTAGTTGATATTTTAGAACCTTTATAACAGATTAGATCAGCAATTTTCTATTGTATCACTCCATCTTTACAAAATTAACTATCATGTTACAATTGATCAATTTATTTAACTATACGATGTTTTAGAATGTGCAGTATTGCACACTGTCTTGTGACCCTTGCTCCAAGCTGTCTTTTGACAACTACTGGAACAATACCAGGCTTTCTTACACCTTCCACAACATGGAAATTTCTTGTCCTCCGCTGCTTTGGTACCACAATTTGTACACACTCCTGCTTCATCACCTTCGAACTTACAGCGTGTACACTGACACCAGAAGTTGAAGGATTTGTAGAGCCACGCCCTCCTCAATTTACGTGGCATAGATGTATCGATGTAAGTTGTAAATATTTCCTCTCCCTTTTTGATGTCCCTCTTTGCCCGGACACCTACACCACCTCTACCATTCAATTCGCCGTCTGAAACCTCTACATTGTTCAAACAAGAATGATTGAGACATGCATGAAGAGGAAACATCCCACACAGGTTTGTAGAAGGTGGCTTTTCTTTCAAATATTTGAGGATGAGGAATGCCCTTTCATCTGTTTCCTCTGTCTCTGAGAGTGCCAAAAGAAATTTGTGATAAGGCGTCAACGGTGATGAAAACACCTGTAAGTTACATACAGCTTGGTAGTATCTCCCCTTGAAATCTTCATCTGTAATCTCGAATGTGAGGTCATCGCCACAGTCAAGAAATGTTTCTCGCATAACCTGGTGCAATGCGTTGATTTCTTTATGAACTGAAGCATTGCCATATGCGATAAACCTAAAAATGAAAGAATATTTTCGTTTGAAATATGATGATTGGATATACGAATGTACAATGGAACCTCGCCTAATGACCACCTCGCATTTCAGACCACAAGTTTTCACTCTTGATAAATATCTAATACATACAGAACATCACAAAACAGACGACCTCAGTAATCAGACCACTTTAAGTCTGTCAGGTGGTCTTGAGAGTAAGGTTCCACTGTATCAGTCTGTGGGCTGTCACATTTACTTTTCTACAGACTGGACCCAGCGCCACAAAATACAGTAAATATTTTTATTTCTATAATTATTGACTACGTTGTTTGTAAAATTTCTGGATATGATGAGCAAGGAGACGGGCAAAAGATTTATTTTTCATTCTCATCAAAGCGTTGATTCAAATTAATGAAAATGAAAACAACTTTCGATATATTACTCAGTTCTTGAGTGAGAACTCTGTTTTTAGAAATTTCCTTCGGGCGATTTCACCATTTTCTCTAACTGTATACAATGAATACAAAAATGTCCAGTTTGCAAAATAAAAAGTCTTTTTTTTGCTCACCTGAGCCGAAGGCTCAAGTGAGCTATTGTGGTCACTCCCCGTCCGTAAACTTTTCATATTTTCGACTTCTTCTCTGAAACCTTGACGAAACTTGACAGGAAGCAAGTGCTCAAGGTCATTTACCAAGTTTGTAGTTTTCAGCCAGAATGACCCAGGGGTGGATCCACGGCGGGGCAGATTAGGTCCCAAAATGTACCCCTCATTAAAAATATTCTTCTCCAGAACTGCTGCATGAATTGAAAAACGGATTGTTTCTGAGTGATCTACATGGGTGTATGATTCAAGTTTGTATTTTTCATAGAAATGGGAATATTAATTTTTGACGCGTTTATGAGGTCTTTTCAGCCTTTGTCATTTTCATTCATTTTTGCATGATTTCTTCAATTATCCCCTTGCATTCACTTTGATGCATTCATTTAATGTGTTTTACTTGTAATTATGTAAAGAAATGTTTTTGTGCAAGAATTTTACCGAAATTTAATTTCTAGAATATTCTATGAAATTTTTAAGACTGCAAGGGGGTGCAGTTTTCACACTATCAGCTTTTGTTTCAAAACTACTGAAGGAATTTTGACGAAACTTTGCAGGAAGCAAGTGCTCAAAATCCTTTACAAATATTGTAGTTTTCAGCTAGATTAACATAGGGGTAGATCCAGGGCGGGGCAGAATAGGTCCCTAAAGGTACCCTCTTTGAAAATCTTCTTCTCCAGAACCGCTACATGAATTTAAAAACGGATTGCTTCTGAGTGATCTACATGGATGTATGATTCAAGTTTGTATTTTTCATAGAAATTGGAATATTAATTTTTGACGCGTTTTTTTAGGTCTATACAGACTTTGTCATTTTCATTAATTTTTGCATGATTTCCTCAATTATCTCCCTTTGCATTCACCATGATGCATTAACGTGTTTTACTTGTATATAGTTGAAGAAATGTTTTTGTGCAAGAATTATGCCGAAATTTGACTTCTAGAATTTTTTGATGAATTTCTTAAAACATCAATATTTATGTTTCTTGGCCAGATCAGCCTACATGTACATATTCTTCTTGATCTTCTTTCCACATTTGAAGATGGTTCTCAGGTGAGCGATTGAGGACCTCTTGGGCCTCTTGTTATCAGAATTCATTAAGTGATTTAGCTGGAATATGTACTGAATTTGATTGCTCCGGGCCCGGAAACACAAACACAAGCTATTCTAAGGAAACGTCAATCTCCTTAGAGGAGCTGACATACAGTCTGTTCGAATAAATGTCCTGATAAATACCCTTGCAGCAATACAATGTTGTGTGTTAAGAGTTTGATGATATATTTACATTATTACAATTAAAATAAATTAATATGATAATGCATCATTCAAACAATTCAGATACTCACTTCCGAAATGGACTTTTGGCCTTTGCCCAGTGTTCGACAGTAGGGATTGTATTACCACTAGCTTTCATCAGTCTTTTTGCCGTCGCTACGATGGTTGCCCAAATTCGTGTCATGATCATTGGGCTAAAGTGGCCATCCCATATAACGTTCTTTCGCCCCTCTTCGTCATACTCACATCCCTTATTCTTGCACAAGTCGTATAGCCTTCGTGCGCGTTGGTTTCTGGTAGGACATATAATTTCATGGTATGCTTCCCAGGATTCGTCACGACATTTTTCGCTGCAATACTGCACGTCTTTACAATGGCGGCAGTAGACTGGTTTGGTGGTTGGCCAGAATTTTTGAACGAACTCGCGCAAACCAGATGACAAAGTTGAAAAACTTTCCTTGAAGTAGTCCTGTGGGGTCAGTAAAGAGTCTGCACAGTGGTGACAAAATGGAACATTAGATTTATTTTTCACCTCACCAAAGACTTCACCAAACACAATAGGAACATCAGAAAACACTATTTCGCCTGCCTCAATATCGTCCTCGGCAAATATCGCCCGACCATATTCAGTGAAATCGACTTTCACAGGAAAATCCTCAGTGTAGGGTCCATAGAGCCGCTTAACTCGAGCTTTCTGGAACAAAACCTTTGGTTTGTCGTCCTTTCCACCTGTGCATTGTGTCGCTTTGCGAAGCCAGAATTCTGCCACCACTAGTAGATCTAGCTCTAGTAGTATCTTGCCTACACGACAAAAAGAGAAAGCGAAATTGATTGGTCGACATCGAGATTTTGAGAGCCGTTTTAATAGTAAAATTACATATAATAGTGCACATACGACTTGTAAGTAACTCTTAAAGACAAATCATGCGTTGAGTTACTTTTAGATTTATTATTTGGACTTGTATGATACCATTTTCCCTTTAGAAAATACATATATATTTTAAATTGATGCTCAACTGATGAAGTCTAATTGACATAAACGATCGTCTTGAGCATTATAACTTTGGTATTATGTTTATAATATTTACATGCGTTGTGTTTGAATGTTATTTTACGCCATCGTTAAATATTTTTCATTTATATGATGGAAGCCACTTTTTAAGTGTATAAGAGAATTTGGTTGCAATTTACCAGGGAAGAGATCACGACCTCTCGAAAGCAAACTGGTTAATTTTTCTAACAAAATTACCATGGGTGCCTATGGGGCATCAAAGTAAACTCATGATGTAATTTAAGACAATGATTTTAAAGCAATACATTAATTGTTTAGCGTATTCACATTGATATGATGTTCGTACTTACCACCAAGAAACCAGGTATCAGGGGTTCTCTTTGATTTAGGAATTAGCCATAGGTCCCCAAGAGTACTCACGGGGTCCTGGTTCATATAGAATACTTCCGCTCTGAGTCTGCGCAGTATATGGTTATTTGGATCTATTGTCAGAGCAAATGTAAAATTATCAAATGCTGCGTTCAATTTTCCCGCCAACATATTGTTGTGCCCTGCTAGTGCTGCATGAGCCGCCTTATCCTGCGTTTCTTTGTCTAACACTTTGGATGGGAATGTTTGACTTTTGATTTTGTATTTCTTCTCAAGTATTTCAAGTTCTAGTTTAAATAATTCGTCATCACCAGGATAGTAATCCTGGCTACAGAAATCTACTGCTTTATAGCCTTTTTCGTCTGTGCTGGTTTTCTCTATATCTGCTACAATAATCTTTTGGAGCTTCTTGAGATTAATAGCAATATCAGAATTTCCTGGATCAATCTTCAATCCAGTTTTATAACAATGGTAGGCGTCCTCAAACTTCTCAAGTTCAGTTGCCGCCCTGCCTCCAGTTATTAATGCGTCCATATGACGTCTGTCTGGATTGAGTGTACAAAGATAACTAACATCACCCAGGCATTCCTGAAATTTGGACAAATTGAAGAAGCTTTCGGCTCTATTAGCATAGTATTCTTCACAAGTATTGTCCTCTTCTATCAGCTGTGTGTATTCTTTTATTGCTTTTTCAAATTTCCCCGCAGAGAAGCTTTCAAATGCTGTCTGAGATAAATCCGACATGGTTCTTTTTATATATATGGATACTGATATTTACCTACAATGAAAAAAGTGAAACATGTAAGAGTATAAGTTGAGTGCCATCAGGTCATCAGGTCATGGTGACTGGCATATGATTCAATCACATACTCCTGAACATAGATATGAAGACGCCATGAGACATCGCATGGATAACCGTGAAATAATGAATATAATATGGGGCGCATTCGTTTCATTGTGCAGAATATGTTCTTTATATGTTCTGAAAAACTGACAAACGAATGATTTAGAACAGAAAGGGAACAACAATTATGGCAGACATATGAAATCGGGGATGATTTATAGCATTGTCCAGTGATTCTAGTGACGATGAGAACGACAACAGAGACGTGGTAGCGACGATAATGATGACAGCACATGCTCAAACGTCCAGTATTTGATTATAAATAAAAGTTATTTGGATTTAATTTGTTAGAAGAAAAATTGTCTTGCCAACATGTAACATAGAAACAAATTATATTAATTACACTTATGTTTTAATGCCGCAGCTTGAAGTGCAAAGAAGAAACCGCATGTACACACAGACCATCAATCGTTCGTCATGTTTGTGACGTCACTGTTACATCTGCACCACCTATTTTACGGGCACAGAGATAACATGTGCCGGTAATTCTTTGCTGTTCACCCTGTTCGGAGTGTCCGGAACGGAGAATCGAATGCGCCCCATGGTTTCCTTTTCGTCATGCATGAATACCGTCATATAGCGTTCTGTATTAC
Organism: Atrina japonica; assembly: GCA_030159075.1. Lineage (NCBI taxonomy): Eukaryota > Metazoa > Mollusca > Bivalvia > Pterioida > Pinnidae > Atrina > Atrina japonica. The sequence goes on along the minus strand of BROG01000214.1, from coordinate 54,347 downwards.
CATTAGATTACCATTAGGTAGCCAGGCTAAGGTCACATGTGGCCTTGTGCAGTGGCTTGCAGTGGGTATATTCGTTACGTTAGGGTATATTGAACAACTGTTACATCTATAGTGTAGATAGCTTTACCGTAACATAACTAGGCCATGCTGCTCTAGTTCAAGACACACAAGATCGTGTGGCAATATGTTGCCTGATTGAATGTCACCAATACACAATAGGGTTATTAGATCAGAAATTTACATTTAAGATAAAATTTTACAAGACTTAGTTTATGTTCCTTTTAAGTACTAGTCCTTATAGATTCCAGTGTAGTTTTGCTCATTGCAGGACCTTCGTGGCCGAGTGGTTAAATCACTTTGACCTTTATGTGCAGGTGACCTTTATACCCAGATTCAATTTACTTGAAGTATGCAGTCTAGAGACTGACCTTTATAAACAGGTAACCCTTATATATATAGGTGACCGCTATAGCTGGTAGTATTGTACTTTAAACTACTACATCTTTCACCTCTTGTTAACGCGGGTTTGTGAGCCACTGGAACCTAAGATAATATTGCGGGAGGCCGGAGGTCTCCTCCTGGGTACATTGAAATGGGTTTTTTCACCATTAAAAAATTTGCCGTCACCATATAAGTGAACAATGTTTTGTGTGACGTAAACCACTACTAAGAAAAAAAAGAATAACGCGATGAAGTGGTAGATGTTTTGTGTGACGTAAACCACTACTAAGAAAAAAAAAGAAAAACGCGATGAAGTGGTAGATGTTTTGTGTGACGTAAACCACTACTAAGAAAAAAAAGAAAAACCCGGTGAAGTGGTAGATGTTTTGTGTGACGTAAACCACTACTAAGAAAAAAAAAGAAAAACGCGATGAAGTGGTAGATGTTTTGTGTGACGTAAACCACTACTAAGAAAAAAAAAGAAAAACGCGGTGAAGTGGTAGATGTTTTGTGTGATGTAAACCACTACTAAGAAAAAAAAAAGAAAAACGCGATGAAGTGGTAGATGTTTTGTGTGACGTAAACCACTACTAAGAAAAAAAAAAGAAAAACGCGATGAAGTGGTAGATGTTTTGTGATGAAGTGGTAGATGTTTTGTGTGACGTAAACCACTACTAAGAAAAAAAAAGAAAAAAACGATGAAGTGGTAGATGTTTTGTGTGACGTAAACCACTACTATGGAAAAAAAAAAGAAAATGTGGTAGATGTTTCTCCTCACATAGATCCATCTGTAGAGAATTCCTACAATCATAGTGCTTTACTTTCAAGCTTTACATGTCTATCATGGAACGCCATATTCTATTCATTTACTCCTGTGAAGCCATTTGGAGTATCTTTTGATGTATGTCATTGGGTATTTCACGCCATGTGTTATGTCTTACCTAGTTCCCTCCTGCTTGTGTGCCCTCATTAAAACATTGTGTTTACAATTCACAGCGGATCAAGGAATGGTTCGTTTAATTGACATGTCCCCTTGACATGGCGTTTTGTGTATTACTATTTTGACTGAATGTAAAGTGGGTTTTTTTTCTGCTCATCATGTAGGCTTTATTTAGTCTTGAGTCAGATCTTGATTCTCGATGAGGGAAATAAATTGCTTTAGTGACATAAGTTCTTTTACTAAACACGATGCAAATTAATCGTAGTGATTACTCTTATGAATTATTCGTTTCCAAATTACATTATGAGTACAATATATTAAAGTTTTAATAGAAACATATGTGTAAGTTGCATATCCGAGAGTTTTAACATTAAAGCTAATGTGTCACCGTGTTGTAGCTACTGTCCGCGTGTTTTGAATTGCAATCCTCATGACTTCACTATCTATGTTTGACCAAAATTTTGATGTCGGTCCTCGTCCAGCACTACCCAAAAAGTTCTCGTACTTCATCTTATATACATTATGTCTATTCATTCGTCAGGATCATCATAATTATAGACTCTATATATGTGTACTCTCGTAACATCATAATTATAGACTATGCATATGAGTGTCTATCGTGCTGGAACATCCATATTATATCAACATTAAAATCATCGAGAAAAATTATTTCCGAGTTATAGTCACTGACTGATTCAAGAGCCCGTTCTAAATTATGATAAAAATAATTACTTGAATTTGGCGGCCTATAATAAAGACCAAACATGATATTTTTGTTATGACACTATACTTCGGCCCAAATAAAGTAGATACGGGCTTGAACTCGCACTTTCTTACGGCTTTCAGGTGGTCAGAAAAGTAGATAAGCACTCCGCCACAACGTGCATCTCTGTCTTTACGAAAAAACAATGGAAAGCCTGGGATATTTAACTGGGTGTTTAGTACTTGCTCGTCGAGATGTGTTTCAGTGAAAAAATCAGTAATAATACTACCAATGTCACATAGTTTATTCCTGATACTTCTAACATTTAAATGTAACACGCTTAAATCAAAGTTGTCATGACCAGGATTCATCTCAATGTCACCACAGAGAATCAGTACTATAAATAGAAATGGAAAATTACTATTGTGCAAGTCGGTTTGAATTGATAGAAGAATGAAATTCAGGATCATCGCAGTAGTTCTAAAAGCGAGGATTAGTTTTTTATTTATTGATGCAAGTATGAATTATAATTCCATGAAACAAAGCGGTATTTTCAATAAAATAGTGGATAAATGCAATCTCCTGTGGAACAACCCAATCGACGCCCTGTACATTTCAATGGAGTTACCCATAGTCAGTTACATTACAGAAAAAACTGCATGTTTGTGGTACATTGCGTCGATAAATTTGCAACCAGAATAACAATACAGGATTGTAAAAGAAACACATAGAAGAAAGGATAAATGAACAAACAAAACAAAAATAAAAAATTATGTACATACCTAGAATTGAAAGTTGGGAAGGTGAATACGTATATACAACGACTTCGAGATACAAGGTAAGTAGTAAAGCAATGTGTACAATTATCATACAGCGTAAAGTGAAAGTAAGGTCAACATGGGATATGCTTGATACTATTAGTATATTTACATTATAATCACTATACAGTGTAGAGCTGAGTAGGGTTATTTACTATGGGATCCAGTTGATACTAAGCATTGTTTACAATATAATCAATATACAGCGAAACTTGCAAAGAAAGACCCCCATAGGGACACAACAAAACCAGTCCCCATAGGGAGGTTGTCTCTATATAGAGGTCGACCCGTACACAAATGACACTATCGGGGACAGCAAAAACGGTCCCTATGACCAGGTGGTCCCTATACACAGGTGGTCGCCAAAGCAAGTTCCACTGTACTATGTAAATAAGAAATAAGGTAAGTACTAAATATGAGATATATCTGATACAAATTTAAAGTTATTGTTTGCAGAATAATCAATTTATGGTGTAGAGTGAAAGTAAAGTAAGTTTGGAGTATACTTTATACTAAGTTATTGTTTACAATATAAACGATATATGGTGTAGAGCGAAGGTAAGGAAATTATGTGATATATTTGATACTAAGTTATTGTTTACAATATAAACAATATAGAGTGTAGAGCGAAGGTAAGGAAATTATGTGATATACTTTATACTAAGTTATTGTTTACAATATAAACGATATATAGTGTAGAGCGAAGGTAAGGAAATTATGTGATATACTTTATACTAAGTTATTGTTTACAGTATAAACGATATAGAGTGTGGAGGAAGGTAAGGGAATTATGTGATATACTTTATACTAAGTTATTGTTTACAATATAAACGATATACAGTTAAGGGATAAAGTAATGTAAATATAGGGTATACTTGATAGTAAGTTATTATTTGTATTATAGCCTAATTATAGACTCTGCTTATGGATGTTCCCCGTGCTGTAATATCCTAGAATTATTTACTTTGTATATGGGTGTTCCCCGTGGTGTCAAATCCTAATTATAGAGCGTATATTGGTGTTCCTCGTGCTATCACATACTAATTATAGACTATGTATATGGTGTTCCCCGTGCTGTAATATCCTAGAATTATTTACTATGTATATGGGTGTTCCCGTGCTGTCACATCCTAATTATAGACTGTATATTGGTGTTCCTCGTGCTGTCACATACTAATTATAGACTGTATATGGTGTTCCCCGTGCTGTAATATCCTAGATTTATTTACTATGTATATGGATGTTCCCCGTGCTGTCATATCCTAATTATAGACTATGTATATTGGTGTTCCCCGTGCTGTCACATCCTAATTATAGACTATGTATATGGTGTTCCCCGTGCTGTAATATCCTAGATTTATTTACTATGTATATTGGTGTATCCCGTGCTGTCACACCCTAATTATAGATTATGTATATTGGTGTTCCCCGTGCTGTCACATCCTAATTATAGACTATATATATGGTGTTCCCCGTGCTGTAATATCCAAGAATTATTTACTATGTATATGGGTGTTCCCCTTGCTGTCAAATCCTAATTATAGAGTGTATATTGGTGTTCCCCGTGCTGTCACATCCTAATTATACACTATGTATATGGTGTTCCCCGTGCTGTAATATCCTAGAATTATTTACTATGTGTATGGGTGTTCCTCGTGCTGTCACATCCTAATTATAGACGATGTATATGGTGTTCCTCGTGCTGTCACATACTAATTATAGACTATGTATATGGTGTTCCCCGTGCTGTAATATCCTAGAATTATTTACTATGTATATGGGTGTTCCCCGTGCTGTCAAATCCTAATTATAGACTATGTATATTGGTGTTCCCCGTGCTGTCACATCCTAATTATAGATTATGTATATGGTGTTCCCCGTGCAGTAATATCCTAGAATTATTTACTATGTATATTGGTGTTCCCGTGCTGTCACATCCTAATTATAGACTATGTATATTGTGTTCCCCGTGCTGTAATATCCTAGAATTATTTACTATGTATATGGGTGTTCCCCGTGCTGTCACATCCTAATTATAGATTATGTATATGGTGTTCCCCGTGCTGTAATATCCTAGAATTATTTACTATGTATATTGGTGTTCCTCGTGCTGTCACATCCTAATTATAGACGATGTATATGGTGTTTCCCGTGCTGTCACATCCTAATTATAGACTATGTATATTGTGTTCCCCGTGCTGTAATATCCTAGAATTATTTACTATGTATATGGGTGTTCCCCGTGCTGTCACATCTTAATTATAAATTATGTATATGGTGTTCCCCGTGCTGTAATATCCTAGAATTATTTACTATGTATATGGGTGTTCCCCTTGCTGTCAAATCCTAATTATAGAGTGTATATTGGTGTTCCCCGTGCTGTAATATCCTAGAATTATTTACTATGTTTATGGGTGTTTCCCGTGCTGTCACATCCTAATTATAGACTATGTATATTGTGTTTCCCGTGCTGTAATATCCTAGAATGATTTACTATGTATATGGGTGTTCCCCATGCTATCACATCCTAATTATAGAGTGTATATTGGTGTTCCCCGTGCTGTAATATCCTAGAATTATTTACTATGTTTATGGGTGTTCCCCGTGCTGTCAAATCCTAATTATACACTGTATATCGATGTTCCCCGTGCTGTCACATCCTAATTATACACTATGTATATGGTGTTCCCCGTGCTGTAATATCCTAGAATTATTTACTATGTTTATGGGTGTTTCCCGTGCTGTCACATCCTAATTATAGACTATGTATATTGTGTTCCCCGTGCTGTAATATCCTAGAATTATTTACTATGTATATGGGTGTTCCCCGTGCTGTCACATCCTTATTATAGACTATGTATATTGGTGTTCCCCGTGCTGTAATATCCTAGAATTATTTACTATGTATATGGGTGTTCCCATTGCTGTCAAATCCTAATTATAGAGTGTATATTGGTGTTCCCCGTGCTGTTATATCCTAGAATTATTTACTATGTTTATGGGTGTTCCCCGTGCTGTCACATCCTAAATATAGACTATGTATATGGTGTTCCCCGTGCTGTAATATCCTAGAATTACCTGTGAATAAGACCCTTTCTCCCCGTGAAATTAAATAATTATACAGTATTTTTATAGGCTCTGCTTATGGGTATTCCCCGTGTTGTAACATCCTAATTATAGACTATATAGATGGGTGTTCCCCGATCTGTAACATCCTAATTATATACTATATAGATGGGTGTTCCCCGTGCTGTAACATCCTAATTATAGGCTATATAGATGGGTGTTCCCCGTGCTATAACATCCTAATTATAGGCTATATAGATTAGTGTTCCCCGTGCTGTAACATCCTAATTATAGGTTATATAGATGGGTGTTCCCCGTGCTGCACAAGTACAATTATGTCAAAGTGATTTATTTCTCCCCACCTATGTGATTGACATTGACAATTTGATCAAATTTGCCTTTACACCGGAAATTAATGTTGCTCAAAGTCTTTCAATCGGAAGTGAGAGTTATCTCTGTTGTATGTAAAAACAGGTAGATTTTGGTCAAAATGGCGTCGAAAAATGCTATCTCTTACACAGAGCTGCCGTTCTTTGCACTCTCGATCAATCTTTGTCAATGTCTAGATAGAATTCCCAAAACCGCGGTCATGTAACCTACAGAATGAATATAAAAACCAAATTACTCAGAGTAAGGATATTTTTCGCAAAAATAGAATATATAGCCTATATTTATAGCCATTTTACAAAGTATTTTCGCCTCAGACAGTCTTTAATTCTATGCCAGCATAAACATTATGCAAAAATACCAAAAAGAAAATCGATAGTAGATTTATATATTTAAAACAAAACTGGAAAAAAGCCAAGACGTGGGAAAACAAGTGGAGAGTGCACCGACAACTATGTGTAAAAATATTGTACCCTTGTACAAGAATAGTAAAGAGATGAAGCTGTAACAGTTACACTGCTTATAAAATGTTAACACGTTTTTACATCGATAATGGTTTACAAATAACGTACTAGTTAGATGTCATATGGGTAACATTTTATTTGTTCAGATATTTTCATTTAACGCTAACCTGGAGCAACTGTTGTTCGTCAGTCCTTTTTATGAAATGGTCAAGATAAAGTCATATGTAACAGATGATATCAAACGCATTGTGATGACGTAACATTACCCAGAGCACTTGTTGCAGGAAGCGTTACAACAACGTTAAAGTTCAAGGACGGAACAAACGTTGTATAGGCCTACTTACATTATTATTTCGAAAAAGTGGTATTTCATAATTATCGTTTAAAAGTTTGTGGATCATTACTTTAATTACACATATGAGTAAGTATAGATAAATAATTAGAAGCAGATATATATTGTTCTTTCACTTGCATCAGTGATATATAAAGCCCAACATTGCTGCCTGCATGTTTTATAACTAGGAGAGGTAACTCTGACATCTTTCTTGACTTATCATAGTTTGGCAAAATGTCTGGTTAGAAAATTTTATATTTAAAAAATTAAATATCGATTATTCGTTTTTGAAATAATTCATGTTAATGATTACTCGTAGTTGTACGGTAGATAAAACCACACCACGCTGTCGGATGGATAACGGTTAAAGTTTGTTGGTAGGCTAGTAGGAGAATGCATTATTTCATAAAAAGAAGTCGAGATGTGAAGTGTAAAAAATTGTGATCTATACAGTGGACTAATGCCCTGCAAGGGTGACAAGGAAAATCAGGTTTAAGTTTCGTATGTTCATTGTTCAACAAGAGGACTAATGCCGTGCTAGCGTTACAATGAAAGTCAGGTTTAAGATCCGTATGTTCATTGTTCAACAAGAGGACTGATGCCCTGCTAGCGTGACAAGGAAAGTTAGGTTTAAGATTCGTATGTTCTTTGTTCAACAAGAGGACTGATGCCCTGCTAGCGTGACAAGGAAAGTTAGGTTTAAGATTCGTATGTTCATTATTCAACAAGAGGACTGATGCCCTGCTAGCGTGACAAGGAAAGTTAGGTTTAAGATTCGTATGTTCTTTGTTCAACAAGAGGACTGATGCCCTGCTAGCGTGACAAGGAAAGTTAGGTTTAAGATTCGTATGTTCATTATTCAACAAGAGGACTGATGCCCTGCTAGCGTGACACGGAAAGTCAAGTTTAAGATTCGTATGTTCATTGTTCAACAAGATGCGTTCAAAAGCCTACGTCAGTCGTTTTCAACACTTTACTAACTCTTCCACATCCAAGGTCATTGAGTTTCACCAGGTTTATGTCAAATGTACATGCACTGGATTGAGTTTTAGCTAATATTTCTAGTTTTTTGTTTACCTTCACTTTATTTATTTTATAGGAGCGTTCTCTGACTTGAGTGTAAAACTTATGTTGTAGATTAGTGTTACTGAAAAATTTCCCTGTAACACTTGGGGAGCATTAATTTATTCGAAATCACAAAGATAAAACATTATCAATGAAGCAACATTAATGTTTCAAAGTCCATAGCATATAATCAACATGTCCATGGCATGTTGTCAACATATCCATGACGTATTATCAACATATCTATAACGAATTATCATGTCTATAATGTATAGACATCCATAACGTATTGTAATTAAACACTATACCGGTAAATGTTTTTGCTTCCATAATGAATTACCATCATGTCCATAACTTATTGCCAACATGTCCATAACGTATTGTAATTAAACAACATAAATGTCTCTGCGTCCATAACTAATTATCATATCCATAACGTATTGTCAACATGTCCATAACGTATTGTCAGCACGTCCATAACGTATTGTCATATCCATAACGTATTGTCGGCATGTCCATAACGTATTGTCAACATGTCCATAACGTATTGTCAGCACGTCCATAACGTATTGTCAACATGTCCATAACGTATTGTCAACATGTCCATAACGTATTGTCAACATGTCCATACCAAATTGTCAATATGTCCATAACGTATTGTCAATACGTCAAAAACGCATTGTCAAACGCATCGTCAATTGACCAGTCACACCCGCCGAACAAATAAAATAAGCGCAGAAAAACTTCTCGTCGCAATTAGTACAGACGACTTATCAGTCGTTATCCAACAGGTAACTCATTACTTCTTTAAGTGAAACAGAGTAATGGCAAACGTGGACATCAGTATCAATAACTTTTCAGTACGTAGTTTACCTCTGTATATGAAATATTCATATGTTGAACACGCCCTGGTAAATCGGATCATCTGTGAGTTATAAACACCATAGTATCATATTCTCATCTTCTCATCCGGTTGTTTGCTTGTTATGACCAGGGGGTTGAACCACAGGTACTTGTTTCTATTAATGGGGTAATTCTTGATCCGAAATTATAGAAATAATGTAACAGAATATCGAACAGTGACAGTATTTTATATTCAGAATAGTCAATCTTAGGACGAAATGAGCTTTTATATATCATCTTAGTTCTGAGTGCACATTCACTACTTGTTACATGTGGGTGATAAAGGTGGTGTTATAAGCAATAGCTAGAGGTATGTGGTCAAGGTTTCACACTGTGAGAAAGGTTATGCGATAAAACATGAATACCACAGACATATGTTATCAAGTCATGATACAGTCAAGTACCAATACCGTTAAAATACAAATACTCTCTCAGGAAAAGTTACAAAATGGATAAAAAAATAAAGGGACATTAGCTGTGTTTTCCATATAAAATATATATATATATATATATATATATATATATATATATATATATATATATATATATATATGTGTGTGTGTGTGTGTGTGTGTGTGTGTGTGTGTGTGTGTGTATATGTGTATGTATAATCGTCTTTTAATATTTTTAATTATATATCTTCCAATGACAATCAGATTGATGTACGGCAATAAATAATTGATATACACTGACATACATATTTCTATATATTTTGTGAAAATGTCGTATGTATATAAAAAGTAAGGTTGAATTAATAATTTCCAAATGAAAAATTGCTTAACTGGGGTTTTCAAACATAAAAAATATTAATAATAAATATTAGTGTGACTGTGTTTAATTGTGTTTTTGTTACTGTCCATCAATCTAGGTAGTAAAAAAGGTAAAGCCCTTCAAAATTTGAGCTCATATTGCTTAAAAATTAACTGTTGTTCTTTAAAAACAATCAGTTGTTCTAATGAAAATATAAACATTCCACTCACAGACATTTTATTTCATACAAACCGCGAAGGTTTAGGTTAAGAGCTGCATGTTTTATAAGTCTTTGACAAACTAAGATGGCCCCTATTGAAAAATTTAACAAATCGATCAAAATTTGAATAAGTACGCGTATATATATATATATATATATATATATATATATATATATATATATATATATATATACATATATATAATATATATATATATATATATATATATATATATATATATATATATATATATATATATATATATATATATATATATATATATATATATATATATATATATATATATATATCAACATTTTGTTGTAATGCAATCCATGAAGATATTATCTAGAAACATAATAAATATTTGGCAGGTTTCCAAGCCGAAAATAAAAAACGTGCTCTTTGAAGAGAATTATCAATTATCATCCTACACGTGTTTTAATGGAATGCGTATTTCAAAATCAAAGTACAGTTGTATTTTACTTATATTAAAGTAATTGTACTTAGCTCTCATTTATCTAAATTATAACTTACAGTTCCATGCTATTTTATAATTATGCTGTTTTTACTTCATTGCATGTATCTATACTTATGGTCCTTAAGTTTGAGAAGAAAAACAAAACACATGCAAGTTGTACTTCAACCAAAAACACAAATAACTCTAATTTAATGATGTAGTTCACATCAAAGTATTCGCGATAAAAAATCCTATGGATGTAAGTTATACCATAGACTATTATAAACGTAATACCAAAATTAAAATGCTCAAGACGATCGTTTCTGTCAATTAGAACTAGTACAACATATTACCGATTTTCAATTACCGTGATTTTCACAACAAAATATTCACGGCAAAAGAATCCTATAAAAATGGCTAATGCATGAACAAGACTTGACACTTCACTTTGTGCAACCAATGATCCAGGCTACGTTAATTCAGGAAATGAAAGAAATCAACACAGGTAAAGAGAAAGTTTAATATCAGGAAAGGCAGCAAACACACTAAAGGTATAAAGGTAAATTTACTAGGGGAAAAGGAAACACAAACTTACGCTAGCCCCGGTAACTCATTCCCGATCGCTTGTTAATCAGAACAATGGATTCATTATATTTTCCGGCAAACGGACAGATGCAAGTACCACTGCTCGTGAGAAAGAGATATTTCTGATAGAACCGTCAGATATAACAAATAACATATGAACCATTCGGAACATGCCGGGTTATAGTTGCTATTTTTGGTGGTACAGGCGTATGTCGACAATATTCTGACAAGACTTACAGATTAGTATTAATAAGAAGCGCGTGCTGCTGAGAGGCTCCCAGCAGGTAAATATCGAATTGTATGCAAGAAACCAACACTACGCTTATATCAATATTAATTAGTTGCATCTGGTTGTGTCCGATGACAGATGCGCGTTACACTCACTAGGGGTCCTGCTTCATGAGCTGTAGATGTATCTTTTTATGATTGCTAAATTACGAATTTTAGGGTTCATGAATTAGAAAAAAAACAAATATCCCAAGTTTATGTTACAGATACTGGAATATTTCAATCATACGCAATTTCAAACTTATTTGACACGCCTTATCCGTGTCCCGTTTGTATTGAAATGTCACAATATCATCATTTGATAAACACCCCGCCTTACATTTGATAGACACCCCGCCTTACCTTCGCCTCTCTAGCTACGTAGAACTTGGAAGCAACATAGTAATTTTTATTATACTTCGCACACAAGGAGATTTTTTATATCTGGGAGAGTGCTCCATCTGTAACGCACACATACACACACACACACACACAGATATACACACACACACACATATATATATATATATATATATATATATATATATATATATATATATATATATATATATATATATATATATATTGACACGACTTTTGAATTATCCATTTCTCGAGCCTATAGCCTACATTTTAAATTCTTATTAACATCTGCGCATACTTTTTCAGATGTTGAATTTAGCAAAATTGTCAATTTGAATGCAAAAAAAAAAGTTATCTACACATGTTTTATTTGATTGTCCACATTCAAGTTCAAGGGACATCGCAGACACCAACTGACGTCATCGTCAACCTGCAGATGGATGAAGTCAGCGTACCTAGTGAATAAAATAGTTCAAATTACCGTATGTTAGCCAATCAAACCGCCGATAGGTTTTATAATACGTTTCTTATAATATATATATATATATATATATATATATATATATATATATATATATATATATATATATATATATATATATATATATATATATATTCTTTGATATTGATAAGACCGAAGATGAATATTAATGTAAGAACGACTCGGTAAGTAATGATCTAATATGCAGCGTGTCTACTAAGAACCATTGCCTCTCGCCAATATTTCAAGCTATTATTTTTTTTTCGAGTTCGTTATTGGCAGCGATATAGATTTGATGAAATATATCTGACGTATTATAAACACTATACAGTGATGCACATATCATTGAAATAATATTTACATGAAGTTGGCGAAATATTTCATTCGAATGTGTAAATTTGCCGAGTTATTCCACAATCCATAACTTAGTTTGTAAATATTTCAACAAAATCCCGGAAATCGGTCGCCTGGAAATCCTCTCCAGTTAGAGATACTTTCATCAAGATACCAATTGCACGCACCTCCAGGATGAAGACAAGGGACTGTTAAGGCGGCACTACGTCATACGGGTAATAAATCAGGAAAGCCTCGGTCAGCATTTCATGAGTGTGTCAAAATAAATCAAATGAAATTTCAAAAAATCCAGCCTAGTTAAGGATTTGTCAATAATTTACGCATTTGATATCGCCTTAGAAGATCAGTTATCAATCAATTTTATTTATATTGACGGTAGTGTTATGAAATGGCGTAAAATGAGTGATGAGCATAACTATTAAAATGCTGGAGACTTATGAATGTGTAAGAATGTTAAGGTCAATCAGCTGAGATATCTGTTCAGGGAGTATGTTACCAGTGTGTAACAATGTCAAAGTGAATCAGCTGAGATATCAGTTCAGACATTATGTTACGAGTGTATTACAATGTCAAAGTGAATCAACTGAGATATTAGTCCAGACAGTATGTTACCAGTGTGTAACAATGTCAAAATGAATCAGCTGAGATATCAGTTCAGCCATTATGTTACGAGTGTATTACAATGTCAAAGTGAATCAACTGAGATATTAGTCCAGACAGTATGTTACCAGTGTGTAACAATGTCAAAATGAATCAACTGAGATATCAGTCCAGACAGTATGTTACCAGTGTGTAACAATGTTAAAGTCAATTAGCTGAGATTTCTGTTCAGACACTATGTTACCAGTGTGTAACAATGTCAAAACAAATCAGCTGAGATATCGGTTCAGACATTATGTTACGAGTGTATAACAATGTCAAAATGAATCAACTGAGATATCTGTTCAGATAGTATGTTACAAGTGTGTAACAATGTCAAAGTGAAGGTGCTAAGATATTGCAGACACTATGTTCCGAGTCTATAACAATATCAAAGTGAATCAACTGAGATACCAGTCCAGACAGTATGTTACCAGTGTGTAACAATGTCAAAGTGATGGAGCTGAAATATCGGTTCAGACACTACCGTAAATTGGGATATTTGGTCATTGTTTAAGTTTGGCCTATTTGGTCACCCTATTATAATGGTTAAAATTAAACCGTCCAAATGGACACAATGTTTCTACCGGTACTTTTTAAAAACATTTTAGTGTTTAATAGGTTAACAAACAAGTTTTGAACTAAGTCTTAATTACGAACCATGTGACACATCAATTCTTGTTATTCTTATGGCACCTTTTAATATTTTGATATTCCAAACACCTGGAATGTTCGACACGACAAGACCGAGATCTGATGATAGGTCAAATTTAAACATGATATAAATATAAATGGCCGAAATTTAAAAATAATCCTTCATTTTGTGACCAAAGTGGCCAAATTATAGCGACGCCAAAATATCCCAATTTACGGTATGTTACCAGTGTATAACAATGTCAAAATGAATCAACAGAGATATCTGTTCAGATAGTATGTTACCATTGTATAACAATGTCAAAGTGAATCAACAGAGATATCTGTTCAGATAGTATGTTACCATTGTATAACAATGTCAAAGTGAATCAACAGAGATATCTGTTCAGATAGTATGTTACCAGTGTATAACAATGTCAAAGTGAATCAACAGAGATATCTGTTCAGATAGTATGTTACCAGTGTATAACAATGTCAAAGTGAATCAACAGAGATATCTGTTCAGATAGTATGTTACCAGTGTATAACAATGTCAAAATGAATTAGTTGAGATATCAGTCCAGACACCAGTTACGAGTTTTTAACAATGTCAAGGTAAATCAACTAATATACCAGTTCAGACACTGCACTACGAGTATGTAACAATACCAAAATGAATCGGCTGATAAATTAGTTTAGATCGTATGTTTCGAAAGCAAAATCTGTCTATATATCTATCTGTCTGTCTGTCCGTCCGTCCCTTCATCCATCCATCTATCTATCTATCCATTAGATATCTGAAATATACATTTATATAAAATTTGAGCTGAACTGATGAAATCTTATAAACAATCGTCTTGATCATTTGTTTTTGCCTCCTTTGTTAAACTATAACTTTGCTATTGTTAATGATATATAGTATGATAAGATAGAATCATCTTTACAGTTAGATACGGAGCAGTCCACTAAGAGTCCGAAGTTTCTCTGTCACAGTATTGACTTTATTCACATCATCCCCCCAGAGTGTCATTAAACGATTCAATACATTACTATGATCACCCTACCAAATTTTACTCCAGTGTCTCGATAAATGTAGAGAGTATAATTAGATCTACATAAAATATCTGAACTTCAAATGTAGCGGGATGTACACAGATATAGTGTTAAAAAAGTCATATAAATGTTGTGGTGTTCCATAAATTCCACAAGCAACTGATAAGTGTGTGTGTGTGTGTGTGTGTGTGTGTGTGTGTGTGTGTGTGTGAATTAATACAGCTTCTCAAACCTTAAGAATTAAAGTACTATAAAGACAATTTGATGAGATATTTCACCATTTCAGGTAATTCTGTGTATGTTACGTTATATAATGAATAACAATCATTTGAAGAGATATCCCATCATTCAAGTAATTCTGTGTCTACGAGTATAATTGATAACTATTAGTACCAATTATGTAAACCTTTTCTAAATTCTCAAAATAATTTGGAATAGTCGTTCGTTTTATAACGAAATACAGTAACATTGATAAGTGCAGCAGTGTCATTTTTAATTTACTGGAAACATCTAATCCTATTTGTGGACGGTTTTCTGGTTCATGGCTAAGTTTGATAAGTGGGAGGTGTGGGGTGCAATGTTATATTTCGGTAGTGTGATAACCGGACTACTGTTTTGGGGACTACTAGATTTACTGCACGTCCACAATATCGTATATAATGCTAAAACATATATGTTATGTGACAACATCTTGTGTACATGACCGGTAAAAGAGCACCTGGTCTCACAACTGATCTTTCCAGATTTTCTGACTCACAAGCCTGCATTTTCATATCTTTGTGTCGTGCCTATATAATTGGGGAGGTATGACCCGAACAAAGCAAAATGACGGACGGACACAACGCAAAACTATTTTAATAATAATCCCCGGAAGCGGAGTAATAAAGGCTCTCAAAATAACTGTGTAAAATCCAAGTAATTCAAACATTAGTTTATTGGTAATTTAATGAGAACAAAATATTTCCACACATCACACTATAAATTACAAGCACACAATATATTATGGAGTATTCAGAAGATTATACAATATGTTTACGTAGTGGATTAAATCCCACACAGACACCACGAGCTTCTCACGCATTGGTCCAAGCGGAATGACTGATATGAACTCTTTATGATATCATTATTAAAGCGCATTTATACTTGCAAGTGATAAATGGTCTCTGAATTCCCGGATCTTCGCGATAGTTGACGATGAATGTTTTAATGCGCACTTGTTGATTAAAAAATTATGGCTACTTTGAAAATGTTGCAGAATGAAAACTGGCGTATTTTGAATTGCATATTAAATGGATTATGAATGTTTTCACCTACGTTACTATGGTGTTTAATCATTGAATGATAACTGAATATTCAATTGCTTAAATTTATTCATTGCGGATATGTAAAATTGGGATAGTATTGAAAAAAAAGCATTTCAAGATCATTTCAACTCTAGAGACCAAAATGGACCAGTCTAAACAAAAGGAAATACTATCTAGAAACTTAGGGTTGAAAGGGTAAAACATAATTTGTAGTAATCAAATGCAGATAGGACGAGTTCGGTCATTCGGGGCAAACTTGCACTTAGAATCTCATGATAATTCCTTATTGAATTTCCAGATAGAATTTTAGAATTAGAATGTTTTAAAATTAATATCATATAACATCGAACACCAAATTCGGATTTCCGTTCATTTCATGGTATAACAAAAACACCAAGCAAGCCCTGCTTGTAGTCTACTTTAGATCCATAATTATTCAGAGTACATACACGGTTCTAGTGGGTGTTCTGTAAAACATATACCGGCACATATTTCCATATCATATTTTAAAACTTGATGATCTTATAAAAAAACTGAAGTCATTTTCCAATTACTAAACAATTTTTAAGTCTTGTTGACGTCACATCTTACCAGCAGCGCATCATTGACGTTTTACGTCGATGTTATTGCATTTATTAACATATCGTGACTATCATTGTCACTAGTTTACCGCTTTAGAATGTTCCACCTTACAAACTTTTTTATGACCACGCTTCCAAGCTTCTCTCTGACACTGGACAGAACAGTACCACGCTTTGTGACATTTCCCACATCCGGAAAATTGGGTGTCCTCGGGAGCTTTCTTCTTGCATTCATTACAATATTCCGGTCCATCTCCCTCAAACTGACATCTAGCGCACTGACACCAGAAATTAAATGATCTGTACAACCAAGCGCGTCGCAATTTCCTTGGCATTGACGTATCAATGTATGTTGTACAAAGTTCATCGCCTTCCCTGATGTCATACTTGGCGACAACTTTGATACCACCGTAACCATTGACCGTACTGTCAGTGACCTCTACATTGTTAAAACAAGAATGATTTATACAAGCGTGCAGTGGAAACATTCCACAGTACTTCGCTAATGGTGGCGAACTTTGCAAATACTTCAACATTCGGATGCCTCTGTCGTCTTGGGGGTCTAGGTTATCTGCGATATTGGTCATAAATCTATGATATGGCGTCACATGAGATGAAAAGGACTGTAAGTTACACATTGCCTGATAAAATCTACCATTGAAGTCCGCATCAGTAATCTGCATTTCTACTCCATCTCCACAATCGATAAAGATTTCGCTCAGTAGTCCTAACACCACCGACATCCGATTTGCAGCGGAGGAACTTCCAAACGCTATGAATCTGCAAAATTAATATAAATCATAAAGTTCAACTAAATGTTTTGAAGTTACATGAAGTGTTCGCTTATGCTGAAACATCGCAACAATTGGAGAGATGTCAAAGGTATATTATTCGTGCATTATATACCTATATCAAAACAATGAGATGGTGTGCCACATCTACATGGGCATACTAGTCGGTCCTAAATGTTCTGCCTCATTCAAAAGACACGTGATGCTGAGAGTTCATCAAAGAAATAGTCAAAATAGTCACTGCGATTACGTTCAGCTCTGACATGGCAAGGATCATTCCAATTAAAAGGTCAAAATTCTAAATTCCCTCAAGTATATCTGTAAATATGATGGAGTCGTTTGTATTTTTTTTTACCTCGACTGAATGGTTAAACCATCGCTGGAAACCATGATGATTACATAGTATTAGCAAAAATTTGCCAGTGTACTAAAATGACGTACGGCAAGTGTAAAACAATATGTTATCCGGATCTCCGCATCCAATAAGTAAATGTTACAGACTATAAGAAAGGGGGAAAGCCATAAGTAATGCATCTACGGTGTGGGATTGATATCCATTGTTTCCTTTTGAAACAATAACAAAATACCCTCCAAAAATATACAATGTAAATTCTTCAAGCAAACAAACGTTAACCAATTAGAATTTGATATACAATACGTAATTTTATTTACGAGGACACACTAAAATAAGTTGTCCCTCTATTCTTGAGGAAGTGACGCGTCGAAAACAATGTGTCAAATTGTGTGTTTGTAGCTGTCAATTTTTGCAAGGAAAGAGATAGTGCCACTCCTGTTTCTGAAAGATTATGTACCTTAACCATAGCTTGAATAAGAATTATTCAACCGAATATATTTCAATGTACTTTAAACTTAGAAAACATTTGGACTTTCAAATTATCAAAGTGTTTTATATTAACGGAAATATTTGATTGTAATTCTTAAACAAATTCTGAATTGTGATATAAGATTGATTGATGTAATTAAATGGGAAATATAATTGAAGCAAAGTATCAATATTATTTACACTCGTCATGGGCATATAATCACAGAAAAGAACTTTACAGACTATCTACAAGGAAAGACACCATACTTAAAGATCTAAAACGACCTTTTGCAGTCTCAATGTCAAAGTCTCAAAATTGTTTATATCAAAACAATTAATAATTGATGGCAGATATCCACATTAATTCAGGAAAGAAACTCACTTACTGCTTTTTGAATTTCAAAATGAAAATAGAATGTACTTTAGATATATATTGTCATTTCAATATTAATCCAGATAATGTTCTGGGCCGGAAGTCACTTTTACTCAGTACTCAAGCTCAACCAACTGTTCAAGATTACAAGGTGAACCCTATAAAATGTAGGCTGCAACTGGGCATATTTATATATTGATGACATATTTTTGTTAATAATAATGAAAATATTTGCTCATTTAAAGAAAATTTCCGAAATATAAAAAACTGAGTAAGTACTCAAATTTTGGTTACCGTATTCATTAATATTTAAAGGGAAATTATTAGTGTGACCCAAGTTTCTGTATGTGGAAAATGTTAAATTGTCATGTTTTTCCTATTCAGTCTAATGCATAAATTATACAAACGGCTATATAGTCAAAATAATAAGATGAAAGACTAGCATTAATATTGGGTAAATTAGGTGACGTAGGACCCTATTCAAAAAAAGGACAGAGAGAGCAGAATGATTTCGTTATCTCCTCCCTATCAAATACTCCTTGAGTACCCATGAGTCACGAAATTTAGTTTTGTTACTCCTGAATATGAGATGCTGCAATCAACATTTGACTGCGGTTTTTAGAAATCAATATAATAGACCAAATACCTATGTACGGCTCACGCAACATGCGGCAAACTGAAGCATAAGAGGAGACATAATGACCCTAAATATTGTCCTTTTGTTACTGAACACGTAAATTTACGACAACCACTTCATTGCAATAAAGTAATTGAAACTTGGTAGGTACTTACTGTCGATAAGGGCTTTTTGCTTTCGCCCAGTGTTCCAGAGCTGGTTTAGACTGTCCCGCTTCTTTAGCCATATACTTGGCAGCTGCAACAATACCTGCCCACATCCGGGCAATAATCATCGGACTGAAGTGTGCCTCCCAAAGTTCACACCATTCACCGTTTTTGTTGTATCCCCATCCCAAATTTCTGCAGATTTCATGGAGTTTTTTGGTAGCTTCATTTCGTGCTGGACAAATGAACTCGTGATGACTAATCCAGGCTTCCTTTCTACATTCCTCACTACAATAATTGACTTTCCCGCAGTTTTCACATGACACTGAATCAATCTTTGGCCAATATTCCTCCACAAGGTCCTTTAAATCGGGTTCCAAAGAACTCAGTTGCTCACCAAAGTACATTTCTGGTGTCAACAATGAGGCTGTACACTGATCACATGTAGGCGCCAATTCATTATTTTTGTCCAAGACTTCGCCCATTACAAGTGGAGTATCGGTGAAGATCACATCTCCTGCAGTAATTCTACGAGTTGCTACGACAGCCTTTCCATAATCATTAAAATCAACTCTAACAGATGTGTCTTTAGTTAAAGGTGCAAACAAACGCTGAGCCCGAGCCTTTTGAAACAATACTTTGACACCCATATCTTTGCCTTCCGCCAATTTTGTTGCCAATTTTAACCAAACTTCAGCAGTTACAGGCATATTGATTTCGTGTAGTATTTGCCCTGGAAAAAACAAGAATGTACGAATGTCAAATTTTAAAGAAAACTGAATATGCAAATCATGAAAAATCGAGATGATCGGTTTCATAGATTTATGACAATAATGATGGTGTATGCAATGAAAATTGACAAAGAAATATCTTGTTAAGAATAATAATCAGATTTCTATATACAATTACTAATAGTGACGTGTAGAGTGATTTGTACTGATGGACGAACAAAAAATGTTGAAAAACGATTAGTTTGATTTTCTTTGAAGAAGTTAAACTTAAAAGCACTGTTGTGTAGTTTCCAACGCATTAGGCACTGTTTTCCATGACATATGACATTCATATAACGGTATCTGTGTAGTGCTTACATGTACAGGTCTGCCAAGGTAAACTGGCACATGTTTACAAACACAACGAGTCTAAATCAAATCATAATAGGAGTGACATAATAGGAGTCCGTGCGAGGTAATATGTTTTATTTCTAAAACCTATCTTTGGAAAGTAGATGGCACTGTCTTGGTTTTAGACTGAACATGCATGTGCAACTTTACCTTGGAAGACCTATAACAGTTGGTTGGTTTAGCACACATAAATTATTTTATTTGATCTCTTTTTAACGAGATACTATCTTGTTTGAACGAGATATTTAAATCTTAATACTTAACAAAACTATCTCGTGATAACGACATAACCATCTCGTTATAACGAGATGATTAAGCTATTGAAACAGGAGAACTCATTACAACAAATCAGTTACATGTATCTCGTTATAATTCTAATGTTATACAATGTATTTACGGCTTGTTTCACGGTCCGATTTGTGTTTTGGTGGTGCATGTTAGCTACTCTCTCTATTTTTCGTGATTTTAGTGTATAACTTTTAGTACAGAATATTATATTTTGGTCTCGGTATGGTTCGCCCTGGAACATATGCCCGGCTGATTTACAGCCTATTGTACTAAAACATTGATATGCACTAGTAACAAACACGTATCACTACCACGTTAATAATAATCTTCACAGCTACGCATTTGTTGAATCAATCTAGTTTGCAAAACTAGTATAGACAGAAATGTGAGTGTAATTTTCTACATAAATGCATATCATTTATCAACCCTCGTCTGCACACCGCAGTTGAAAATTTGAAGAAAAACACCAAGAATTAAAGAAATCAAGCGAGCACCTCTATTCGGTAGCATCGTTAACCAATAACATTATCGTTATCGTCAACATACCTCCAAGTCTCCATATATCAAGTGTCCTCACAGTTTTAGGTACAGCAAACAGATCTCGAAGCGCATTACTCTTGTCTTCCATTAGATAGTAAACCTCCGCTCGAAGACGTCTGAGGATAGCGTTGTCGGGCTCCAACTCGACAGCAAACGTGAAATGTTTCAAAGCCTCCCTCAATTTGCCGTCTAGCATGTATCTGTGAGCCTCTAATGCAGCGCATGACGCCTTCTCTTTAAAAGAGTCATCCTCTAAATCACACCAAGGAATCGTGTCGTCAATTTTGAATTTAGTTGACAAGATTTCTTTTTCTAGTTTCAGAAGTTCGTCATCCCCTGGGTAAGGTGTCTGGGTACAAAAATCTATTGCATTGTAACCTTGTTCTGTGCCATCGCCTCCCTCTAATTCATAATCTTTTAATATGATTTTTTGTAAATTCTTCAGATCTGTTACAAGTTCAGCATTATTTGTTTCTAGTTTCACACCAGTTTTATAAAACTTGTAAGCTTCTTCCATTTTCGCTAACTTTGTGGCGGCTCTTCCGCCGACCAATGCAAGTTCTACACTTTCTTCTCCAAGAGACAGCGCTGTTTGAGCGTCGATGAGAGCTTGTCTAAACTTCGAATCCTGTAAGTAACATTCTGCACGTCTGACGTATAATTTCCCATCTTCCGTATTATCAGCAATGAGTGACGTCAGCAAGTCGATGGCATTGTCAAAATGTCCACCTTTTATTGCTATATCAATCTTTTTCTCGATTTCCTCTCGCGACATTTTCTGTGCAAAGAAATATGAATATATATGTCATTATACAGTTTATAAAACATTCCAACATTTAAGTAAATGTTATGTTTGACATGTGACAAAACTAAAACAATACTAATCAAATTGATATTTTAAAAAATGTAAATAACGAAAAATCACTTTGTATCGAAGTATAGACGAGACCTTACTTAATCACCATTATAATGTATTTACTTTTGATTTACAGTAAACTTTGTAACTTTTACCATGTGTAATAAAATGTCCCAAAGTAAGTTTTTGCGGTTGTCATGGAAACAAAATAAGACTGCCAATGTTAAGCAGCACTGCACAACCCGATTCATTACTACGTAGATTGAGAGGTGTAGTGTTCGAGAGTTTTTTTTTCTTCTTTTTTTTTTAGTTTGTTTTTTTGGTGTTTTACGCTCTCAGTTACATGGTGGCGGCAAACTTTAATGTTGAAAGAGGGAACTCGGTAACACTGCACCCTCGAAGAGACCCCCGGGCTACCGCATCTAAACTGACAAAGCTCGAACGTGTGCTAACAATCGAGAGGTCGGGGAAAATATTACATAATTGGTGTTGATGTTTCTTTAATATATTATGTCCAAAAAGTGATTATACGGTAATACAGATGACTTTATAGGTTTTTCAATATTTTTCTTTCTTTTTATCCAATCAATTCTAAATTTTTGAAACAGATATGAATTTAAACAAAGCTCGCAGTCATTCAATCTAAGATCTAAGGTAATCCGCTATAGGGTCACGAGCGGATGACCTCTTATAGGTGTGTTATGTGCAATGAAAATGCGATTTACAATATTTTGAAAGTTTATCGAATGGTAAAGAGGTGTAATTTATTACAGAATTTAGAGAACTACAGCCCGTCTTGAATTCATTTGGAATATTTTTGGTGATTCGATCCTTTTCTCCTAACCTTCGGGGATTTTGTGTTTCCTGTTGTCATAATGTTTAAAGACAAGCGTACAAGATCTCGTAAGTTGCATTTTCAAAGGTAGAAATTTTCACATCTACCAGGTCATTCGCACGTGACCCCCCACAGCGGATTGGCTTGCGGTAGTCCTTATACGCGAAATTCCAGAAAACTGGAGCGATAAGATATCGGTGTTTTAAGGGGCATTAGCTGCGGTTTTTTTCGAAAAAATATTTTCTGTCTTCTTTTACTGTACAATAACATGAAAAAGATAAACACATGAACAAAAATTTTATATATTTTGTTAAAATTGCTGGAGAAATACAGCTTGGCAATTATTTGTAACTCGGCCCCACTTTTTTGTATAATTATGCATTACAACGCTGGAACTGACCATTTTCAAACAATATATTTTAATATTAGATTTTTTTTACTTGTTTTTATTTAACTATATTTGTATAACATAAAATACTTTTCTTTTTCTAGTATGTGCCATTGTTTTACTCTCTAGGTTCACGAAACAAAAGCAACAAAATAATTGAAAATTGCGTATTTCCCTTATTTCGAAATTTGAAACAATCACTTATCTCTTTAATGGGTGTGACTTGCGTGTTATTTTGAGTAAAATAAACAAAGGAAATAATAATATCGTATTCACATTCCGCCCCCCCTGGGTTTAACATAATCCGCCAATGCTAGATCCACGGGGAGTATTTGAATATTAAT
Organism: Atrina japonica; assembly: GCA_030159075.1. Lineage (NCBI taxonomy): Eukaryota > Metazoa > Mollusca > Bivalvia > Pterioida > Pinnidae > Atrina > Atrina japonica. The sequence goes on along the minus strand of BROG01000214.1, from coordinate 30,393 downwards.
TAACCTCATCACATTATACGTATAGAGGAAGGGGTATGTAAAGCGAGCAGATGAGTCATATTACACAAACATTATACATACTTTATCACAGATCGTTTTGCTAAGAATATCAATGATTTAGAATGTCTTAATCTTTTTTCTAAGTTTTGTAGATATGTTTTTAATAAGTTTAATTCGATCAGTTTTTCTTTTGTTAACACGTCAGTAAAATTTATAAATGTACATTAAATTGCATCTCCTAAAATGTATTGTGCTTTTTCTGTCGCTTTGGGGTTTTTTTTTTTCATTATAGGAAGATATATTTTGGTTTGAAGGTGGCCGCTAAACATAAAAAAAAAGAATTGGTTATTTTCTGGTAACATTCTCACTTCAAACAGAGAAAAAACTATGACAATTTTAAATATTTACTGCAACTCCCTTCTGGATTTGTCGGTACACGCAGTCACGTGACCCGAGTGTAAGCCGCTTTATATTTTGGCTTATGAATGTATGGATGAATCAATAAAGAATAGAATATCACATAAAAGCAATACATTACCACAAAACAAAAACAAATTCGGAAATACAAGACTAAAGCTACATCTGTAGCACACTGTACAGTCCAAAGGCCCATATGGCGATATATCTAGGTCATGTTGTGATGTTCAACACTGTCGGAAGCAAAATGAAAGTGGGTGGGGGGCTAAACCAACTTAAAACACACAAACGCCAGAAACATCTAGGTGCTAAGCCTTAATTTTCAACATATATTGCTATCATTGCCAAAAAAGTGGGGGAGCTAAAGCCTCCCCCCCCCCCCCCCCCCCCCCCGCCGGTTCCGACGCCTATGTTATTATATCCAGAACCACATACCACAAAAATGAAAGTTCGCTTCATAGTTAAAACAGAAAAAAGAGAGTTAGGCCTAGTACAACTTTGTCAAGCATCTCTGATAAACAGGTCGATTTGTTTACCTTCTCCGGATGTTCCTAACAGAAACAATTCGTCACTCGCATCGTGTGAAATCAGGCCGTGTGAAATAGGCCTACTTACGTAAGTTACATACCAATCAGTCATCATGGTTCCCATCTGATTAGTAAAAGATGTCAAATAAAATGGCTACTTTCAGTAGTCATGAATGAATATTAGCTGTCTCTGTCACACTCAAACTTCCTATGGTATACCCTATTAATAATATATCAGAATTAAAACGCAAATTCGTTATATTTACATACCGACTGCAATTTCCTTCATTGCAAGTATATAGAACGATATATTGTATATTCTGTAAATGCAGTCGCGTGCCCCGAGTAATAAACGCTTTACTTTTCAGCGTAAGAATACATGAACGATTCAATAAAGAATAGAATATCACATGTTTATTTCTTATATATTTAATTCAGCATACTCATAGGCGCGATCATTTGCATTTTCAATTCTCTTCTGACACAGTTAATCTTCCGGTTACCAAGTAGACGAATATTTTAAAATAATTTAAAAACAAATCTGACATTTTTTCAAAATTTTTCATATCACTAGTTTCTTTCAAAATGATATGAAAAAAGAAAATTCCATTTAGTATTTCCGGAGAGAAAAGGGGAACTACTTCTCGTCTCACACAGCTGTTGAGCTGTTACGTCAGTTTTTCAAAACTCCCACCGCAAAGCCAATTACATAGAATGAATTTCGTAGCCAGCTGACTACAGATTCACAGAAAATGGTAATATATATAAATATAAAAAGTGTTTTTCATTTTTTAAAGCACTGAGTATAAATGCAATGGATTATGGAAAAAATTCAATGTAGAGCACTTCGTGCCGCACAGCCTTTTTTCCATAATCCATTGTATTTATATTCAATGCTTTAAAAAAAATGAAAAACAATCATTAATTGCCCCGAGCAAAATTCTAACTCACAGCTTTGGATATGATATATCAAAGACGACAATCACTGAGTCATCACGTGATTCCATAACCTGAATATATGTCTAAACTCATTATTCATATTTCCCTCGTTCTGCGTGTTTCTTAATCCGTAGAAAATTGACCGGGTCATTTTTCTACAAATTTGGGTCAATTTTCTACAAATGCCCACGTATGATTTCTTCGTAGAATATTGACCTCGGGTTGTTTTTCTATGCGGGTCACTTTTCTACATTACACCGGCCTACCGCGGTTAGAAGATCACAATATCAGTTTAATATAGGTTCCAGTGGGGATCGAACCTTTTCTGAACAAAGATATGAGAGACTTCGGGGTATAATGTGCTATGCTCAACCACAGTGGCCCCAAAACCAATTAGGCCTACTTGATAAGTTGAAAAGAACCACACTGACTAAAACAAAATATGTAACTGAAAAACCCAACTCTCGAAGTACCTTTGACATTGTTGCTCTTTACTACCCTGTGGTGTTTAAATCGATGGGTTTCCGATTGTTATAAATTTGAAGTGACTGATATTTTTGCAGTTGACAGACATACCCTGTTACAGAATATGGAATAGAGTGTCATTAAATTCTGTAAAAGGACACCCTCAAAACATTATTGAGTTGGTATTTTACTAGATCAATTTAGGGACATCTTAGATAATGTACTGGCAAACAAAATATGCCTCAACTGTGTTGAATTTTAATTATTTCATCAGTGATACTACTTAAAGGGAGATAATTCAAAAAACACGAAAGATAATTGTTATAGTTCATAATGCATGATTACCCGAAATTACGTGAAATAAATCGCAGATCTAGTCACGAATTCAGGATGCGACTTTTTTTGCAACGATAGGCATAGATGTTGAAAATTGGGGCTTAAACCCAAGACGTTTTTGGCGTGTGTGTGTTTTAAGTCGGTTTAGCCCCCCCACTTCTGGCGTGTGTGTGTTTTAAGTTGGTTTAGCCCCCCCACTTTCAATTTGCTTCCGACGCCTATGCACAGTAATACGTTTGTTACTTTATACTTAAAAACTAGACTCAAGTTAGTGTCTTATGAATATTACCGGCAATTGTGTTACCGTATAAGCTCCGTTTCAGATCATGGCGACTTACAACCAGCGAGAAACGTGCTTCAGCTTACAGAAACCTTTATTATTTGAGTAAATCGACATCACAGTATAATACGCAAATCATTATATGTTGATCCATCTCTTTAAACGAATAAATAATTCAGAATAAGAATACAAACATAAATATTTTACCTTATAATCTCGATATTCAGAAACTTCCAGTCTCCGTGCTGTATGGACGCCTCTTGTTCTCGGTATACTATTTATAGTAACATAAATATCACATTTCTTACTGAATGGCATGTTGATACCAGATGCGGAGTGAGACGCTATTGAAGAGAAGTCGTATGGTGCTAATATATGGAAGTTCGTTATCATCAGTGGGTATATCCCCCCTACGCCGATACATATACATCAATTGATGTGTATATAGATAGTTAAATGACACGACAATATACTTCAACTTATAATCTAAATTATTTTTGGTTACGGGTGTGTAGTCGATGCTTTTACCCAGGTGTATATTCGATGTAGATCTGTGTAAAAACGCTCTCTCTCTCTGTCTCTCTCTCTCTCTCTCTCTCTCTCTCTCTCTCTCTCTCTCTCTCTCTCTCTCTCTCTCTCTCTCTCTCTCTCTCTCTCTCTCTCTCTCTCTCATTACCTTTTGCAATCACAATTCAATAATTCAAGATATGAAAGGACTATCACAGTCAATGCCACCACTAATATCATATATAGCGCTGGTTCGAGTCCCACTGTAACTTAAGCCGATTTTTGAGAATGTTTGCCTGTTTACTGGCGGAAGGCCAGTGGTCCCTTCCCGAGTAGGTTGTAGTAAGGTTTTCGCCTCCACTAATTAAATCCTGGCCGCTACCATATGAGTGAAAAAGTTTTGAGTGGCGTAAAACAACATTCACAATACATTTTTTCGGAAATACAATCTAAGTATACATTATCTCCAAACCTCACTCTAAGTGTACATTATTATATCAAAACGTCACTTTAAGTGTACAGTACATCAAAACCTCACTCTAAATGTACATTATATCAAAACCTCACTTTAACTGTACAGTACATCAAGACATCACTCTAAGTGTACGTTATATTAAAACCTCACTTTCATTGTACATTTGTATATCAAGACCCCACTTTAAGTGTACGTTATATCAAAACCTCACTTTCATTGTACATTTGTATATCAAGACCTCACTCTAAGTGTACATTATATCAAAACCTCACTTTCATTGTACATTTGTATATCATATTAAATCCCACAAGTGTACATTTGTATGTTAAACCTCTCTTTGGTTTTGACTGTGGAATGCAGGTGTTACAGGTCCACAGGGGATGTTTAATTTTCTGTGTCACCTAAATCTCTCTACCCCCACTTGAATATTACAGGGGTAAGCATATATCCAATATACTTTATATCCTAGTGTACATTACATAATAACCTCACTCTCAGTGTACATTATATCGAATCCCCACTGTAAAAGTATATTTTTATATTATATCAAGTTTATATTTGTATATAAAAAATTTCAGATACCAAAGTATAAATCAATAGAATGTCCAGGACATAGATACAAATTCGATAAAAATGGACAGACACGGACCTCTGGAAACCAAGAGGTGGGATCAGGTGCCATGGAGGAGTAAGCATCCCCTGTCGACCAGTCACACCCGCCGTGAGTCCACAGTCAAGTCCAATGAAACACGTGAGGAGTGTATCCTCGTCACAATTGATACAGACGTCTCAACAACCGCCAACGAAAAGGCAACTCAACATTTCACTTAGTGAAACAGGGTAGTCGCAAACAAGACTATTATACCGACCGTAAAATTTGCGGAACGTTGACATTAAACGCTGTTTTCGATATCCCTATGTCAATAATTTGTCAGTGAGTAGTTTCCCTCTGTATATGAAATCTTTATATGTTGTACACGCCCTGACATATCGGATCATTTGTGAAATATAAACTACATATGCGGGTGACTGAGGGATATTACTACTTAAATGTGGAAAATTTACGATGGGAAAGCCGAAATCGTCGCGTTTGTCGTATAGCTTAGTTGCTTATTTCCCGTCTGTGTTTATATTAAGTGAAATGTCTAAGTATGAAGCGTGTGTGCTTGATTCTGTTGTATCTTTAATTTCTAGTTCGCTGGGATATATCACATTGACATATGTATGAAAATTGTCATTATTAATTGACAAAACGTCATCGATATATCTACTTTTTCTTCAGCAGTTTCTGAATGAAGTCTGCTTCGTATGAATAAAGGGCAGGGTCGGCAAATATAGGAGCACAATTGGTTCCCATAGGAATGCCGACAGTTTGTTGAACATTACAAATATATTGTCTATTAGAAATTCCAGCATCAGCTTCAGTGTATTTATGTAGAGAATCAGAGTGGTGTTTGACGAAGTAAGTATCCTGATAGCCAATCACTAGATATTTAAATTTTCGGGTACCACCTTTATTGAAAAAAACAGTTGTCTTTGATGCTGAAAAGTCTTTCTTTTATTTTTTATGTGGAATAGTAGTGTAAAGAGTGGAGAAGTCATAAGTTTTGATACTGTGAATTCGAGAAAAAATGTGTGCCTTCAAATTTTCTAAAAATGTGTTTAGAATTTTCCACATCTGATTTACACCGCTTCTGGAATAAGCAACTGTACAGTATTGTTGAAGTTTCTCCTTAACAGCTGTCAATATCTTGGAAAGGAGTAAAGATAAAGGTTTGGTAGAACATTTGCTGGATCCTGCTATGTATCTTTGCTTATATGGGGTTTTATGAAGTTTAGGTATCCAATATAAATGTGGTAGCTCGAAATCGGTATCCGTTGACGGTATATCAAATGAGCGTAATACAGACACGTGATTTTGAAGGACCTCGTCCTTTGAAAGTGAGCTACGTGTGTATGTAGGATTTCCAGAATTCGTATTAAACCCAAGTTCTTCTAATAAACAATTATAGTAATGTGCCTTACAAATAAAAACTATTATTATACTTCACTTTAAGTGTATATTATATCAAACCTCACTTTAAGTGTAGATTTGTATATTATAAGTAACCTCACTTTAAGTGTACATTTTGTCAAAACCTCACTCAAAGTGAAATGTTGAGCTACAGCTCTACCAATAGTGACGAGGATTCGATCCTCATGTATTTCATTTTGATTTCACAGTGGACTCACAGCGGGTGGATGCTTACTCCTCTATGGCACCTGATCCCACCTCTCGATTTTCAGAGGTCTGTTTTACCAGATTTGTACCTTTATCCTAGACATCCTAAAGATTTATATTTTGGGTATCTGAGATTGTCTGTATCTAAGTTTATATTATATGTCATCATGAGTAAGAGACAACTGTGTTTTTCAAGGATTGGTGCCACATTTTAATGTGATGTTTCATCATTTTACTGTAATAGTTTAATCTCCAAATGTAAAAACGCACTATGAAAATAACTATGAATTTGCTAAACAATAGTTATAATCAACTAAGTAAAACATACTTAAATGAATTTTTTTCTTCAGCTGTGAAGAAATTCAAAGCATTTTATGATGTTTATTGGTTTCTTTTCCAGACAAATCCTCCTCATCTTGTCGATAAAAAGAATCGAGTATATAGTTCCAGCACTGTGACTAATGCATATTTAGCCGTTAAAGACCAAAACATCCCTGTTTGCAGAGCGGACAAACGATAATCTTTACGTGACAGAATATTAGGCAATGCCCAGACTGTGTTACAACAAGTCGATCCCCTACTATTGACATGGAACATGGGGTTAAACTTGTTGAACATCTAAAAAACAAGATGGCACGGATATTGCCTCTGATTTTGCATTTATTTTTTAAAAAGACGTCCCAATGGTAAACCCTTTACAATAAGAAGGTTTCGATGTTTTTGTCATGAATTAGAGTTGTGTTTTAACCCAAAAGTCTTGAAGTCCGAGGATTGCCGGATTACCAACTCAGATACAACACCAAGAAGCTTTATCAATTAATAAAACTTAATGAGAATTATTTACAGAAAATTGTAAAACTAAATTATAGATCCGACAGACTCAATTGCAATATCAGTTTTAAACAGTCTGAGTGAAACACTTAATAAACAAAATTAAAACTGTTACATTTTTCCTTTTAGTCTTTCAAATAAATATTGAATTTTCAGTTCAGTTTCCTTGCAGAAAGATATATTAACACAGTAACTTTTCACGTGGTTCTGTAGCACAGTATTACAATGATTAACACACTGCCGAATATCAGCAACAAGTAGGAAATAAACGGTACAACACAGCTGAAATCTTGACTCCTAGTCCGGCTAGGCCTCCATAGAATTACGTGAGCTGCCTGCGTGTTATCTGGGCTATTTTTCGGAATTTCATTATATATACACAACTATATTAGGCGCTCAAACATTCTGAGTGGTTCATATATTAATAATGATATTAAGTACTATATACGGAAGAGTTTGGCAGTCACTTTGGGTAAAAGCATTACAACTACAATTCTAGGTCGTGATAGTGCAGCTGTTGTTGCTACTACTCCTTATTTTGTGTTTCAAGGGCAAATGATGCGAAGAGTTGATGCAATCTGTTACACCGTGGATCTCTGACTGTGTCAGCAATTCAGGATCGAGTAATGACATTATTTGGAAAAGCCAACTTTAAAGTTGGCAAAACGAGATAAAAGGTTGAAAAAGCCAACTTAAAATTTGGAATAACGAGACAAAAAGTTGGAAATTCCAAGAAAAAGGCTGGAAAAGCCATTTTAAGGTTGAAAAACTTTAAAGTTAGGCAAACGAGAAATTAAAAAAAATGAGATGGCCCCAATACGCTTCCGTAGCTACCTGTATGGCACCGTGTTTACGTTTTTATGGAATGTTGGTACACTCGGACCTCTTTGGCTAATTCATGCCTACGGTAGTCCGGTAGGCAGCTCCCTGACGCGCATTTTTATCTCAATCGGAATGCCCCCAAAACGATAGCTAAAATGATGGTTATCAGTAAAACTGCTAAATTTATTTCACAGTCTGCGGCATCAGAAAATAACTGCGTCGTGTCCTGTGGCCGATCTGGAACACCTGTTGTGGTCATAGTTTCGGAATACAACGAGGAATAATCTAATGGTAGATTCGGGGTCGGCGATGTAATCAAAATTGGCCAAAGCACCATTGTATCTGAAATTAGAGGGAAAAGGCAATTACATACATTACCCATGATTTTCTACTACAAATGCTGAACTAAACCGGACAATACCCCCATTTTAAGAGTTAAATGTCAAGACCAGATGGAATCATCTATCTACAGATATATCTATATGGTCATACTCTAAAACCAATAGATCGTTTCTTCTTATTTAGTCGTCCTCCTTCCTTTACCTGATTTCTAAAATAAGTGTGGAACATATCCCCGTCACAATGAAACAGAACAACATGATATGTAAATGAAACAATATGATTTATATGAATGATCAGTAAATATGGAATGAATGTCACTAGTAGACCAGGTACTCTCTGATTAAGTATTTTATTGCCAGAATCGCAAAGTGTCTTGACAATTGCAAAATTCAATCTATACAACTTCAAGCCATTATGTTTATTTTAAAATAGGAATGCCTTTTACCAAATGAAATTAAACAGTATATTAAATATGCATCTAATATTCAGTGAGGGTTTAACACAATTGTGTGTGGTATTTTACCGGTCCGAATGCACTTTGCACTCGTTGACCCCAAAACCCCCTAAAAACTGTTAAAAATAGATAAACTGGGAATTCCCGGGGGGGCGTCCCCCGCCAGACCAATACTATTCGCGAGTCCGATAGTTTCGCGGGGGCGTCTATGTCATTAAAAATAAAATGTCTATAACCTAAGAAATTCTTAACAGACATAAAAAGAAGAAGATGGGAGAAAAAATATGTACCGTCAGCGTCAAACGATTTGACATTAATAAGATGACGATACGACCACCAAGTAAAAGGGAAAAACGGGTTATTTTTCTCAAAATCTTGTTATCAGTATTCTGAAGATGAATGTCAACCTCTCTTAGACTGAAAACACCCGTTTTGTTTTCGTACGGGATTAATGCGACTTAGCCGTCTTACACACACATTACCGTTAAAATACTGATTATCCGAGGATGAAGACAAGGATTTCAAGAAGGTGTTAGATAAAATAGAGCTTGCTGTCTTCGTGGAAGGTATCAATCACCAAAAAAACTTTTAAGAAACGGAAAGGATGTCGAGGAGTTCCCATATACTCAAAGGAGATGGTGGAAATATCATTTACCCTAAACTAACGAGTGAATGATAAAAAGATCGTCACTAAATTCAGGATGGATAAAGAAGTCTTAGATCCTAAGGATTATATCGGGCAATATTGCAAGGTGAACACCGTATTGACATTCGACTACGCTTTTGTAGGATCTCAAAACCAATCCGTCGGCATGTTTGCCGGACCCGTCATAGTCGACAAGATCGAAACGAACGACGAAGGAGAAGAGTTGTCTGACATAGAGTCGTCGGATGACGAAGATTGAAAAAAAAAAAAAGATTTTCTAATAAATAAAAAATTTTCATTAGAAAATCATGTCTCTGGAAAAGATGTTCAAGAGCGTGGGATTCACCGCCGAAGACGTGACGGTGTGCATGATGCCTCGTTCGGGCAGACGTCCCGATCCCTGTCCCCATCCGCCTCTCCCGGAGTCCCATCTTCTGCTATCACCATCACAGAACGATGAAGATTCGCGATTTCGAGCCGTTGAAATTGTGCGAGTCGTGCAAGTGTTGGATGTCCGACGCCTGTCTCCACACGTTGTGTCCGGCCTGCGATCGTCGCAGACAGCGCGGACGCCACTATTATCTAAAATATACATCGCGTAATATGAATTACGAAAAACTAAAATATGAAATCCGTTAAGAAAATTCGGAAGTTATAGAAAAAACGAGATGGTAGCGAGTTTACAGAGTCTTTGTGTTCGTGCTATAGATGAAAAACAGATATCCGATGCTCCATCGAGTCTCAAGATATTATATTACGAGTTACTTATCGACATTCTCGAACGGGAGAGGTATTCGTATCCGTTCTTTCAAGAGTTTTTCCCGTATAAATGTGAGGAAAAATCGACTAATCATCATGCGTATTGGTTGTTATTTCATGCATACGGAGGAGAAGACGAATGGCAAAAGGGTCTCGATTGGCGAAACAAATTTTATTGGTTTCGCTTTTATCGAGCGAATGATTCATGGAATAGTGAACTGGATTGGTATAATGATTATCACTGGCAATGTTATAACCGGGATACGGGGTTAGGAGAGTCGTGGGATAAAGGTGAGGTGGGTTTTGGTACACGCAATTGGCGTAATAAACGCGATTGGTATCGTTATAAACTCGAGTTTAAGAAGGACGATGCATGGAATCCCGAAGTCGATTGGCGACGAAGATCATTATTCTTCAATCCGTCAAAAGACCCTTCCTGTTTCAATGAAAATTTTAAGGATTGGGGTGAATATAATAAATCTCACAATCCCGAGCCTTGGGATTCTAAAGTAAATTGGTATAATCAACGTTATTGGTTTGTTTTTAATTCTATCTCCGCAGAGTATGAACCTTGGGATCCCACCGTGTATTGGTATAACAAAAAAGAATGGGCTTTTTACAACCAACGATGGAAACAAGACGAATCGTGGGATCCCGACGTGAATTGGGGGAAATTATCATTTATAATAATGTACACGATGTAATTTATATTTTTACACAAAATATAAATTTTATTCTATAAACTTATAATCCGTCGGTTGTTCCGTCCGCAAGATCAGCTTGGAGTGTTTGCGTTGCGACAGTTCGTGTTTGAGACGTTTCCTTTCCTCTTCCTGAACGACGTCGTTCTCGTCCAGACATTCGTTGTAACTGAATTTATCTTTCGTAAAAAAGAGAGCGACCCACTTGATCTGGGTTCTAAAATCTTTGGACGCGCTATTATATCGCTGCGACAAGATCCAGACGGACTGGTTAGCGTGCCTCCCCGAAAAGGCCAGCATGGACAGGGCGTCCGCTTTCTTCTTGATCTGCTTCGTGGCCGAACAGTCGTCGATGATGTACAGCGTGGGCGTGCCCTTGTATAGATCGTAAAAGTGTCGCAGCGTGTCCTGCAGTAATTCTTCTCCGTTTTTAGAAACGGGATTGACGATGACGACTCGTTTGTCTTTCGGATGTTTGACGTCGTCGCCTATCCATTTTCTCGATTTGTACGCTCTGTTGAAGTCGATCGAGGGACACAGGATGACGATGTGGTCGAAGACGTCTCTGTATTCGTTTTCCAGCAGATCGAGAACGAATTCCGTCTTCCCGCAACCGGTGGCACCCACGATCATGGCGGCGGCGTGAGGGTCTCGCATTGAACATTTTTTCTTATGGGATTTTAATTTTTCTTAAGAGACGACGCCCATGAAACGACCGTTCGACATGTTGATCTGACCTTCCTTGACGACGAAGATGTAAATGTCCACGGGATCGGTGTCGGTTTCGGGTGTTTTCTCGATGCGCACGGAAACGCCTTCGCTGATGTTTTGTAACTTGCGACCCGTGCCGTGGAGGTGGTTTTCGGGCGTCGTTCTCAAGTCCAACCAGAGTGCGTAATGGTCTTTGAGATAGTTAGTTCCCCAGAGTCACGTTGCTCAGCTCGAGTTCCTTGGCGATCGTTTCAGTGACGTTTTCGCGATTCAGGGAGAAAAACTTTTTAATCTCGTCAAAGTGGTGATGTGGTCTCATACCGGCCGAGAACAGTTGGTTCGGCTGACCCTCGATGGTCATTTCCACTTTGGTGATTCGCGGATTATAAAATTTCTCGGGATCGTTTACGGAAATGTCTTTAAAGAGAAACAGGATGCCCGCGAGAGACTTCGCGGGGGTGTTGATCTGATAATTGAGGATGCTATCCGATTTACTCATCGTCGTTTTTGCGATAGCGCAAGATCTGGTTGAAGTAATAGGTATGTAGACCCGCGTACTTTTGTGTCTGATGCTGCGTGCGAGATTCTCGTTGGTGATTTTCTCGAACTCCAACGCGATGTTAGTCGCCTTATAACTTATCGCTTTTTTATTGGCGTCGTCGGGGTCCGTCGAGACGAACGTGTTTGGCGTCGTTAAACGTCAGCATGTATTCCAAACGATCTTGTAACCCCGCTTGATAAAAGGGTTCGCTCGTCTCCAAGATTTCGAAGTCCAAGGGAATGCAAAAGCGATTCCCGAACGTCGCAACAATTTCGTAGTCTTCGTTGGTGTCGCGGGGGTATTTTATAGCTGGTGGGGTTTTGCTCTTATTATACTGAGATCTTTTGTCTGTATCCCCTGATAGGCCATGTTACGTCGTTCTATCTTCCAAAGATCGTTGTAGACGAAGAATTTATTGGCATCGTCGATGCTCTGAACGGTGTTCCCCGAGATCTTCACACTAGATTTTCTTGACGATGTTACGTCCCAGATTATTATAAACGCCCGTTTTGGTGAGATCGCCGCCCTCCACAGCGACTTCCCATGTCGAAGCACAGTTTCGTGCTTCTGGGGGACGATGACGTCGTCATCGCTCAGATTTGGAAAGCGAACCGTCAACGTTTGGTTTTCTTCGATGCTCGACGGATTGTGGGACACGGCCACCGTTTGGCGAATGCCCTTCAACGCCGAAGGGTGCGCTAATTTCCTATTAGGATCGAGAATGTGTCCGTAATTCATCATCTTTTTTCTATTACGTAATAAAAAATTTAAAGCGTTTTTAAAAAAATGGACGATAAACCAAACAATAATCAAGGATGGGGTGATACAAGAGGCGACGATGATGATTGGTACACCGAATATGAGAACGTTGAACTGCAAGATAAACCTTCGAATACAGTCAATGAGCCTGGAAATACTGCGGATACGTCTTTCTACGATAATACGAAAGGTCCTAGCTGGGCCGGTGGAGAAGATCTGCCTCCCGGACTAGTTGTTGAGAATGTAGCGTCTGAAGAAGAAACTGCTGCACTAGTGAATAAATGGAAAGAAGCCAAATCTCCTTATGGTATTAAAGCTTCTTACGAATTTAAAGCATCGAAACAAGGTGACTTATGGGTAAAATGGGGAGCGGAGTGGGAACAATTAACGTATAAAAATAGAAGAGGTTTTTATGCGGCATCACGTTATAAGGCTAATTTTCAAAGTGCGATGGGTATGAGGGTGGAACTTCCTGTACAAGAGGTAAAAGAAGTAAAAAATAAAAGTGACACCGTAGAAAAGGTATTAAAAAAGGATGATGATGAAACGCAAGCAAAACAACTAGACGATGCAATAGCAGACCTATCGAGTAGTCTATACACCCTCGTCGATGCATCGACACAACTCCGCGCAGATGACTTTGAGGGAGAATTTCCCCTGAGAGAACTGCAGGGATTGAACCAGAGTTTACTAGACATTTGCGGTGCATTAAAAGTTCAAGAAGCCAATCTGAGAGTGGAACGCGAACATTTAATATCTGGATGGGAAGAAAGACTCAAAGAAAACAATCCGGGTGAAAAAGAATGGCTCGAAAAGGATATAAATAAAGCGCGCGATGAACTCGATGGGATTAAAGACAGTATCGCTGATCTCAAGGGTGACTTGCGAAGGCGACTGGCTGATGTAGCAGAGCCGATCAAGAAGTTAGTCGACGATAATCTCCCCTTGAGAGAGAGAATCGCCGATCTGTTCAGAGAACAGGGCATCACCATCTTCAGCGTCCTGACGGCGATCGGCATGACGATAGGTTTCTTGGTCGAATTGCTCCTTCCGGGGACGAGTCCACCACCACCCACTCCACCTCCGCCACCTCCCAACAAGGAGGGAGGAGCGAAGGAATGGATCAAGAAACAGCTGGACGCGATCGGAAAATTGCTCGCGAAACTAGCCGTCAAGTTCGGCGAGGCGTTGCCGGGCATCTTAGGCGCCATCGTGTCCTGGATCCTGTCGACGCTCGGCAAGACGGCGATGTGGCTGGGAGAACATCTGTGGGTCTTGGGCATGGTCGTCGTCGGCTGGTTGTTAACGAAACTCGACGAAGACAAGAAAAGAAAGTAAACGCCGCGTCAAGACGGCGGTCTTCTGATCCTCGTGATCGTCTGACGGCGGCGGCGCGATCTCTACGGGTGGCGATGGAGAAGGAGTTTTACTCGTTTGGGTGGCGATTTGATCTGCGGCGGCGGTTGAATCTTCGCGAACGTCTTCGCGTTGAGGTTGGTGTTCGTTCCCGTCGTCGCGGTGTCGGGGCGATCACGATCTCGTTATTGTAGCCGATGATGTTCTTGCCGATCTTCAGCTCCATGTCGCTGGGCAGCATGTAGAGCCCCGGATGGATGACGTAGGTCGAGCTTGGAATTGGCGTACTTCAGACAGTCTTCGTAGCGCGAGATGTCGGCGGGCAGGTCGAGCGGTCGGTTGATGGCGTCCTCGACGTTGGCCAGGAACTGATTCTTGGCGTCCAGCGACGTGGCGCTCATGTCCGCGATCGAGGTCCTCGTCTGACCCTGCGCTCCCAAGATCGCCCAGACGAAGACGCGAATGGACGCGTCTAATCTCCTCAACCCCGGAGTCGTGAATCCATTCGATCGATCGTTGACGAAGGTAGACCACTTCGATTTGTAGTTCCCGAAGATGTTTCCCTTGATCTTCCAATCCGTCTCGACCGGGACGTCGAATTCGCGACAGAGTCTCCGATACGCTCCCTTATCGATGTTGTTCGCATAACGGTCGAAGGACGGATCGGAGGGTAGGGGTGCGGCGAGTTCTTGCAGGACTCTTCTGATCTGATAGTAGATGTGGAAGCTAAAGAACGATTTGGATAGGTGATCGTTTCCCATGTCCAGCGTCACCCCCGCATCCCGTCGTCGCGCACCCACACCGCGTAATTCACTTGATTCTGCCAGAATCCGCCGATGGACTGCAGGTACCATCGTTTCAACGTCGTCGCGCGATAATAATCGCTATTATACTCGAGGGTCATTGGATTACTATACTCGTCGAAAACGTTCTCGAACGACGCGCGAAACTTTTCGGTCGCGTTGGACGTAGACGTCGAACGACGATAGATTTAGATTCTTTCTGTACTCGTAGACGTTCATCGTATTTTATATAAAAAGTAAAATTTTTATATATAAAAAAACAGCAATGTTCTGTCCTCGTGACGGACATCGGAAAACCAGTGAAACTCTCTCGTTACGTCCGATAATGCGAAGAACGGCGAGTGGTGCGTGGGCGTCAAGGCCATTCGCCTTTACATCGGGTTGTACAACGTCAAGAAAGACGTGGAGATACGCTACGCCGTAGGGAGAGACAGACCCAAAGTCCAAAGCGTGCACGCCGGGTCGTACAGTTTCACCGACCTACGACGACTTCTCGCGAAATACTTCGACAAGGTGTTCCTGGACAAGACCACCATGAGATTGAGAATCGACGGGTCGGGCAGCACGGCGGTGGTGCTTCCGCCGGAAATCGGCAAGATTCTCGGCATTCGCGCGAATGCGGCTCTCGGCGGATCCATCTCCGCTAGCCGGAGCGTCAACCTGCAGCCGGTGGAACTCCTCAACGTCCATCTCGACGAGTTGGAGGAGGGTGTCAGAGACGGCACGGCGAAGGACATCCTCATGTCCCTACCCTGTCCCAACGTGAAATTTTCCGAGTTGTACGAAAAAGACGTCGCACATCCCGTGTTCCTGTCGTTGAGACGGGATCGCATCTCGGAAGTGACGATACGTCTCAAGGACGAGGAAGGCAATCCCGTCGACAATCACGGTCATCCGTTCACGTTCTATTGGAATTTAAGAAATTCTAAAAAAGAATTAAAAAAGATGTCTAGATCGGGATTCTATTGGGAAGACGTGGAAAGGGAAGAACTGGTGGAGGACCTGAACGAGAGACTTCTCAAAGACCTCGACGACGCCAAAGAGGAGATCACCGCGTTGGCCAAAAACCGTCGCATCATGAACACCTTCCAATTCGAGGTGAATAAAAACGGAAGACTCCGACCGACGCTGGGCGTCAAGATGTTGTTCGACGGTCACGTCATCCGTCTGGGACTCTTGGGCGAACTGGACGTGACGCTCGTCCTGAACGACGTGGAATACAGAACCTTCCCGGACCCAGACCGCGCGAGATCGTCCCGCTGAATCCGCCGTTGCGGGGTGACGGCGGGCGACGTCCTCAACTTCGCCGTGAACAAAGGATCGAAATCGGGATCCGTCATCAACGGCGTCGTCGTTCTCGACGTATAAAAAAATGTTCCCCCTTTTCTTAAAAGATGAGTAACAACAAAGAGACGTTATACCCGACGTTAGAACCCGATCCGCAAGAGTATCGTCTCAGACGGATCGGAGAGATCGAGCAGACTTCAGACGGGAGATTGAGACGCGGAAGAGCGTGCACAAGAAATACAAGCGAATCGTCAACACCGCGGACGGCGTCGACGGCGCGCTGATCGCGGGAAGTCTCGTCGTGGGGAGGACTGGGATTCGGCCGTGCTCATCGCGGGCTTACCTCTGCAGATCGTGGCCGTGACCGTGGGATCCGTGGGACTGGTCATGAAGGGAATCCGACGAGTGTTGCTGAAGAAATCGGAGAAGCACCTGAAGATCGTCAAACTGGCGGAGAGCAAACTGAATTCCATCACGGATCTGGTGAGTCGCGCGCTGGAGGACGGGAAGATCACGGACGAAGAATTCGCCACCGTGTCCCACGAACTGACCAAGTATCGCGAGATGAAGGACAAGCTGTACGCCAAATACAAAGCCGACGACGGCGTAAAAAAAAGTATCGAGTCGCGAGACGGAAGAAGATCTGCGCGAACAGCTCCGCACCCTTCTCGGCGACAAGTCGACATCTCGTTAAGTCTGAGTATTACAAAACGATGAAACGCTTCACCGAAATGCTCGTGTTCGCGCTGCTCTCGATCGGCGCGTTCGGCTCCCTGATCGTCATCTTTTTAATTCTACATCTATTACGTTTGGAACGGTATCGTCGCACGGAACGTGGGTTGAGAAGACTGTTGCATTCTTTATAAAAAAAAAATTTTATAAAAAAAGAGATGAACGTGGACGAGATACTAACGAACGTTGCCGCCGGCGCGACGACGACGACGGACGCGTCGGTCAAAGACAGGTTATCGTCCATCGTCGGGTCCGGGCGATCACGTCATTTCCTGCGAAAAGACGTGTCTGTCGCCGATCTGGACAAGATGAACGACAAGGAACTGGACAATCTAAATCGTCTGCTCAACGCGCGACTCGGCATGCGCATGAGTAAATCGATCGCCAATTCCATCATCACGCTGTACGCCCAGAGTCTTAAATATTTTTTCGATTTGCAGAACGAGCCTCGACTGATCGAAGAACTGAGCGAAGACCCCTTCCTCGACGCGGCCATCGGCGAAGCGTGCTGTAGCCTGTTTCACCACTTTCGGCTCCTACTTGGCACCTCTCAGCCTCACCGCCACGTCCAGCCGCTATATAACGGGATTTAAAAAATCGGAGGGTATAGAGAAAAGACGATGAATCCGGAAGAACTCCTAGTGAAAAAGAATCCGAAACGTCAGGAAGCGGGGAAGAAGGGAGCGCAAAAGAGGTGGAGTCGTAAAGGTCAGGATAGTAATGCTAATGGCCAGAATAGCCAGACTAATGGCCAGGATAGCAATGCTAATAGCAATGCTAATGGCCAGGATAGCCAGACTAATGGCCAGGATAGCAATGCTAATAGCATTGCTAATGGCCAGGATAGCCAGACTAATAGCCAGGATAGCTGGAAATGGCTAGCGGCCGGCGGACTCGCGGTCGGATTGGTGCTGTTGTACACGAAAAAACAACCGCCGCCACCTCTTCCTCCTTCTCCTCCAGAACCTAAAAAAGACATCAGACCCAATCCTTACGAAATGTATTAAAAATCTTTTTACCGCTAATAAAAAATGGGTGTGACAATGAGAAATATTTTGGAAGCGCTGCCGGTGGTGGGTGGAGGAATCGTCGTCACGAGCATGTGCGCACTCTTATTCGCGGACGTGTTAAAACTCGAGAAAGTCGAACACGTCCACGTCCACATCCGCACGTTGGACAGCAAGAAAGGCGACGAGACGGGGCACATCTTTCTTCACCGTCACCTCCACAACCCCTACGAGTAGGACCCCCCTACGAAATGTATTTAAAAAAATCTTTTTCGCTATTAAAAAAATGTATACCACCAAACTGAAAACGTTCGCGGAAACGACGGCGACGGTGGCGGCGGGAATCTTCGCCGCGAGCTTGATCACGATCAAGCTCGCGAACACCTTCAAAACCAAGAAAATCGAGCACGTCCATATTCATTCCTACGCGACCGACTACGACGCCGACGAAGACGCCGACGAGGACGCGGACGCTCACATCCTTCATCACCACCACCACACGACGGACGACGAGCACCTCATCGACAACGACATCGATCACATGCTCACCACGCTCGCCACCTACTGCAACGACGTCTACAACTCGAACAACGGCTCGACGACGACGGTAAAATCCGATAAATAATAATTTTTTTCATATAAAAAATAATATGAGCGAAAAGGATTTGGTCAACACCGCGTATCACGCGGCAGTCGTGACGGGACTCGCCACGGGGTACGCGCAACTTTCCAAGAAGTTGCTCAAGACGTCGTCGCCCAAGCTGGACGTAGATCCGAAGGATCTCGGAATGATCTTCGTCGACTACCTTCTGGCCGAGTACACCAAAGACATGCTGATCAAGAGAGGAATGATTCCCGCCGATATCATGAAATAAAAAAAAAAAAAACTTAAAAAAAATGGCAACGATCGCGATGATGATAGGCGGCGCGGTAGTCAATGCTCTCGCCTTCTCGGGATCGCAATTTCTATTCTCGAATCACGAAGAACAGAAAAGACACGACGAAGCGATCGAAAAACTGACCAAGGCTAGAGATCGGTGGAATCACGAACGCACGAAGCGATTAGATTTTCTCAACGAGAGACTCAGGAAGGAAGGACATTCCCTGTACACCTACAAAGAAGTGGATGCCGCCATGTCACTCTACTCGCAGATGACGGAAGAAGCGGCGATGCCGCCCGAACCGAAGTTGAGCGATTTCTATCAGCCCTCGGAAGAACAAAAAGACAAGGAACTCCTCTTCGTGATCGTGGGAACGGGACTCGTGTTCTACGGCGTTATAAAATTAACGACGTAAAATAAAAAAAAAATGGAAGAGATCTATTACAGCCCCAAAGGTTACTGGAAGGGATGGACTGCCGTCAAGAAATTGGCCAAGGCGGCTAAAGTCGGCGAGAAGGAAGCCTTCGACTTCTTGAAAAAAACAAGACGTCTGGCAGATCTATCTCCCCGCTCACCAAGAAGATCGTCCGACCCCGATTCGAAAACGTAAAAGGAAAACGACATCCACCAGGCCGATCTCCTGTACCTGCCGCACGATAGGGTGGACGGGAAGACGTACAAATACGCGTTGACGGTGGCCGACGTGGGCACGCGGCACAAGGAGGCGGAAGCGTTGGCGGTCCGAACCAGCGAGGCCGTGGCGGAGGCCTTCGAACGGATCTACGAACGACGACTGACGTATCCCAAGTTGCTACAGGTCGATCCCGGTAAGAATTCATGGGAAAGGTCCGCGCGCTCATGAAACGTCACAACGCGAAGATCAGGACGGGGCGGGTGGACGTTCATCGCGACCAGGCCATCGTCGAACGATTCAACAAGACGTTGGGAGAGAACGGCTCTTCGCCCATCAGTACGCCGAAGAGATGAAGGCGAAACAAGATTGGAAAGGGCAAGACCGCGAAGAAGGTGATCACCGAATGGGTGAAACGACTGGAGGACGTTGTGAAGACGCTCAACGACGAGACGCGACCTCCCGAACCGATAGAGACGCACTCTCCCGCCCGATCGCCGATAGGAACCGTTCAACAAGTCCGATTTCTCTCTACCTGCCCCGCCGAGGCGAAACAAGGACGACACCGTTTTAGAAATTACCTTCCGCAGAAGCGCAGGGCGACCGATCCCGTCTGGTCGGTGGACAAACACGAGATCGAACGACAGTTCAAACATGCAGGGCATCGACGTCTATTACCTGAAGACACTCCGGGAAGAAATCCCAAGACGCCTACGAGAGGTTTCGTGCGAGAAGAGTTGTCTGATCGTGGAATAATAATTTTATAATGATATAGAAATTATAAATTAATCGAAAGCGCGAGTGTGAACGCGATCCTCCTGAATGCGCAATTTAGTGTCCAGGGGATCTAACGTCGTCTTTTCCTGTCGGATCCCGTAGATGATCTGATCGATGGATCTCAGACTGTGCATCGGATGCGACGTCCTGACGTCGTGAAAGAGAGCCTCCCTGTAATCGTGGAAGTCTATCTTATTTTTTAAGACGCATCGTCTCACGCCTTTCGCTCGTTTGGAAACGCTATCGTCGTCCATCAACGTGGCGTACATCTTGGGTCTCAGGCCGACGAACTCTCTGACGGGTTTCCCTCCGCATTCGTCTTTCAACTTGCCGATCACCTTCTTGTTCTTGTTCTTGTTCGCGGGAATGTAGGGATGATCGTCTTTGAAATTGGAAAAGTCGTATTCGTCTTCGTCTTCGAGCATGTCTTTATAAACGTCGTCCGTCCGTATCTCCACGACCAGCGAATCGGTTGTCCGTGTACAGCAGATCGCAGTCGACGCCCGTACCTGGCCTTCAAGTGCTTGTAATACCAGCCGTACATCAGACGTTTGGACAGATCCAAGATCGCCATACCGCAGTAGATGGGTTTGTCTAACTTGACTGTGGTCGGTTTGAAGTGAAGGAAGACCATACCATCGTTGATCTTGGTCAACGCGTCGTAGGCGGGCGAGGCGATCAACTTTTGGATCTTTTTATCTTTATCGACGGCGGAGACGATCTTCAACTCCGTTCTGTTCCGTTTGTTTTCCATGGTCTTTCCGAAGACGGCGTTGTTCATGAGCTTGAAGAAGTCCTTTTCGAAATCGTTTTTAGCGCACTGACGCAATCGGGTGTTCTTTTCTATATAACCCGCGAGCCACGGCTTCTCGTCGAACTGCAGAACTCGGTGCACTCGCGTCAGCTTCAGCCCCAGCTCCAGATAGAGCTTTAGCGTCTCGTAGTACACGACGTATTCCTTCTTGTCGCGGAGATTGGGAACGAGCTTCTGGGGCCCCGCGTCGCGCATCTCGTACTCCTTCATCAGTCCCTTCTGATAGTCGGACAGATCGTTGGGATCGACCTTCATCGTCTCCGGAGCGAGCGGATTAGTTGATGTGCGATTCGTGCAATGCTTTCGGATACTCTAAATCGACTTCGAGAATGTAGCCCTTTCCTTCCGGCGGACGGCACGGATCGGACACGTCCTCGACCCATTCGAAATTGCGGTAGGGCAGGGGATGAGTCATGGCTTCGCTGTAGAGCGCGTTGGCGTCCAGATACACGATGTATTTGGGACGGTCAGTGAGGGGATCGTAGTCCTTCAAGTACTTGTTGTTCGCCTTAGAATGACGTTGCGGGACGTAAGTGATCCCTCCTCTGATCCCCTTTTCCACGAACAGATGCATGTCGTAATCGGTCAACAGCTCCAACTCGATCTCGGAGGTCAGCAGAGCCGCGTCCCAGGCTAAACCTGGAGCCGTGTAGTATTGAGCAGGATCCAACGCGTAGTGATTCAGAGAGATTGTTGCGGAACTCTTCGAACACGTCGGCCAGCAGGATCACGTCCGTCTTCAGATAGAGATCGTGGTAATCGCCCATGGTCTTGCATCCTCGGACGCGCCAGACGGTCCGAGCGTGCTCGTATTCCGCCGGAGAGATCTCGGCGTCCCGACAGCGTGCAGCGTAGTAGAAGGCTTCCCTGGGTGGCAGGGACGTCTCCTCGAACCTGGCGTACGAGTCCATGTACTCGTAGGGATAGACTCCCTTTCTCGTCAGGAGCGAGACGTCCTCCTCACCGAATACGGATTTCGTGATGGGATGGTCCTTTAGATTTTTTAACCAGAGTCTCCAGACCGCACGACAAAAACTGGAAACTGTCGATGAATCGCAAAGAACCTTCTGAGAAGCTGATGAACTTCTCCTGATTCATCGGAATGCAGTTGATGGACCTGTCTACCTCCATCTCGGATAATATCAGATGAGAATCGTATCCTCGCAGGTTGTGAAAGACGACGGGGATGTGCTTTGCCCTTCTCAATAACCTGTTGCACTTGTTGTGCGCGGCACCCCGGAACTTGCCGGAGATGTGGCAGTGATCTCTGACCTTGACGAGATCGTATTCCCCGGAGCCGATGTCTTTCATGATGTCATCGATCGTCGATCTCGGTCTTTATAACGCCGCGACGTTCCAGACTGGGTAATTCGTTCAGTTCCTGAAGAAGTTTCTTTCTCCGAGTCCACAGAGATATATATACGCGCTTAAATTTCCCGAGAATTCGTCTCCGCAGATGTAACATCGCTTAGCCTGTTTAAAACATTTTTCATCCTCATCTGTCATGCGAAGCTTCTTATTCTCGACGCCTTTAATCTTCTCTTCTTCTCGTCTCAGATTATTCAGGAAATGTATCACGACGCCATCGCCGCGATAGAGTACGGGCTCTTCGATCTTCTCGACGCCATTGACCGATCTCCAGACGACGATCGTAGCAGTATCCCGACGGGATGTGACGCGACGTTCTTCGTCGTTTTATCTCCCGCCACTCTTCGTTGAGGGGTGAAACGATGCACTCGAAGTCGGCGTAGATCGTGGCGTGAACGGGCTGTTTGTGAGCCTCGTTCTTAAATTTGAGAATATTCTTCCCCTCCTCGGCATGATGGGTTTTCATGGCCGGATTGTTGATGCCGCGACAATCGCTCTGTGCTTTTCGTAGACCTCCTCGCTGGATAGGATTTTGAGACATCGAAGGCATGGGATAGGATTTATGACCATCTTTTGAGGAGTGAGAGGAAAGCAGTCTGGACGTGTTTTTTATCCAAGAGTAGTGCCAATTACCCTCTTCCTCTAGCAACAACAGATTAACTTCGCGGTGATAGGGAGGATCCGATGCGTAATAGGGAACGAACCCGTTCTTCTCCATCCACCCGAGAACGTTGACGGTGAGTTCGTTGCGACGTTCGAATGTGCGGATCTGCTTCAACGGCGTCGGATAATCGATGCACCCGAAGTCGTACAACTCGGTGAACGGTAAATAGTTTTGAGGTCTATGATGGCTATGTTTAACATTGTCGTGATATAGACACGCCAATACGCTATACATGAAACACCTCTGATCCTGGTTTCGAACGTTGATGATGGCCCTCTTATTTTTTATATGTTCGGGTAACTTAAAATAGGAGGAACCCAGGGGCGGTTGGTATTTGGCAATATTCAAATAGATCATTTGAGCGTCGTCGATGACCCACCCGGACCCCGCCTGAACGGTTTTATCGAGGGAATCGATCAACTCTTCGATCATGCTCTTAAAACACGTCTTCGATCTCGTCTTCTCTCTCATCATCGCGTTGTTGCCGAGTTTTGTGGAGTTGCGCGTGATGAACTGCCAGCCGACCTCTAATATGTCTCGCTTGAATCGCTGTTCCACTTGAATTTGGATCTTGATGGGTCCCTTTCTCAGTTCTTCGGTCATCTTAGAGATGAAGTCGTCTTTAAAATACTCCAACAACGCTCTGAGATTGGCTCGATGGATATGTTGACGAACGTCTTTTTTATAGCTGGTATAGAAGTGTTGAAAACTATCGCCCAAATCGAGCGCGCGACGTTGCCTTCTTTTTTGCTCGACCCGAGCAACGCCTTCCTCGAGTTCTTCGTTCAACGTCCGTCGTAACTTGCGTCTGACGTTTCGTTTTTCTTCAACCCGTGTAACGCCTTTGGGAAGATCCTCCTGTAGAATTTTTTTATATTGAGATCTAATTAACTTGCGTTGCATCCCGGAAGAAGCGTCCCCGAGTTCGTCCTTCAACGCCCGTCGTAAATTTTGTCTGATGACATCTCTCGTCTGCTCTTCCGTCGACGAGCCCGTCACGTAGTCCCAAACGGTTTCGACGGCTTTCTTATATCCCCATTTACCAGCATTGTATAAACGCTTTATGCCTCTCAAGATGTTCATTGCTTTTTAGGTACAATGCATTTTCTTTAAGCGATGATCAAAATTACCCGAAATGACATAGACGCCCCCGCGAAACTATCGGACTCGCGAATAGTATTGGTCTGGCGGGGGACGCCCCCCGGGAATTCCCAGTTTATCTATTTTTAACAGTTTTTAGGGGTTTTGGGGTCAACGAGTGCAAAGTGCATTCGGACCGGTAAAATACCACACACACACAATCATATCAAAATGAGGAGAAAAGCACAAGAGCACTAGATGGTAGTTCTTTATGCCCTCATAATGCCATCAAATGGTAGTTACTAATTTCCTCAAAAGACCAGATGTTTGTTAATGAATGATCGCGTGTCAAAGTGCATTTATTGTCAATATCACCGTGACAGATAAATTGAATGGCGCCCGTTAGAGCTCGTGAATATTTTTCTGTCACCCTAACGGCATCCATATGGACAATGAATGCACTCTGATATTACAGCGTTGATTCTTTAAATCAATATATCATTCTTTTTATACTGACAAACAAAATGATTGGAATCAAACATGCCGCTTTTAACGTGATCGTTATAATCTTGATGAAGTTCTAGGTAGAAGATAAAATCATTGTTAAATATCAAATATCAGAGAAGGATAGAATTTTTATTTTTATTTTAAATTGATCTACATTGTTTTGTTTTGCAGGTATTTTTTTTATAATATTACTACATCAACTTGGTTTGACGTCATGTCATGTGACGAACGTCGATTATAGCTAATATAAACGTCGTATAGATTACCACTGAGTCAATGGGAAGACTGCTGTGGGAAATATAAATATTTACTTATGTCCTCAAAATATAACCAAATGTAAAATATTATGATCCTCAAAAAATCACAAAATGTTTCTTTGTAATGTCTTCATGAGATAACAAGATGTTACTTACTAATTGCCCTAAAAATAACCAGATGTTACTTACTAATGCCCGCAAAAGATCACAAGATGGTAGTTACTAATGCCCTCAAAATATCACAAGATGGTAATCACTAATACCCGCAAAAGATCACCAGATGGTAGTTATTAATGCCCTCAAAATATCATCAGTTGGTGGTCACTAATGCCCTCAAAAGATCACCAGATGGTAGTCACTAATGCCCGCAAAAATCATAGGATGGTAGTTACTAAAGCCCTTAAAAGATCACCAGATGGTAGTCACTAATGCCCTCAAAAGATCACCAGATGGTAGTTACTAATGCCCTCAAAAGATCACCAGATGGTAGTTACTAATGCCCGCAAAAGATCACCAGATGGTAGTTACTAATGCCCGCAAAAGATCACCAGATGGTAGTTACTAATGCCCTCAAAAGATCACCAGATGGTAGTCACTAATGCCCGCAAAAGATCACCAGATGGTAGCTACTAATCCCCGCAAATGATAATCAGTTGGTGGTCACTAATGCCCTCAAAAAATCACCGATGGTAGTCACTAATGCCCGCAAAAAATCATCAGATGGTAGTTACTAATGCCCCCAAAAGGTCACCAAATGGTAGTTACTAATGCCCGAAAAAGATCACCCATGCCGGTAAAAGATCACCAGATTGTAATTATGAATGACCTCAAAAGATCAACAGATGGTAGTTACTAATGCCCTAAAAATCACCAGATGGTAGTTACTAATGCCCTCAAACGATCACAAGATGGTAGTTACTAATGTCCTCAAAAGATCACCAGATAGTACTTACTAATGCCCGCAAAAGATCACCAGATGGTAGTTCTTATGGCAGCAAAAGATCACCAGATGGTAGTTACTAATGCCCGCAAAAGATCACCAGATTGTAGTAAGTAATGCCCGCAAAAGATCACCAATGCCCGTAAAAGATCACCAGATGGTAGTTATGAATGACTTCAAAAGATTACCAGATGGTAGTCACTAATGCCCTCAAAAGATCATCAGATGATAATTCCTAATGTCCGCAAAAGATCAACAGATGGCAGTTACCAATACCCGCAAAAGAGCACAAATGCCCGCAAAAGATCACCAGATGGTAGTTACGCTGGTGACTCGACGGTTTTACATAGAACAACTCGCATATAGGCGATGATCTCAAGCGTCTTAGAGATCCTGCTTACTGTGTCAACTAATCGGGGGAAATCCGCAATTTTCAATTTACGCTTGGATTAGCATCACTTCAGAAATCATAGTATAATTCTCCATACAACAATAGAACAGGTGAGCAGTTGTTACTGTGATAAAGTATATATGTCTAGGTAACCAAATACACTGATTTAGCGATTTGAAGTAATTTAAATAGTTACATAATCAAGGCAGTTTAACTGAAGCAATAGGAGCTTGTTATGAAGCGAATTACATCAATCGCCATTGGAAAACAATACCATGTTGAAAAGCTAAAAGCATTGAAATTATTGAATCACATCGTATGATATGCTAATTATTTAATTGCAAGAAATTAACTATTATGAAATGAGCTATTCTGAAGCAGAAAATTCGATCATTTTTATTTAAAAACTTAGATAGAAAATCACCCATATTATAAGCTTCATATAGTGTGCTACTTTTAAAAATATTGTCCAAAATGTGGAAAAATCAAATACAAAGTTGACTTATTTCGCACTTAATCTTATCAAAGTACTCAGTAATTGTGAAGCACATATGCATATTCTGTTTATTGATTCGAAATCAACTACGGTGTACCGATTTGTAAGTGATTAATCGAACATTTATTTATAGCAACGACGAAGACGAAATGGTGGAATTATCTGCTTGAGTTTTTATTGATATCAGTTGTAACACGGTTGGTTAAAAACTTCAAAACTTCTGCATAAAATAAACCTATTGCTTATCATTTGTGAAGTTGAAATATGAAAATTTTGAAGTACACGATTATTTTTTTTTTAATATTTTTCTTTTTATATTTTAAAATTTAGGTATTTTAACGTCCATTTTGAATGATTATCACCTCTGATTTTCTTAATTACCCCGAAAAATGAAATTCTTTACAATTTTAAGAGCAAAATGTATTTGATTATTGTGAAATTAACTTTTTAAATAGGCATATTCATATTTAATTGCAGTTTACAAGGTTTAAACTTTAAGGAATTAACAGAAAATTGAAATAGGACTGGCAATATCTGAATGGCAGATTTGGCTGCAACGTTATATTTTGATGTAGCTGTAAAACTGTTGGTCTTAAAAACTATTTTGTTTCTGCATCAAATAAAACTATTGATTGTTAGTCGTGAATTTGATATATTAAAATTTTGAAATAAGTATTTTACCGTCCATTTTGAGACATTTTTATCAGTTACTCTCATAAATAAAAATTTATGTGCAAAATGTAATTGATTTTTGTAACACTAACTTAGTACATAGGATTGCAGTTTACAGGATTTTCAATTAATGAAATAGAACTGTGAAAATATCAGGATGGCAGTGTTGGCTGTACATTATATTTTTATATAGTTGTAAAATGTTGGCCTAAAAACTATTTTTTAATTCATGAAGTTAAAATATCAACATTTTGCATTGCATTTCTAATTGAATTTTATTTGCTTTTTTTTAAATTTTGAAATCAAGTAATTTTAACATCCATTTAGTATGGAAGGCACTGGAAGTGACAAAAATTGTCCATTATGAAATTCTCAATTACTCTGAAGAATAAAATTATATACAATTTTTAGTGTACAATTAAACACTGACTTAGTATATAGGCATGTTCATATTTTATTGCAGTTTACAGGGTTTAAGCCTTAGAGGGATTAACAGAAAAGTGAGATAGGACTGAAAATGGCAGAATGGCAGAGTTGGCTGCAATGTTATATTTTTATATAGTTGTAAATATGTTGACCTAAAAACTATTTTTTATGTTAATAACAGTTAATGAGATTAGGGAATAAATGTGATGATACATTAAGTTAAAAAAATTATTAGAAACCTGACATACAAATACATTTTCTGTATTTTAAATTGTCATTGAAATATATGTACACTCGGTGTGTTTGTTGTTGTTTTTCAATTTGAGATAATCGGTACATCATTTGAAAACGTCATTATATTCAAAGGATAGCATATTTATAGATTAACAATTAAGAATATTATTATATAATGTTTATGTGTTATTGTATGTCAATGACAATCCTTAGAGTTTTTTTTACTGACATGCATTTTATCTCTTAACAAGATGTCCAAGAAAGGAAGACAATTTTGTTTGGCCTAGGAAAAGGGTGATTTGAAGTGCATAAAAATGGAAGAGAAATTTTGCAGTGTGACAAATAACAATAAAATGATGAGGCATGTGTCCCATAAGATACAGATGACAAAATAATAAATATGATTGTGAGTGAAAGTGATTACAGAATTATGTATTTTGATGATCAGCTATATGTACATGAACTGCATTATTTACAGATACATTATGATTATCTCGGGCATGAATATGAAATCATAGATACCAAAGTATTACATGTATTATACAGGATCTTTTGGGTTGGAATGAACATGAAATCATAGACACCAAAGTATTACATGACATTAAAGTTTAAGCACCATGACTTTAATACTCATATCTAGATAATTTATTATCTATGTATCTCATCCCATCTCATACGCATAGCTTATATCATTGCGCCATAGCAAATATGATATAAAAGTTTGTTGGCATTTTGCCAGATATAATTTTGTCACACAAGAACAGTGTCCTTTTACATTTGTAATGCGTAATATCAATACACGAGCATGTGATCACAAAGTTTAGGGACAGTATCAAAATACAAAAACATGACCACGAAGCTTTTGTTTAATAGGAGTGTTATGCGCAAATATGAGACACATTTTACGCAAAAAATAGTAAAATATCTTGTTTAGTTTTAGCGTGATGTAAACATAATCTTTGCAATTCCAAATACATGTACAAAATCGTATAACTATCAGTCACGTGACAAACAAAGCCTGTTGGGTGGAGCCGAATGTCGGTCTTGTTTTTGTCATGGTGTAAACGATTCAGCTGTTTATTTCGGCGTCCTGGTTTATTTCTTGAGATTAATTTGTGTAGACCTTATGATAACACAACAATGTGAAGTTGACTAAGATCAATGATGTCTGTTCAAAATCCGAAAACAACATATTCTGATGGATTGCTTTATATGTTTATAATACATCATGGCAGCCACTATTTTAATGTAGAACAGTAGATCAGGGTACTTCTATGTGGAGATGATTTCTAAAAAAAAACACTGGTGAAATGAGGTTCCAAATTTTGGAGTATTACTTCGGATTTCATTATTTTCGTTAATAGGATTTCGCTCCTATTGACACGGTTATGCATGCCTTAATCTTCAATGTGAATATAAGGGATATGAAGTTATAACAGAAATTTTAATCAAGGAAGATAACTTCTTCCAATGTGATCAACAGGAAGGTAATCAGTTTTAGAATTTTATGATTAAAACAAGATAACCTTTTATTTTAAACTCTCAAGAGGACTGCAACTTTTCAGGATGTTACTCAAAGGCGATATTATTATCAGCGATATATAAAGCTAATATTAGCTTTATATATCGCTGTTATTATTTAAGGTAGATTTGAAATTCTTAATAATTTTAAACGTCAATAATGACGGGAATTATAAAACTACAAACATAAAATTCCTCTTGAGCATTCAAGAGTGGCTCCTTTGGTAAACTGTTATCCTTACAATCATCTGATGTCAAATTCATTCATTTTATTTTAAACCGCTTTATCAATGACACTGACAAATATCAAGTGCATTTACACTTTAACATGTTATTTGTCGTCTTCTGTCACGCTCCAACTAATGTAATGCAAAGGAATATCTAGAAAACTTTAGTATTATAAGTAAACATACCTTAAATGCGATAAAAGGTTGTGATCAACGTTTATCTGCTTTTATCACTTTCCCACGTGTTGTATGTATGGTCTGTAACATAACAATATTCATCATTATTTCCGGTTTGCAAAACAGTTCTCGTTCAGAATGGGTCAAATATGTATAAATATATGCATATATCATTACACTATTTGCATTTACAATATTTTAAACTTATGACATTAAATTTCATTGAAAATTAGAGATTTCCTCCCTGGTGTTTACGTTGTTATTTTTAAAAACACGCTGTCGCAAAAACCTTATCTATAATTAGATCAGGGGGTTTCCATAACAGGGGGTTTCTCATAAACAAAAATAGATTGGAGTGTTGATTTTGTGTTATTAGAATTTGTATGGGTTTGTAATATATTATACCAGCGAT
>BROG01000213.1:782500-1037607 GCA_030159075.1 Atrina japonica | reverse complement strand
GGGGTGGTTATAAAAAAAAACCATATATATTAAAAATCTCATTATTTTGCTGATCCAAATGTGTTAATAAACTGAGCAGTTTTAGCAAATTTAAGAAATTTCTATTTATAGTAATAGCAGCCATCTTTTATGAAGGCTAGAGTTAACGTTGCAGAAAATGGACAAACCAATTATATGCTTGTGAAGGTTGATCAGGATCTACATCATGTATAACAAAATGCCTGACTTATAGTAGTGTTAAATCAAAGGATACATGTTTTTATCAATAATTTAACCTATCCATTTCTAATTTGTAGCAGGCAGCCATATTTGAAAGTCAATAATTTGAAGAAATATTTGAAGGTGCTACTTGTATTTCAGAGATTGCAGTGAGTAAGGTAAAAATTGTAATTTTCATAGAAACTTTTTTTCAGTTATTTATACTTTATCATAAAATCAGACAGGTTTCAACAGGGATTGAATCCAAACAGACCAGACTTAGTTAGAGATCTCATCCTTCAAATTCTCGATGCTCTAAGAAATAATTCTTCATTATGCATTGGGTCCAAATTAATTTTTCCTGATCATAGATATTCTAAATGGATAACTGTTCACGAGAATCTCGAAATCTCAAGAACACATATCTGGTCTTGATGATTATCTACAGTACACAAAGACAACAATCAGTTTGTAAAAATGAATTTCACAATTAATATTCTAAGTAATTCTGCAATTTTTAATTTTGTCTTTTGAATTTAGTTGTCATCCAAAATAAATGAAAAATGGCAGGTCCTAATTCAGAGAAAATGTTTTGTTGTTTGCATCAATAAATCACTTATGTATTGATGGTCATGTTTTGGAATTTATGAATTAGATCACAGATCAATACTCACAATCAAATTTATAAACGTCCAAATGATGCTGATAAAATATTGCTATCACAAAAAATATTGAATTTTTCTTGAAATAAGAAACAGAATGCAATGAAAATTTTAACAAAGGAGTACTAGAACCTCAGTTTTTAGTGAATCAAGTACTTCATAAAAATTGGATAAAAGACTAATTTTTGAGAATTCATAAAAAAAAAATGAATTTACTAAGAATATTTTGTGAAAATAAACTAAGTGAGTTTATTTTTGTCCTGCTGATGTATTTTGACATTTTAAATAAAATTGACAAAAGTAATGTAAATCTGAACTATGTGTACACATATAGGATAATTTTTCAGTTTAATTTATTAACTACACAATGAGCAGATGTACAATAGTCTTTCTACACCATATTGAATTTTGATCAATTTGCATTCACCATGAACAAACACTGGGAGAATGTGGAGAAAATCTATATTTTGACAGTTAAATATCTGGAAACAAGTGTTGAATTTAAAGACTGTTTTGAATTCCCAATGTATATATATTAACACAGACAAAGTGAAGGTGATAAATAATTAATAATTTTGGAAAGTATCAGACAAACTGTAATCGAAAGCAGATGAATCATAATTAAGAAGTTTGTATGACGTGCATGGAATAGAGGAGAGATAGAGAGTACAGTAATCGGCCAGATCTGTGAAAGAAGATCGGATTACAAACTGCTGCCAAATTAGGCCAGACAGTAATATCTTGAATGATTTCCTATAGTATATGATATAATCAGGTGAAACATGGAGTAAAAACTTTCTCCCATCACATCAGTGGGCAAATATCATTTCGGCCTCAGCCTCGGTTGTCAAAATGCATCTGAAGATGACAAGTGAAGAGTTCTATCCAGTACAAGTAAGTGAAAGCCACTATTGCATGCATCTATTTATAGAAACAGCACATGCTTCTCTCTGCAATGACCTTGGCAAAGTGTTAATACATATTCTATCAAAGACAAAACATACTGAGCTAGAGATCTCCAATTCTGCCTTGGTGATTCAGGAATTGTGTTCTTGGGAGGGTCATGAGAGGATTTCCAGGGAGGGTCATGAGAGGGTTTCCACCAACATATTTTATATGAAAAGTAATTGAGATCTGATTGTTTTAATTGCAGGGGAGTGATACAAGTATGTTATTTCCACGTATTGCACATGCCTAGTTATTCCATATCATATCAATACACAGACAAAACAGTTACTCTTATCTGAAAGCAGACACATAAGCCAAACAGAAACCAATTCTCAAACTTTCATGAAGGAACAAATTGAATGAATTTTCAGAAATGGTTATTTTATGTAGCAATAAATCTGACTGTGATTTAATGTCCTACCAAAAAGTGTGTGTGGAGATGGGGGGGGGTAGAGAGTTAGAGTTAGAGTTAAAGAGAGAGAGAGAGAGAGAGAGAGAGAGAGAGAGAGAGAGAGAGAGAGAGAGAGAGAGAGAATGAGAGGAGAGAGACAGACTTAGAGAGAGAGAGAGAGAGAATACAGAGAGCGAGACAGAAAGACAGAGAGAGACAGACATATAGTTATTATTATATATAGTGAGAGAGAGAGACAAGCGAGAGAGAGAGAGACAGAGGCAGAGGAGAAGACATTACAGGAGGAGAGAGAGAGAGAGAGAGAGAGAGGAGTATGAGATGAGAGGGGAGAGGAGATGAGAGAGAGAGAGAGAGAGAGAGAGAGGAAGAGTATGCCGACCCGGGTTACTGAGGTTTGTGAGGTGGCCTTATTGGTCGGGGTGGGGTGGAGGGAGTTTTGTGATTTTGATCCTATAAGGCTTTGGTGTTGCCTGTCGTTTGAGGGTAGATGTCTCGGCGTGGTTGGTCGTTTAATCTGTAGTTGTCTGCGCGTTGATCTTGGGTTTGTATATTTGTGTGCGGTTGTTTTTGCGTTGGTGTGGTTCTGGAGACATTGGGCATCTTTCCAGCCGTCTCTTACTTTGTCTATGTGCTGGTGGATGTAACAATCTGTGTTCTTGAGGAGTTGGTTCTTTTGGGTTTTAGTGGTGTTGTCGGTGTTTTCTGGTTTCGTTGATGTACGGGCTCGTTTATTCTTTGGTCTGTCGTGGAGTAGCTGCTGCTATTCTGGTATTTGCTAGTATGGTGCGTGTTTCTGTGCGTATGGTCGGACATCTTCGTTTCCGTCTCGATCTGTGTAACTTCTATCGGATTTTGCGGGGCTCGACGTGTTGCCCGGGCGTTTTTTTGAGTGTACTTGGTTGTCGGCGACGTGTGTGAGTGTTTTCGTTGTTTACGAGCACGGTTGATTTTCTTTGATGGTGGTGATGTTTCTGGAGTGTAATCTTGTGGTGTTGCGAGCTGTTCGTGTTTTTTATTGTTTTTATGTATCTGTATGCGGGTTAGTTCTGGTTGGGTGCTGTTCTAGTGGGTGTGATTGTGGGTTGGTAGGGTACTCGGCTCTTGATTTGTCTGTTCTGGGTTTATTAATTCGTTTTGTTGGGGATGCGTCCCCTGAGTCGACCCTCGGTCTGTGTCGGTGTCTTGGGCATGTGTCTAGGAGTTGAGGTAGGTCTGTTTCTTTTGCTGGATAGGGGGATGGAGGAGTCTTACTAATTTTGTGGGCAGGGTGGGGTGGTGGGTAGCTTGGGAAGGTGGGTAGGTGGGGGTTGTGGTCCTCGTGGTGTTTTTGTCGTTGTATTTGATTTTTTTACGGAGTTGTGGATTTGAAGAGGGTGTCTGGAATGTTGTTTCTGAGGGACGGGTTTTGTGGTTTCTCTGGTTGGGGAGTTGCTGGATGTGTGGGTAGAGTTTATACGTGGGTTGGTTCGTGCGGGACGGGCCTGTTCTGCTTTGGTCTGGCGACGTGTTTTGTGTTCACTGTGGTTTTGTCAGGCTTGCGATATTTTGGTTGTTTTACTGTTGTGGTCGTCGTAGTGTTCTTGTTGGTGATGGAGTATGGAGTTGGTTGGTTGGCGGCTAGTCTTCGTTTATTGGGGTGTGTTTGGTTAGTGGGATGCTGATCGACTTTTGTGGGGCTCCGTAGTCTGTGTTGGATGCTTTGTGTCGGTGTATTGCGTCAACTGTGTTCGCGTGCTGGGTTTGTTTGTTTATGCTGGTAATTGTGAGCTGTATTGGATGGGGCCGTTTCGATTGTTTCGCATTTTGTTCTATTATTGTGCTTTTGGTCCGTGTTCAGATGGGTTTGCGAGACTTCGTCGGGGTCTTTTAGGTGATTGGTTAGGGAGTTAGTGGTGCGCTGGTTTTTGGCATTTGAATTTGAGGCTGCGTTTGTGAGTTTCTGTCGGTTCTGGTTTTTGGTGGGGTTCTCTTTATCATGGGCGCCTTTTCCTGTTCGGTTTGTAGCTTCGTAGATTTTGTATCTCAGAGATGTATTTGTTCGATGCTGTGGTCTTAGAAGATTGGATTCGAGGGGGTGCTAATTTGATGGGGTGGTTGGAGGGCGGTTGGTCTGTGTCTATGTTTGAGCCCGGGCTTGTTGGAGTGACCTTCGTTTTCGTTGTTGAGTTAATTTTTGATAAAATGTGTTTTTCTGCCTGCGGTGTGGACATCTGTTTTTTTTTTACGTTTCGGCCTTGAGTTGATAGCTAGTTGGTTCCTGCGTTGTGTATTTATGTTGGATTCTGCGTCTGTGTTGGCGGGTTCTCTGGTATGATTTTGGTACTTTATTGGGAGTGCTGAGATGGGAGTTGGTTTTTGTTGTCTTTAGTAGGGGTCTGCGACGTTTTCTGGCGGGGTCTTTGTGAGCTATTGTTTATGAGGTCTGTTGCGTGTGGGAGCGTCGTGCCTGTGGGCGGTTTTTTGCCGTAGCAGGCATGAGGACTCCAAGGTTCGTTTATCTGTCGCGCCGTTACAGGTTGATGTTATGCGCGTTTTTTTACGTGTGCTAGACGTTGTTTCGGGTGTTCTATAGATTTGGGTGGTTTGCCCATCTAAGTGTTGACTTAGGGGGTTTCGGATACATTCGGTTGGGTCATGGTGATAGTGTGGGTTTCGTGGGGGGTGGTTTGCGGCTGCGATGTTCAGGCTGTGAGAACATTGAACCTTTTAGGTCTTTTGTTTCGGGTGCCTTCGCTCGTTTTGGGGATGTTGGCTTCATCGTCTGGAGTGTCTTTTGGGTTCTAGGTTTCGTGTTTGTGGGGTTTTATCAGTGTGCTACGGTGCGAGGTACGGGTGTCTGGTTTGTTACCTTTGCTTGCTGTAATGTGTTTTCCCCCCATCCCCCCCATTTCGAATTGTAATTTTAGGTATGCTGGAGGTATGAAGAGCTCTCATTGTTCACTTTTTGCATTTGGTTCTATTTCCGTGGTGCCCACTCCCCCCCCCCCCCACTAATGTGCCCCGCTCCAGAGGCCGACAGACTTGGGGTTGGTGGTTGTCGTTGTGTCGATGCTGGGATTTGGCCGCGGGTCCGGTTTAGGGTTGCGTTTGAGGGACATTGGTTGCTGGTTGTGGTGATCGGGTTTGTTGTTGTGTGTGCTAAGGTTGCGGTTTGCAATTGCTCTTGTGTTTCGAATCGGGTTTATTTGGCGTGTGTGGTCTCTTGATGGTGGGCGGAGGTGGTCGCTGGGGCCTTGTGTGCTGGTGGGTTGTGAATGAATGACAGAGTTGACATCTTCGACGTGACATTGGGATGTTGGTTTGGAATGTGATTGTTTGTGGTTGGGTTATACGGCTGCATAATGGTGTGGTGTTTGGTTATGATGTGTGAGACATCCAGAGAGATTACCTCATATCCCGCCCCTCCGCCGCGGCAGTACTACACACACCCTTGTCTAGGTGTGAACTTTGCGCCGCGACATCCGTTATGTTTCGTCTTTAGGAGTCCAAGCCCGCCGCCCCCCACCCCCCCCCCCCCCCCCGCCTCCCCCCCCCCCCCCCATCCCCCTCCACCCATCACCCCCCGACCCCCCCCCCCCGCGCCCTCGCCCTCCACCCTGTTTTTTTCCCCTCGCACTGCAGGGTTTTAGGTGCCACCCGGCGTCCCACCCCCCCCCCCCGCCCTCCCCCCTCCCTCTTCTCGCCCCCCCCCCCCTGAATAGGTGCCGCACGCGACGCGTCGCCCCCGCCGCCGCACCGTCAGTGTGATATTGGTGCCCCCTCCGTCTGGATAGGTGCTTGGGTGACGTCTGGGCGATGTTTCCGAGTTCCGTGGCTTTGCCGTGCGAGGCTTTTGAGGAGGATCCTGACAGTCGCTATTGCGTTCTGTTTTGGTGCGTGTTGTTATGGTTGCCCTTGGCGCTGGTTGCACAAAGTGTATTCACATTTCTCTTTTTCTTATGTTGTTGTGGTCTTGGGTCCGGAGGCGGGGCGGATTGGTTTGGTAACGTTGGATGCCTTGGAGAAAGTGTTACCCGTGGGGGGTGATGCTTAGCTTGCGAGTTTGGCGAAATATATGCGGATGGTTCTTTTTTGCGCCTCAGTTCGGCCGTTTAGGGCTCCGTAGGCGTTTGTGGTGGCGTCATTTCCGGAGTTAGTAAGTTGTTTGAGATTTTATATAAACATTGCTGTGCTAGCTCTAGGGCAGCGGGCTTCGTTTTTTCTTCGGAGGATAGGGGCTTGCGGATGGAGTTACTTTCGGGATGTGCTCGGGTCTGGCTTTTTCCAGGCATTGGAGTGCAGGCTCCGGGTTGCGCATGTTTGGATCAATTGGGTTAGTTTGCTGCTTGGGAGTGCATCCGGTTGCTTTTGCTACGTACATTTTGTGCGCGGAGTGTTGGTTTGGGGCTTTGTCGGGTGGGTCTTATATGGGGGAGGTTAGTCTATTGGTTAGGTTTCGGGGGGTTTGTGCGTCGAGGTGGTGGCTAGTTGGCTTTGGATCTTCTCAACGGTGTTGCAGTTGGGGTAATGTTTGTTTGGGTTTTTGTTTCTAGGCGGCAATGGGTTTTCGGTAGTTCGGCTTTGGGCTCATGTATATGAGTTTTCGCATCTGCTGGGGGTTAGTTGCGTGTTTTTAGTGTTTGTTTGTCTGTGGATTGGTATTATTTCCGTTTTCGTGAGTTGGTGGAGGTTGTAGTTACGGTCGGGGTTGAGTTTCTTGTATTTTCGTTAGTTTATCGGCGGTGTTAGACGTTCTTCTGTTGGGTCGCTGGGGCGAAGTGTGCCGTGTTGGTTCTACAGGCTCTCGGGTTTACTGGTTTGGGTTGTCCTGATGGAGTCTGTTTAGGGTTGTGTTTTAGTTTTGCTGGGGTTTAGTGTAGCCTTATGGGAGGGGGTCTGTTGTTGAGGGTGTCTGGGGTTGATTGATTTAATCTTTTTGTATTTGCGTTTGGGACCTGCGGGCTTAGTGTGTGTTTAACGGGTGAGACGTCGTGCTCCATCCTGATTTTTCCGGTTTGTGTAATGCGTATAGCCCGTTTCTGGGGGTCTGTCAGGTACCGGTAGTTAGTTTGTTTTTAATGTTTGCGAATATCTCCTGGTACTGGGTGGTGCTATATTGCTGTTCCACGGTTGTTGCGTGGTGAGTTTGCTTGGTTTTCGGGGTCAGATTTGTTACACCGTGGGGGTATTTGGCGTGTGTCTATGTAGGGGTGTATGGGTTGTCTGTTTCTCTAGGTTTATGTGTTTCTGCTTGATTCTATCCGTGTGAGGGTCGTAGTGTTGAGTCGCCGTAGTTGGTGGGTCTGGAGTGGGTTTATGATTTAAATTCTTTGTGTTAAGTAGATGGTGTGCTATGACTTTTTTCGGGTGCATCCATTGTTCGTGTAGGTTCCCCTTAGCCTAAGTATATGCTGGTAGGCTGGGTCGCTCTGTGTTGTGTGTCGATGTAGAGTAGGTTATTTTGTGATTGAGCGGTTGACTTTCATTCGTGTCGCGGTGCTGGGTGGGGTTTTCGGGAAAGGGATCGGTTGGGGTTTGATGAGGGGTTTTTCCGTTTTAGAGTTAGGTCACTGGGGTATTTTTTTGTAGGCGTCTACTGGTTTGTGGATAGATTGGTATTCTGTATATGCTCTGTTTGCGAGGTGTCTGCCGCGTAGATTGTTTTTTGTCTGAGTTTTGATTTGTGCTTGGTTGTGGTTTGTATTTTCAGTGTTTGTGTTTTTACTTTACTAATCTTCTTACTGTTCAGCTGTTGGGACGTGTTAGCGTAAGGTGGTTCTTGTGTTGATCTGTTGTGGGATCTCGACGTAGTTTAGATTGATTTGGTTTTCCCCTTTTTAGTTGTTTTTCTAATTTCTGCGTATTTGACATGTGGGGGGCCACGTTGTAAGCGAGTTTCGCGTGTGTCTCCCTTTTTGTGTCTTAAGGGACTGCAGGCCAAGGTGCTGGTGGGATCGGTATTTTTTGGAGTGTGGTTTGGTGCCTTGAGCAGTGCGCATTAGAGAGAGAGAGAGATGAGAGAGAGAGAGAGAGAGAGAGAGAGAGAGAGAGAGAGAGAGAGAGAGAGAGAGAGAGAGAGAGAGAGAGAGAGAGAGAGAGACAGAGACAGAGAGAGAGAGAGAGAGATACAGAGAGAGAGACAGAAAGACAGAGAGAGACAGACATATATATATATATATAGAGAGAGAGAGAGACAAAGAGAGAGAGAGAGAGACAGAGGCAGAGAGAGACATACAGAGAGAGAGAGAGAGAGAGAGAGAGAGAGAGAGAGAGAGAGAGAGAGAGAGAGAGAGAGAGAGAGAGAGAGAGAGAGAGAGAGAGAGAGAGAGAGAGAGAGAGAGAGAGAGACAGAGAGACAGAGAGAGAGAGAGACAGAGAGACAGAGAGAGAGACAGAGACAGAGAGACAAATAGACAGAGTGAGAGAGTGAGAGTGTTAAACCAATTCTTTGTCTGGGATATAGGAATGAACAAAGTAATGTTTAATACTCTAACCCCAGAGTCAGGACATGTACATGTGATTTATTCATGATTCAGTCAAGTCACCCACATTTCACCAGGTAATGTCCAACAATTAATCAATGGTGAAATGGATTGTTTATCAATAAAGCATGTACAGTTGTGATAGTTAACTTTATAGTTGCATATGAAAGACTCTGTCATGACTACACTTATGATAAGAAGTATGTGAAGACAAAGTGACTACATTTGACTATAACCCTTGACTTTCATCACAACAGTGATTATCACCCTTGAGTTTCATCACCAGTGACTACCATCCTTGATTTTCATCACCAGTGACTACCACCCTTGACTTTCATAACCAGTGACTATCACTCCTGATTTTCATCATCAGTGACAACCACCCCTGACTTTCATCACCAGTAACTACCCCTGACTTTCATCACCAGTGACTACCACCCCTGACTTTCATCACCAGTGACTACCACCCCTGATTTTCATCACCAGTGACTACAAACCTTGACTTTTATCACCAGTGACTACCATTCCTGACTTTCATCACCAGTGACTACCTCCCCTGACTTCCATCACCAGTAACTATAAGCCCTGACTTTCATCAACAGTGACTACCACCCTTGACTTTCATCACCAGTAACTATTATTGAGGACTCTTAATTTTCTTTCATAAATAGGAGATGTAAGAACCTTGACTATTTTGTACTTTTGATTACATGTACCACCCTTGACTTTCAACACCAGGTGAAAATATAATGATTACATTTGACTACCATCCTTGACTTTCATCAATCATTACAACTAATAAGTTGGTGAATATATAGTGACTACATCTATCATCCTTGACTTTCATCAATCATTACAACTAATACGTTGGTGAATATATAGTGACTACATCTATCATCCTTGACTTTCATCAATCGTTACCACTAATACGTTGGTGAATATATAGTGACTACATCTATCATCCTTGACTTTCATCAATCATTACAACTAATAAGTTGGTGAATATATAGTGACTACATCTATCATCCTTG
The DNA here is from genome assembly GCA_030159075.1 of Atrina japonica. Classification (NCBI taxonomy): domain Eukaryota; kingdom Metazoa; phylum Mollusca; class Bivalvia; order Pterioida; family Pinnidae; genus Atrina; species Atrina japonica. The sequence continues at coordinate 1,027,895 of BROG01000213.1, read as the reverse complement.
ACTTTCATCAATCGTTACAACTAATACGTTGGTGAATATATAGTGACTACATCTATCATCCTTGACTTTCATCAATCGTTACCACTAATAAGTTGGTGAATATATAGTGACTACATCTATCATCCTTGACTTTCATCAATCATTACAACTAATAAGTTGGTGAATATATAGTGACTACATCTATCATCCTTGACTTTCATCAATCGTTACCACTAATACGTTGGTGAAGATATAGTGACTACATCTGACTATCATCCTTGACTTTCATCAATCGTTACCACTAATACGTTGGTGAAGATATAGTGACTACATTTGACTATCATCCTTGACTGTCAACAAGCATCACTTTCGATAAGTACATGTAGGTGACGACAGTGTGACTGGCAGAGTGAGAACAGGGATAAAATCATTACATTGTAAGTATTGCATGAAAAGCCATTTAAACACACATCAATAAAAATGCTGTAAAACATAATGTACATGTATCAATTATTTAGAGCACATTTCACAAATATCAAATGGAACTAGATGCCTGTATCTGCTACATACATGTACATGTAGTACACATATCAAACTATCTATCATAAATATCTGTAGCTATAAATTGTTAAATCCTATACATGTACATGCATATAAACATGTATGTAGTATAACAGAAATTCAGTTGAAAACAAAGTTAGATTTTTTAAAAACAAGTTACAGTTAGGAATTTATTTTTAGTTTTGAATTGTTAAAATCCTATACATGTACATGCATATACATTTGTACATGTAGTATAACACATTAACTTGAACACAAAGTTAGATTTTTTAAAAAGTAATTTCCTTAATAGGAATCTTTTTTTTTCACTATGAAATCTGGTCTTTTAAAAATCAAATTATGATGTCAAATTATTTCTTTTCCCCAAAATTCCTAGACATTTTGCACTAATCAATTTCCTTTACAAATGAGTTGGCAGTGTTTTCATACCTATTTTGATGTGGGTCCAGGATTTGATAAATTTGGAATTTTCATGCTTAAAAGTGACAAAAATTAAAAAGTCATTCTGTTTTTAGCATTTAGTAGAAAGGAAAATATCAACCTCCCATTTGTTTCCATCAGATCAGACAAGGTCATAGTGACACATGTGTATCAATCAGATCAGGCAAGGCCACACATGTGTTTCCATCAGATCAGACAAGGTCACACATGTTTCCATCAGATCAGACAAGGTCACACATGTGTATCCATCAGATCAGGCAAGGTCACACATGTGTTTCCATCAGATCAGGCAAGGTCACACATGTGTATCCATCAGATCAGATAAGATCATACATGTGTATCCATCTGATCAGACAAGGTCATACATGTGTATCCATTAGACTAAACAAGGTCACACATGTATTGCCATCAGATCAGACAAAGTCACACATGTGTATCCATCAGATCAGAGAAGGTCATACATTTATTTCCATCAGATCAGACAAAGTCATACATGTGTTTTCATCAAATCAGACAAGGTCATACATGTGTTTCCATCAGATCAGACAAGGTCATACATGTGTTTCCATCAGATCAGACAAGGTCATACATGTGTTTCCATCAGATCAGACAAGGTCATACATGTGTTTCCATCAGATCAGGCAAGGTACAGTGTAACACATTTGTTTCCATCAGATCAGACAAGGTCATACATGTGTTTCCATCCAATCAGACAAGGTTATACATGACTGCTTCTTTCAGTTCATGAGATCATGCAAGAATGATTTCAATGACTTCCATTAATTATTTACAAAATATTCAGTAATCTTTAGATATGTATCAACATGTAGTAAAATGAATGTGTATGTAATCTCAAAATCTTGTTTAAAAATGTTTAAATGGCTATAATTGTCATTATCATCAATAAAGATTTACAATCACATTTTAAATGTAAATACATTTTAGTGTTTGAATCAAAGCCCAAAATTCTGCAATCCAGGAGTACAGAACTGACCGACATTTAAATTTAGGTGAATCTCATTTTAATCACATGAACTTAAATTTTGAATATTGAATAGCCACACTCAACAATTTTTCAGTTATACGGTGGTGGTCAGTTTTAGGGTCCCATAACTCTGGCAAGTATTGTCAAATGTCGGCCATATTCAAATTCTTTTGAGATGTCACTGACATAAAGAAACAAACCAAAACTGGTTCATATCATGTTGTCGCAAAGAAAAATAAAATCATCATGTCCCCCACCAATATTACACCATGGAGGCATAAAGATGACTTAAATCATCAACCCCAGTGGTCACTCTTAGACTCACCCAAATCAATAGTTAATATGGTCTACCAGTACTGTCATAATTTACAAGTGAACAAGCTACTATAGCATGTAAAATTATGTAAAATCATTTACTCCTGAATTGTAACTGTGGAATTTACCATTCTATGAAATGGGTGAGTCCAAATGTGGCCACAGGGGTCAATGTTTTACATTAAAATCATAAGACTAACAGTTCAGATTGATAAAAGAGCAGAAATACAGGGCAAACAAACTATTCTTCTATGAGAAAATCAGTAGGTATCTACAGCCATCTGTAGATTCTGTCAATGAAAGTCATATACCTGTAGGCACAAAAAAAACCCAAAGGAGGTATTATCTTGATGAGCTGAGCATCTGTATCCTGTCAGTCAACACGAAACTTACCACAGTAACAAGAGTAGTAACTTGGTAACAAGAAAAGTAACCCCAGTAACAAGAGTAGTAACTTGGTAACAAAAGGAGTAACCCCAGTAACAAGAGTAGTAACTTGGTAACAAGAAAAGTAACCCCAGTAACAAGAGTAGTAACTTGGTAACAAGAGATTTTAGTAAGCCTAGTAACAAGAGTAGTAACTTGGTAAAAAGAAAAGTAACCACAGTAACAAGAGTAGTAACTTGGTAGCAAGAGTAGTAACCACAGTAACAATAGTAGTAACTTGGTAACAAGAAAAGTAACCCCAGTAACAAGAGTAGTAACTTGGTAACAAGAGAAGTAACCCCAGTAACAAGAGTAGTAACTTGGTAACAAGAGTAGTAACTTGGTAACAAGAGTAGTAACTTGGTAACAAGAGAAGTAACCACAGTAACAAGAGTAGTAACTTGGTAACAAGAGAAGTAATCTCAGTAACAAGAATAGTAACCACAGTAACAAGAGTAGTAACCACAGTAACAAGAGAAGCAACCACAGTAACAAGAGTAGTAACCACAGTAACAAGAGTAGTAACCACAGTAACAAGAGTAGTAACTTGGTAACAAGAGTAGTAACCATAGTAACGATAGTAGTAACTTGGTAACAAGACAAGTAACCCCAGTAACAAGAGTAGCAACTTGGTAACAAGAGAAGTAACCTCAATAACAAGAGTAGTAACCCCAGTAACAAGAGTAGTAACTTGGTAACAAGAGAAGTAACCACAGTAACAAGAGTAGTAACCACAGTAACAAGAGTAGTTACCATAGTAACAATAGTAGTAACTTGGTAACAAGAAAAGTAACCTCAGTAACAAGAGTAGCAACTTGGTAACAAGAGTATTAACCACAGTAACAATAGTAGTAACTTGGTAACAAGAGAAGTAACCCCAGTAACAATAGGGAACTTTCTAGAAAAATGTTCTTCAATGTTATTTCTGGTTTCGATAATATATAGATAGCCCCCATAGCACAATTAGTAAAAGCGCCTTGCAAGTGTTGGGAAGGTCCTGGGTTCAATTCCTGGTCTATCCGCTCATTTTACTCTACCTGATACATTTCAGTAATTTGGCATTCAATTAAATAAAAAACAGTGGTATGTTTTAAGAGTATCTTGGGTTTCTTTATACAAAATAAATGTGGTTTTATATGAAATATATAGTAAAACATGATAATGTCTTGACTTTAAACTTTTGGCAAGTGGCTGTAGTTTGAAAATTTCCCTTTAATTCAAATTCTCCCTCTCATCTTAGGATGAAAATGGCAAAAATTAAATGAGTTAAAATTTCCAGGTATCTAGCATTAGTTTTCATGCAGGAAAAACACCTGCTTGTGTACTGGTACATACAGTAATTCTGATGACAGATATTGTGATAATCTTACATGTACATGCATAATTATAAAATTTCAGAAATTACATAAGTGCTTTCAAAACTGACATTTTGGAATGTGTGAGAAAAATAAAATTGTAACACATGATTTCTCTTAAGCCTTGGCATCTTTAAAAGTTGGTAAAAATACAGATTTGCTCTCAAATTAAATCAAATTCTTAACTTACTGGTACTACTACAGTACAAAACATGTAAAGGTGTTTAAACAAGTAACATGAAATCATCAAAAATGTACATGTTTTGTATCTGTGTATTGTGTTCTAAATTTAAATGTGAGGTTTGGATCGGAATTTGTATTTTATCTTCAAAAGAAATCTGTCATGGCTCTAGTCCAAATGTAACTTCTATTTCTTTACTGTAAAACTATGTGACATAATCTGCGTAGAAGTCTTCAAATTCAGCATTTATCTTGGAAGTCTCAATTTAGTCCTACATGTACATCACAGATCACCAACATCTATTACTCATATCATTGATTGACAGAAAAAAAATATATATAAATATATATCGTTTATGTGCATGAAACCATCAGCTAGACATTCCTGGTTCACTCAGCATATGTGTAGTCACAAAATATACAGTTTTTAGTTTAACTACTAATTGCAACGTTTTCACTGGGTTTTTTTTCTTTTGGCAAATGAAGTGGGAATTACCTATTTACTGAACACCCACAACATATGAACATAAACATGTGCTTGTTTGTTAGGCTTAATCAGTCAGAACATGATGATAGTCTCTGGAGAGGCAGTATGTAGTCAGTCATTCTCTTCAAGGGTCTTTGGGAAGATAGACTTTGATGTTAAGTTATTTATGACAAAGCATATTATTTTATAAATTTGGAGCTATCTTGTCATGTGAAGACTATCTTAGTTAGACTGGCTATCACAGAGACCAAGTGAGATTGGATTTTTTGTGATAAACAATATATATTTAAATATGCTACAAATTCATGGAAAGTGATCTTGTTTAGTTAAATTATTCCTCATTGGATTAGATCTACATGAAATGGAGATAACTAGTGACTTTTTGCAAAGATAGTGAGAAAAGGAGCAACAGTAAAAAGTCGAAAATATTGTAAGAACTTTACATTTTTTATTCTGAATCTGTAACATGGTAAATATTGACAGAGTAAACAAACAAATGTCATAAAAACCGCATAAAAAATGACATCACTCAAGGTTCAGGAAAGCTTTCGAGATGCTCGGTCTCCATACATTTCGGTAGGTATATTGCTTGTATCAACATACAATTTACATGTATATGTAAGTATACACCTAGAAAAACAATACTACACATGTGTATACACATACATGTACACACAATGTACACATACACATGTAATAAAAACTACACGTATACACAGCACACATACATGTACTTTTGTACATGCATACAAACATGTAATCAGTACTACATATACGCATAAAACACATTCAAATACACACAAACACATAAATGAATAGTCAATACTACAGCATGGTGACAAAAGTGACAAAATTTGTTATTTCTCTCTATATATGTATATTTTGTATAAGACCACATTTTGTCAAAACATTCATGATGAGTCATTTCTGGAGCAACTTTGATGAAACTTTTACCATGGACTCAAAATATCTAATACTTTCACTGTACATTTGTACATCTTGCTTGTTTTCACGATTTAGCAATTTTGACAAATTGTTATTTATGTCACAATTCCCTATTTACCAGGTATGCATATCAAAAATAGACATTAAAACTTTGTATCACACAAAACATATCAGTAAAACAATGGCATTCCATAACGGAAGTCTAGGACCAACACATTTTACTTTTGGACCCGGTCATTTTTCCAGCTGTGTGATTCTGAGAACCTTACAACTCTGAATTAGTGAATTTCTATTCTGTCATTTTATTCTAAATCTTTTCTCTGTTTCCTTTGAAAAGTTCAATCATCTAAAGTTATTTTCTGCTTTAAGGTCTTTGTCAAAGGTATAACTATCAAAGTCAGCTATTTTATCAATACAGATACTGTGATTGGTCCAGAAGTTAAAGGACTGGACCCAGTCAAAGTTTAATGAAAAAAAATCCTGGACCTAAGCAGCTAGAAGAAAAATATTTAGCCCCTGTGGTAATCTGTTCTGGTTTTCTTTTTGGTGCAAATGTATATGTTGTTGGCCTAGTATGGTTTAGTAAATTGTGAATTTTCAAAGGAATAATAGATTTTGATTTGATTTCCTCAATTTTCAGTAAAATGTCAAGTAAATCTGAAAACTGAATTTCAACATCGAAAAAAAAGATGGAGAACATAACAATATGAACTTAAGTACATATGAACAAAAACTCTGATTGATCAGATTTCAGATAATTCTTGTTTGACTATAAAAACACATACACAAAAATCATATATACATGTACATACATGAAGTACATGTATTGGTTCATATGCAGCTAACCTCATTACTAGATGTGATATAATAAGCGGCATGGTTATTGAAAGCCCTTTCCAATCACCCCTGTAAGATAGGAAGAGTGACCATGTCTAGGAATGTGTATTTATTTCCAATAGCTTGTATAGTGCAAGTATGTTTAAATGTATGTTTAAAATGTTTAAATGTTACTAAAATTCACGATTCAAAAGACCCAGGCCCCATTCCCAAAAGAAAATGGAAAATTCCTGATAATATATGTTGTCTATGTATTTTCATTTACTGCTAAATTCTAAATACTCACACAAGGTAAGAAATCTTACAAAACTATTTCATAAATAGTACATGTAGGTCACTCACAGATATTTAAAGTCTTTGCCTGGCAAGTGGAATTCCCAAAAATACTGGTTCACTTCCTACATGTAGTTTGAGTTACAATTTCAACTTTAAAAAAAAAAAAAAAAATAGCCGACACTTATTTTTGGAGTATAGGAACTTGGGGGAAATTCATGGATCTTTCGGATCAGACTTAAATCTGAGGTCTGTGTTTTAGTAGTCACATCATCTGAAAGATCCACACTGTATTTGCTTCTCAAGTTACAGAGATTTTCCACCCTATACCTATTCCTAATGCAAAAACAAAGCATTTTTTCCCAAATTGCAATCATAATTTCCCAACTGAAGTCAAATGACAATGAATTTAAAGACATTCTTGTATTTTCACATAGTTTTGTGTATTTCTAGATTTCCAAATTTCAATAAAATGTTCCTTCAAATTCCAAATTCAAAAAGCCCAGGCCCCATTCTCACAGGAGTGTGAAAAATCCGAGTTCAAAGCATAGGTAAAAATTTGGGATACTTTACCTACAGCTGGTGATAAGTGCACATCAGGGGGAGGATCTTGTTTGGAACTTGGGATGTAAAACAAACAAACAATACCAGTATTACATGTGACAGGATTGCCTAATGATTGGCTTTTGTTTTCATTTAGTATGGCGCCGACCTGGCTAAGTTGGTAGCGTGCTCGACTTTTGATCGTGATGTCATGAGTTTGAGACCAGCTGGTAGCAGGTTGGTTTCCTGTCCTCTGGACTGAGACAGTAAAAACTGAGGTCATGTGTCACAGTAGGTGTTGGCACATTAATGAACTCCCACTGCTCAATGGCCGTAAGTGCCGAATATAGGTCAAAATTTGAAGCCCTTCCCCGGCATTTGGTGACGTCTCCATATGAGTGAAAGATTCTTAAGTGGGACATTAAACAACAACAAACAAACAATCGTCTAGTATGATGTGAAGACACACATGTAGACCTGCAATGTAAATGTATTCAACAAAATTTGTCCTTGGCCTCACAAAATGTGCACATCATTATATAGCAAAGATGAGGCTTTCTCAATCTTTTTTAAGGGAGAGTAAACTTTGAGGTGTACAATTGTCTAATATTTTTATATACATTTTTCTTACATTGTATGAAAACTGAACATAGTAGAACCTTCACTAAAAGACCACCTTACTCAGAAGACCACCACCTCACATTTACGATTATAAATATTCAGTTTCTTGAATTTATTTAAAAAAAAAAAAAAAAATCATATACCATAAATCCGGGTCCTCACAAAAGAGACCACCTCACTAGCTACAATGCAGGCCACTTCGAGTCAGTCAGTTAGGTGGTCTTATTAGCAAGATTTCACTTTATATTAAAAAAAATTGCAGACTGTCATTTCTGTGGAAGATGGGATAATGCAGACAGTGATCTGAAGGCCAGCCGCGATACTTAACGGGATAATTAACATAAGGTTTCTGTTTATGTTTTTCTACAGTATTTTGTGTCTTCACCTGCACCAATAAACACACACACAAATAAAAAAAAAAAAACAAAAAAAAAACAAAAACAACAAAAAAACCACCTGGAGTGGAAAATTAACACATGCTATACTGTGGTATACTAATGTTTCCATCAACATGACAATATTGAGTATACATAATTAGCGGCAGGAAATATTACCATTGTGTTTTCTACACCTCTGTAAATATTACAACACTTTTGGTGTTAATCTTGCTGAAACAACTCTCATGGGGAGTGGATTGACTTGGGTACAATATATGTAAGTTTATATGAGGATAATGGATGCATATTGAAGCTGAGAGACTTGCTCTTGACTCCAGCATTTGTCCAGTAATATCAAATAAATTAAATAATTTATGTTTCGTCTCTGTTAACGACATGTCTGATGTTAATCAGATAGTAATTCATTGTTTTCTAAACATTGTAAATGACATGGAATGATAAAAAAGGACTGTTGATAAATGTATAAATGTACAAGGTATCTACTGTCACAATGAAAAAAAGATGAAATCAAATATACTTTTTTGCTACTTAGGCCACACTAAATAAATTCTACGTTTAATGTCCAGGTTAAATCTTCGAACTTGCCTGGGAAGGAGAAAAATAAAAAAACAAACACATTTTTCAAACATTTTCTGATAAAGTATTCTGTCATTCTGGCATAACAACTTAAATAAAACAAATTAAACTACATTTTGTAAATCTGAGATCACTCTGAGAAAAAATGATAGGGCCTTCTGTTCTTAAGCTTCCTCTGCATGTCTCTTCAAAGTTTCACTAGAAAGGTTAGGGACTGTGTTTCTGATTTGTTGGTTTATCTTAGGATTGGAGAACAATTATACAAGTGTAGTAACAGGAAAAGATAACAAACTAATAATTCTGGATTTCAAGAGATTTTTGTTTGTTTATGTTTTAATTCTAAGAATTCTTTCAAAACCTATGAGGGTGGTGGACATTTAACATGGATTTTATTTAGGGTACCCATGTATACAATACAAAGTATATAGAGCCGGCCTGGCTCAGTCGGTAGCGTGCTCGACTCTTGATCGTGAGGTCGTGAGATCGAGTCCAGCCGGTTGCAGGTTGGTTTCCTGTCTGTCGGATGAGACAGTAAAAACCATGGTCCCGTGTCACAGGTGTCGGCACGTTAAAGAACCCTCACTGCTCAATGGCCGTAAGTGCCGAGCATAGGCCAAAATTTGAAGCCCTTCACCGGCATTTGGTGACGTCTCCATATGTGTGAAATATTCTTAAGTGGGACGTTAAACAACAATAAACAAACAAACAAACAAACAAAGTATATATCTTTTTAAAAATTTTCTCTAGAGATTAATTTCAGATAAAGTAAAACAAACTTAAAGGGGCATTAGTTGTATTTACCCCAAAAGTTATTTCCATTTTTTCTATTTTTACTACTTGTACTTGGTGTACAATAACAAATAAGAGCTATACACAGGAATCTTATATCCTTACATAGATTGTGAAAATAAGGTAAGGTCCAATGTGGTATTCATATACAAATAGTAAGGCAGAGTTTTTCAATTACAAGTGAAAAAGTGCCAAACCTGGGTTTCTGAAGTAATTTTCACTAAATATGTAGGAATTTTTATGCCTGTGTATATCTCTTTTTTGTTATGTATATCAATCTATGTAGTAAAAAATCAGAAATCCTTTTTTGAATGAAACACAGCTAATGCCCCTTTAAAGGGGCATTACTTGTATTCTTTTTACTACTTAGATTGATATACAATCACAAAAAGAGATATACATGTACAAAGGCATAAGAATTATTATATTACTATTTATTTTGTGAAAATTGCTTAAGAAATCCAGTCTGGCACTTTTTCACTTGCAACTGATTAATTCAACCTTACTATTTATATACATGTATAAATGTACATACAACACTGGTTCCGATCTCTGATATTTACGATTTTTTATGCCTGAATATATATAGGTCATATTTGTTATTGTACATCTGACACAGTTACACGTACAAGTACTAAAGGAGAAAAAATCGAAAAAAGAAAAAAAAAATTGGGGGGGGGGGGTTTGGGAGGGGGGGGGGGTGGGGGGGGGGGGGGGGGGGGCGGGGGGGGGGGGGGGGGGGAGAAGATAAAAACAGCTATAGCCACTTTTACTGTATTTCTTTAAACACTGTACAATATACTTGTAGTATTAGTATTGATAATATATCTTTATCATCATTATTACATTTTTTAATTTTCATCCAGCCAAGAATTTCTTGTTTATATGTACATGCTACTTGATGTTACTACATGTAGCTCTCAATGAAGTGCTATGAATTTTTACCTGTGATATGGGCTGATGCCAATGTAGTAAGGGTTCTTTTAAATGACATTTTTAACATCCCTCCTGCCCAACAAATAATTCATTATATTTTTACAAATAAATATGATCTTGCCACAATCTATTCTCATCTCCGCCAACACTTCCCAGTTTCCATATCATGTTTGTTGTGAATGACTACGATGTATATGACCCATTCACCCCTAAAGTCACACATTTGGACTGGTCTATGCCATTGATTTACAAAAGAGTCCATTGTTTCTCAGAGGTTGATCGAATTAACCCCTCTAAAATGATAACTAACATGTACCCAATAAAACAAACTTTCCTTGGATAAAGTTATTTTAAGGTGTGGTCAGTCAGGTATTTTTCCATAGTTTCCAATGGGGGCGATATTTGGTCTCATTCCTAATGCAAATATATATATTTTTCTCCACTTTGATGAAAATATGGTGTAAAGACCACAACCATGATGAAAAATGAATTAGTGCAGTTGAAACTGCATTTAAAAATGAAACTCCTGTACAATTAGATTTACATGTGTGCAAACTATATTTTTCCAATTTGAATCAGATTCACCATAAAATTCCAAAATGTGTTGCCAAAGGCATTTCCCGAAATTGGCAGAAAATAATAAAAAAAGGCCATTGGAAGGGTTTATGATACAATCTCTTTTTTGAATATAATATCACTTATTGCTGTTAAAAAGTTTAGATTTTGCATAAAAATAAACAAAAAAAAGGCATAATTACATACATACACATGTAAGGAATTCAAATTATCATGGGGAAGGGGGATCTGGGGTGTTTTGACATCAGGTTCAAAGTATAAAAGTTCAAATTATCATTAGGGATGGAGGGGGATTGGAATGGGTTGACACCAGGTTCAAAGTAGCTCAGGTTCAAGTGTTCAAATCATCTTATGACAACAGCGAGTACATGTAACTGCTGAACATTACATATACATACATGTACAAGTAGATCTGGGGTAAAGTTAATTCCTAAATTGGGAAACACATACATACATACAAAGTCAAGATAACATCTATTTTTATTTGATATCACAATCGTATCTAAATTCTTTTACATGATGAGATAAAACCTTAAAATGAAGTTAGCATTCATAGATATTAATACACTTTCAATCAAGGTTACAATTCATACAGAAAAAAACGTTCAATTTTCAAAGGGTAATGAAAACTTCTTACACAAATATTGCAAGTATTCTATCACTTTTTGAAAAAAAAAATCTGTAAGACTGCTGCTTCCTGTAGAACATTCATATGTGTAGACACTCATCACACCCTTTGCCCTTCACAATGAACCCATCACATTCAGAAAGGAAGATGAACCATGGACATTGTCACAGTTTATGAAATTCGCTGGCGGCTTCCAGACATGGTAGAGGGTGTGGTATTTTACCATACCTGGGCCCGATTCACCAAAATTTCTCAAAAAATATTCATGCTATACTTTCATCTTATTATTTTGTCTATAAAATCATCTGTAAAACTAATTGGGATGAGTGATTAGGAAACATACATGTATCATTTTTCATCATTCACTTATAAAGTTTTGCATTACACTCATTAACTTCCTGCAAAAATGAATAAATATGCCGAGTACCGGCTTGTGTACTCAAACAAATTTTTTCAACATTTCTGAGGCTTTCTTTAAATAAGCAGTATTTTTTATCATTATATTTATGATTGTATGCAATTAATATAAAAGCATGTCCAGTTTGAGAATAAGTTTTGCTTGTTTTTATCTTAAAATCATGTGAAGTCAGTTGAACTGGAGTACTGAGTAAATGGTGACTTTGAGCCCTCAGGTACATGTATGCTATAAAAAGTGAGTAAACTGAAAGTAATAAGTAAACTCTTCTCTACTGAAAAACCGTAATCTCTCCCCTCTTCCCTACCATAAAACGTAATGCTTAAATTAAAATTAATTATTTGGTATTTCCCTATGCTTTCCATTCCACATCTCAGCAAAACTTTATATATATATATATATATCATATGACGCCACAATAAAGCATAAAAATAGATTCACATTTGTATGAATGTATATATACAATAGCTTTCTTCTTACGTCTGTATACTATACATGTATATCAATGGCTTCTTGTATCAATGCAATCAAAGTACTGAATTTTCTTTGGAAACATGCAATATATGTTAGAATTTGCCACTGGTGAACAAGACCTACTAGCTAGTATACGGTATATTTAGACATGATTATACTGTATGTATACCTGGAAATTTTTGTTCCCGTTAAATTTCCATAACTTTCATACTTAGATGAGAGTGTGACATTAAAATGAAATCGAAATTTTCAAGCTAAATAATTGCTTCACCAACATATATGCCATCCCTGAGACTAAGGTGGGGCAGGGCGAATTTAAGACGAGGGCGAAAATAACAAACTTCCATGTAACCAGTAGAATAAGAATATATATCCGATATGTTCTAGGAATCCTTAATCAATAAACATCAAGACCACCATAAGACTTACTTTTAACTAGCATTTGAGTTACGTTCGAGTTACAAGGAAAACATATGCTCAGCCTGCTGAGAAAGGTAGAAAACCTTTTGCAATCTTACAATAATTTTCTCCACAATCAGAAGCATCTCCTATTATCCAATTTAGATATCACTTCATCAAATATACATCTGTATCAAACAGAAGTGTCTGGAAAAATGTACAAGGTATAAAAACTTTCTCCATGATCAGAGTAGCTAAATCTTATTTGTAGCATGCTTCTTTCTGATGCTAAATAAGTATACATGTACAGGTATTATAGTCACAGGTATGCAAGTTTCTTTCACTGCGAATTTAGCGAAATTAAATTCCCCACAAATAAAAGTAACTATCGTATTTGATCTATTAATGCCCAGGGAGCTAAAAAGTTAGGGAAAAGGAGTGGGCACTTAACGGGACCAATAAATAGTTGAATTGACCTAAAACAATTAATTTTTAGGAGTTGATGGAACATCAACGCAGTTAAGTTATGTTAAGTTGTTTATTGGGAACAAGTCAACGCACATTTGCAGTATAGAGTTAAGAACACATTATATTGATGCAAAATTACACATGTATGTGAATTTCAGCAACATAAACTCAACTTCAAGATTGAAATTTCCAAATCACACTTTGATTTATATATTTTGCTTTTTAAAACTATAAAAATATAGTAACAATTTGCTGAAAAATATAGGTGTACAAGACTTGTTGAAATGTATGCTATTAAAGGTCAGTTCGGCGTCCTTTATGAATTTTAAGATATTATAAATTTGCTTTAGAATGTTACTTTTTTTTACCATTATACTCTTGTGATAGAATTGACATTAAAAGCGATAGACTGTTAACAATTATTGCACACGATTAATATGCAAATGATTTTTGGTCAAGTTTCCCTTACTGTGTATTGGCAAGATCTGTCTGTGAAGTTGGACACAGAAGTTGTGTCATTCCTTATTCAGGTGATCTTATCTAATGAGAAACTTGCAGCAGTCTTTGAAGTTGGGAAAATGTTTTACATGTACAGGTATTGACCTAGAGATTTAAGGCTACTGATAGGAAGTATAGCGTAAAGGTATAATATTGCCCTGTCGCATAGAAATTTAATGTTGATAAAACCATTAGCACGCAATTTTATAATCATATCGCTGATCTGTGTAGTTTGTTGCATAATAAATAAAGCCATCAGTACTCACATTTGGCCAAATGTATGACCCAATTTTTAGTTACTTTTTTTTGTAAAAAACTAATTCTACAGAATTAAAAAGTATTCAGTATTCTTAGTGTATTATACCTTATTACAACTTACGATTGGAATCAACTCGTATCAGTACTTTCAGTGCTTTGATTGAAAGTTGTTGTAATTATTACCATTGACATCTATCAATATAATTCTGCTGGGGATGCTACATATAAACTGTTACAGTGTTTCAGGTGCACATCTCCTTGTTAACCAGCTAGAAGAGAATCTTGATCGTAAAAAGGGGAGGGGCACTTATAAGGGCATGGGCGCTTAATAAGTCGAATATGGTATACAGTATAATGGGTGTCCCATACATCATAATGATGTACAGTGGAACCTTGCTATTAAGACCACTTACAATGTAAATGACTGGCTCAAAGTGATCTGATAAGTGAGTGGTCTCTTAAGTGAGGTTCTGTACTTATATTTATTAAAAGACTGAAAATTTGTAATCTTAAATGTGAGATGGTCTTCTAACTGAGGTGGTCTTTAGGAGAGGTTCCACACTACAATAGATATACCGGTACATCTTACACCACTTATATTGAAATAGCTTATCTTTAATAAAAATATAGCCCCAAGCCAAGCCGCTCATATTCTTTACATGAAAATATTGGTTAAATTGAAATCACTTATATTGAAACATCGTTTATTGTGAAATCAATTATCAGTCTGTTGAGGTGAAAATGTGTTGTTTCTTTTTTAATGGTTATATTGAAGATACAAGACAGTAGTTGTCACAGTGGGTGAAATCGTAATTACACGGGTAGATACTCGGGTGTTAGTTGAGTTATTAGTTTCTCACTTGATTTGTTTTCATTGCATGTTGTTAAAAAAAATAAGTGGTGTATGAACACTCTTTGGCAGTTTGTGTATACTATCATTAGTGAAAAAAAGCCACACCAAGTAAAAGGAAAACATTGTCCTTGGACATAAAATACGAATTAGCAGCCACAAAAAGTTAAAAAGTCAAAATCTGAAATAGCAAAGGATTTTGGGATCAATTGAAGTACTTTGACAATAATTATCCAGCAACGTGCTGGTATTATTGAAGCTATCAAGTCCAGCGATTTCCCCCCAAAACAGAAATGTACGAGATCTGGAAACTATAGAGAGATAGAAACAAGTGGTTAACAAATGCTAGATTATTAAATATAGCGATTCCTGGTGAGATCCTAGCAGAGAAGTCTGAAGAATTTAAAAAAGTTAGGCATTGTTGATTTCAAATGTTCATCTCGATTTATTGAGCATTTCAAAAAACGACAAGGTATCGCTTACAAAGCAGTGTGTGGTGAGAGAGCAAAAGTGGAGATAAAACTTTGACAGATGACTGGATTAAAAATAAATTTCCCAATTTTATAGCAGAATTTAAATCAAGAAATGAATTAAATGCTGATGAAACTAGTTTATTTTTTAAGTGAGAACAAGCGAAATTTCTTTGTCTGAAAGGTGATCAGTGCCATGGTGGAAAATACAGTATGGAAAGAATTTCTGTTTTTGTGGGGGCAAATATGGATGGTTCTGAAAAGCTAAAACTGTTGGTGATTGGTTAATTCAATAACCCTCGCTGTTTTAAAAAACGCCAAGAGTCTACCTGTGCAATATTACACAAGTTTGAGTGTGCGGATGAACAGCGACATTTTTAAACACTGGATAAGAAGTTTAGGAAGGAGAAACAACAATTTCTGTTATTAATGGATAACTGTCCCGCACATCTAAAAATTGAAAATCTGCAATCAATCAGTCTGATATCTTTCCCCCCAAAATGGAAATGCAACATTGCTACTGCAGCCTATGGACCAGGGCATAATCAACACTATGAAAGTACATGTATACTACAAGTAGCTTCTTATTGCTGAGAAAATTAAGTGTTTAGCCAAAAAAACGTGAATTTTCAAATAATGTCAAAACTGCAATTGAATGGCTTCATAAAGCGTGGCTGATGCTGTCATCACAATGCACTGAAAATTGTTTTTGAAAGGTCGGATTCACACTAAAATCTCAAACTGAAGTTCCTTTAACATCTGATGTGGAAGACAATGATGACGACAAAAACTTTACAGACGACATGTCACTCGCTGAGCTTAGCAAACTTTAAAAAAAAGTGGTTCTGAAATCCCAATGGTAAACTCTATAGATATTGATGAAGCGGTCGTTTCTTGGGAAGAACTTATGGCTGATGTAGTAGTAGAAACATACCATGTGGAAAATGATGGCGATGACAGTGAGGACGAATATATGGAAATTACGGACAAAAATGCTTCCAACAATCAAGCTCGCGATTGTACTTGTAAATTAAAAACATATGTACAGAGGCTTCCCAATGTTGATAACAAAATTTTCTTAGACCTGCAAGAAATTGAACACTATTTATTGATAATCAGTTGAAAAGCAAACAAAGCTTACTGATTTTTCCAATAAAAGTTGTCTAATACCATATTCGACCCATTAAGCGCACAGGGCACTTCAAAAAGTGAAAAGGGGTGGGCACTTAATGGGACCAATTGATAGTCAAATTAATGTAAAACAGTTAATTTTTTATAAGGCACAATGGTAAAGTTGTTGTACTGTAGTCATTACCATGGACACCTATCAACATAATTCTGTTACTGGGGACTACAGATAAACTGTTACTTACATTGTATGATTTTTCACATCAAATTGTCAACCAGCTAGAAAAAATTCTCGACTGTATGTGAAAAAGGGGGAGGGGCACTTTATATAGGGACATGGGCGCTTAATGGGTTGAGATACTATTAATCTATTGTACATGTATTATTCAAATATTGTGAATTTTGCAATGTAATAAAATGATAATGAACAACATAATTAGTTCCAGTTGGTTTTCCTGTCAGCTTTTACAATCAGGATTGAGATGTAAAACAAAACTTCAAATATGGCCAACATTTTCGATTTTGCTTATTCTGAACTTCAGTTATACTGAAAGGAAAAGGTTGGTTCCCTTAATTTCAATATATCCAGAGTAGACTGAATTTAGAAGTTTACTGTGACTAGTGGGGAAGGCAAGTTGAATATGGTACATACACTATATGAACTACAATAATGAGTAATGTAAAAATCTTTACTAAAAAGAAACCAGTTTTTTAATGTATAACCAATCACATTGCTTCTACTCAGTCATTGATTATTCATTATAATTTTAAGCCAACTGCCCATCACAATTGACAACAAACCCTATCCGTATAACAGCTTACGGATACCAAATGATGGCAGTAGCTGACTTTGTCCTTCCGGCCTTGTAGAGTAAGAAGAAAATTTGGTGGGATTTCAAACACTGATATAAGAAAGCTAGTCACAAACAATTTACAGGCAATGTGTACACTACTGGTGAGTGACCAATTTTCGCCAAGTACCAATTCTCGCCAACTGTTTTTAACTGGCATGGAATGTGCAAACACGTACATACTGACACAGATTTTTTGTATTTCCTGGACAAGACACTATTCTGATTGCAGAACAAAAATAAAAACTAATTTCTCTGAGAAACCAGAGTATACCAAGTAAAATAAAACAAGTTAGCGAGAATCGGTTGCTGACCAGTACATGTACATGTAACTCGAACAATTCAAGACTGCTCCTTTACCAATTCTCTCCGTCTTCCGAGGTGAAGTGATCATAATGAATGGAATATAACAACTGAATTTTTCTGGTTACATGTACACAAGCTCATCTTTTGTCCTTTTTTTCTAGGTTACAAGGTTACTGCATTATGAAGACCTCAGTTCATGTGATATATACTTTGTGTTGGATATATCTACATTACCTACATGTAAAGTGCTATATAAATTTACATGTGCATTGCATGACAAAAACTATCTACATGTACTGCAAACAACAAGGAATGCGAAAAGCATCAAATTTCTTGTAAGAAACACCCACTCATCTTCTGGCTTATAATGTACATAACTCCTGTCTACAAGAATATAATACTACAGTTACAGTGTCAATAGCAGGAACACTCAAATCTAACACATGTATAAGTACAAGTACATATATATTAATATATAAATGTGCAGTGTCAATAGCAGGAACACTCAAAACTGACACTTGTATATAAGTACATACATACTGGTATATGCAGTGTCAATAGCAGGACCCTCAAAGCTGACATGTGTATAAATACAGTACTGTATAACATGCTTTAGTGACCACCTGTGTATAAAGATCCTTCTTTGCTGTCCCAAATAGTACCATTTGTGTACAAATTAACCTCTATAGACCACCTACCTATAATGACTGGTTTTATTGTGTTCCTCTAAAGGTCCATTTCACTGGAATATACAGTGTCAATGGCAGGAACACTATAAAATAACATGTCTACAGTAAGTACAAATGTATATATAGGCTATATGCTGGTATAAACAGTGTCAATAGCAGGAAAACTATAAAATGACATGTGTATATGTTAAGTACAAATGTACATACATGCCAGTATCTATAGTGTCAATAGCAGGAACCCTAAAAACTGACACATTTTCTCAGCAGGTTGAATTTAAAAAAAATTCTTGAAAGTTAAAGGGGGGGAGGGATAAGAATCTTAATTGAAAATACAGTCCAATTTTAGCAGTACATAAACAAGTTCTTTTCTTTCTATATTGCAGACTTGTGTATATATACATATCATTGGCGTCGGAAGCAAATTGAAAGTGGGGGGGCTAAACCAACTTAAAACACACACACACACGCCAGAAACGTTTGGGGGCTAAGCCCCAATTTTCAACACCTATGTCTATCTTTGCAAAAAAGTGGGGGGCTAAGCCTCCCCTAGCCCCCTGGTTTTGACGCCTATGCATATATGCTGGAGTCAACAATCATTCTCACTTTTCCTGTAGGACAAGTCCACATATCCGAATACAAAAATAATTTGTCCTAAAATCAAGTGCAACATCTTAACTTCATACATTATTTTGTGTTTAAACAAGTGATTTTTATTGAATTAATTTTTGTCTTCAACAATTTCACTTGTCCTGTAGGACAAGTGGGAAGTAACATTTACTGAAAAATGGACTTGTAATTGACAATCGGACAAACATGATTGTTTAGCCCTGATATGTTGATGAAAGTTAATCATTTGACCTGAAATACAAGTCACAGAACCTCAATGCAAATAACTACAAACTGAAGGACTATGTCGGATAACAGGTGTATAGCCTATAATCAGACAAAATAAAGGTCACGACATATTTAAATAAATTGGAACAACAAATCTGAGCAACAAAAAAAAAAAACCCACTGATAATGACTGATCCACAATACATTTTCTTAATCACATGTGTTATCAAAACTATGCAATCGGCTGATAGCCTTATATCAGATCATTCTAGGTAAATGACACTTGTTCTCACAAGTTACCTCATCCAAAGGTGAAGTATGATATGGATTCAGTCTTGAAATAAGTTCAATCAATTTCACATCTGGATCATACAACCACTTGACTGGCTGTTACTGACATCACACAAATGTATCATTTATGTAACATACATTTTGCATGACCATCAGACCCATAAAATTGGACATCACAGATACATTGTTTACATTTACCACTCTTGCTAGTATAATTTTAATATTGCTTTGCTGCAATACCTAAAATTTATACTTGTCCTGGTCAAGAAAGGGTTTATGAGACTGCACTCTACCAGGATTACTGGATACAATGGGCATTGTGAAAGGGATAAATTGGTAGCTAGTATATGCAATTTGGACATACCCAAACTCCCACATGTACCTACATACATGTATGTACAATATAGATATTGTCATCTTTCATTTGATAATGGCCAAGGGGTCGAAAATTTGTGAATATTGAGTGTTTTACTGTTTTTTTTCACATAATGATACTTCCCTTTGGAGCGCATTGAATTTAATTGGAATATATACATGTACATGTATATTTCATATAAAACCACAATTTTTCAAAAAACTATTATGAAGCCATTTCTAATCACATTTCAATAGAATCTTCACTCTTAAACAAAGAATTGAATAGTGTTATTTGGTATTTTATTTCGATTTTCTGAATTAGAATTTAAATGGTTGATTAATTTAAACAGAAAGTTCAATTTTTGTGAAGAAAATTCTCTATTTGGGTGAGTAAAACTGTGATATTTAATTTTGACTTTTTGTTTAAATTGTCAAATTTTGTCAATTAGAAATTTGAAATTTACACCCAAATAAGCATTGAAACTCGGAAACATTCTCTGTTTAACTATGAAAATTCTATGCAAATGCAATAAGAAATGGCTTGACAATATTTTTTGAAAAAAATGTGGTTTTAATATGAAATACTAGTATTAAAGTAAAAATTGATAATGTCTATACACTTTTGGCAAGTGGCTGTACATGTACATTGTACTACACATTTAGGACACTAGAAAGTAATTCTGAAATGGACCATTACATGTAGTTACCACTTACATGAAGTCACAAATGTAGATTTGACATGGTCTGATCCACATGCTTGAAGAACATGCACTGTACCATGCTGTACTAGATTCATATACAAATTGTATTTAGTTACATGTACCGGTATATGTACATTTATTTACATATATATTGCATATTTATACATGTATGTATATTGTATACATTTTGTTTGTTTGTTTATTGTTGTTTAACGTCCCACTCAAGAATATTTCACTTATATGGAGACGTCACCAAATGCCGGTGAAGGGCTTCAAATTTTGGCCTATGCTTGGCACTTACGGCCATTGAGCAGTGGGGGTTCTTTAACGTGCCGACACCTACTGTGACACGGGACCTCCAGTTTTTACTGTCTCATCCGAAAGACAGGAAACCAACCTGTCGCCGGCGGGACTCCAACTCACGACCTCACGATCCAGAGTCGAGTGCACTACCGACTGAGCCAGGCCGGCTCTATTGTATACATGTTCTTGCACATGTATATAGACATATATATATACATGTACTAATGAAGGCCAAAAAAAAACCTCTGTTTGATGTGAACCCACCAACCTATTTAAAAAGCCAGGACCAAAAATGTTTTGGCAGTTTTGTCCATTTATTTTTATTCTAATTTAAAAATCTGAAATTTTGTTTAATTTCCATATAAAAACAGAAAAGAACATAAAAAAAAAGTTTTCCTATCATCTGACCCTCTGGGGCACATTAATCAGATATTTTTGAATGATGGCCTAAAAAGTCATTTCTTTGTGTATCTACATTTATAGATAAAATTAGATTCCAGTCTAGACATAACACGTGCACTAAATACATAAGATGTAGGCTTAAAAGAAAGTAACAATACATCTGTACATTTGCTTGTATACGCATGACAAAATTTAAAAAGTTTAAGATAAATTTAAGATACTGTAACAGGGCGGGAAAAATGTACTCGCCCACTCGTTCTGGATGAGTGAAAATGGCTTGGGGATATGATCGACAAGTAGTTAGGATTGGGTCCACAGTGACAAGTAATTTTTTTTTATATATGTATAACTTCTTACTTTTTAGCCTCTGAAACTTGTACATGATGCTTTTAAAATGCTTAACTGCCATTTCAATTAAATATAAGTCCCATATCAGAGAATTACATTTCGTTAGTCTTAATGGTTCCATAAAATTTAATGAAAAATTGGGAAAAGCTGAAGGTGTCTAGGGACGAGTGGTTTTCAATTTTTTTTTCTAACCCTGGATAATCATTCGAAACGGAATCTCTTACATACATGTACATGTAAGATCTGATTATTAATTATAATAATAAACCAAGAAACTTTGAACACTGTAGGCCTACATGTGTAAACTAATTACACCAATACATGTGCATGTACCTTGGCTTGGGGATGATGATTATCTACATTTTAAAATGACCTACCTGTACTGAACGATGTTTCCTTACATTGGATTATTCACCTGGTCTTGCAATTGGCTAGGATTGAGAGATTTTTAAAACATGCGTAAATGACCTTTTATACTGGAGTGCCAGTGGCAGATGGTGGTATGCAGGTTTGGCATTACAAGAGAGGAATTACTGAGAAGAATACTTGCAAAGGGTCGGTGGCCTCTTTCCGGGCACATTGTAACCGGGTTCTTTCTTCCACCATTCAAAACTGGCTGCCACCATATACATGTACATGTAACTGAAAAATTGCTGACCGTGGCGTAAAACAACATTTAAAGTCAAAAAAAAAAAATAAAGGAGAAAATTTGTCCTGCATGAAATTGTGGCAATACATGTATGGGAGTTTGGCGTTAAAATCATTTACTTAATTAATTTTTATCATTATTGGGTCAATCATCTATATATATATAAGTATATACTGTTTATGTAGTCGAACTCGCATCCATTGAATTCCCTTAATTTGAAAAATCGGCTACATTTTAGTTTGAAATAAATTCAAATTCCCCGACAGAAAGCCGAAATTTCCTATGCTAAAAAAACTTGTTTAGTCTGAATTTGTTTCATTGAAAAATAGGATTATTTGAAATGATTTACAAGGTCTGGTGAACATTTAATGAGTTGTTTTGATAACGGTTAATTTGAAGTAGAAGTTTGTCATTGTCTCAGGTACATGTTTGTCACAGGTGAATGAACGCCAGTTAAAACCCAAATACAGGTGTATGAATACTTTTCCTGAGTAAGATTCATGTGTAATATTTTGTTTGTCTTTATTTATTAAAAAGAATGTATTGGGTTAAGATCGCATGATGGCAACTCCGAAAAAAACATAAACAATTGACCATTGATGAATCATGAAAAATACAAAATTAGACAAGCCGTGGATAAACAGATGAAATCTAAAACAGAGATGTCAAAAGATTATGAAAGTAATCCTAACACACTAACAGAAATTGTTAAAGGAAAAGAAAGAATATTTACAGCTGTTCATTTGTCAGATTTTCTCAGAAACTGAAAGTGTAGCAAATGTCAAAAGAATTTTTTCGCAATAAAGTAATTTTTCAGTGTGTTGTTTATATTCTGTAATAAAGCACAAATAAAATGTAAATGATTGATATTTATGCTTTCTTTTGTTTGAAATCTTTTATCTCCATACAAAACCGATACATTGAAATTCGGTTAATGTGAAATAAAATTCAAGGTACCCACAATTTCATTATAATCGAGTTCAACTATATATATATATATATATATATATATATGTAGCAAAATAAATGAAACAAAAAGAAATAGAAAATATCAGACATATTCCAAATTTTGGGTCAAAATGCTACAAAATTTATAAATTCATGCCATGTTCCCAAAAAGGTAAAAAAAGGCCCTGAATTCATATGAAGTACATACATTTTACATGCATTTGTATGAAATGTTGTGGAACATGGGAGACAACTCTCAAAACAACAATCAATGTTAAGATGATGGCTCTCCTACATACACGTACATGTTCAATGTACATAATTGTACATAACATTGTATGTTTTGAATCCTCCTACATGTAATTAAAAATTTGGAAAGTACATTGTATTTGTAAGTCAGTGTTACTTTTCTAATTCACAGTTAAAATTAAATAAAAACATCATCTACATGTACATGTATACATGTTGTACATTGTACATGATGAGCATTTGAAAAATAGAAAACAATGCATATATGAAATTAATTTGAATCATTATAAAAAAAAACAAAAAAACAAACAAACGTGTTAGAACAAAGAATTTTAGGTGATTTGGTAAGAAATCCTACTACTTATAGTAAACTGACATGTACATGTAGTATGATGTACTGATAGGTAAGAAACACAGAGTGAAATAAAGTGTCAATTGTGATTTCATTTGTCTCTCGACATTCTGATTTAGATCAAGCTAATTAGTGCTGTCATTGATGAGAAATTCTAAATCGATATATCGATAAGTAACAAGTATTAATATATCAATAAATCAATTTATTTGGTACTTCTATAAAATGCATTCAGAATAAATAGATTCTTAATAATATTTAAATGTGTTATTGTGTATTTGACTGTCTGAAGATGAAAAAATCAATCATTACAATGAAACATTGTTTGTTTGAACAAATTAAACAATCAGAATGAAATATAACACAGTTCAAGAACATGAAGTAAAATGAAAGGAAAATTTTGGAAACTGTATATGAAAAAATATCCTGTGAAATGCAATATGAAATGTATTGATACTCAAGAAACGTATCGATTATTGTACCGAATCAATTTTTATATCGATACATCAATATCCAGTGTATCAATGACAGCCCTAAAGCTAATGCTCTTACATGTATATCATATTTACTAGCTTGATAATTATAAACACTCACTGGCTAATCAAATTAGTACACATACAATAACATATAATTTTAGTGTACATCACTACATGTACATGTTACATATAATTATGTACTTATTTATTATTTCATTCACCAATTTGGTTTCTTTTTTTTAACTCGTTCAACCCTAAAGACACATTTGGACTTGCCTAAGTAAAAGTAATTGTTTTACATTGTATAGAGAGGTTCATTGTTTCTCTCGGGTTGATGAGTTAAGTTCTCTCTTAAATAAATGCTAAAATATCAGAATGCCTTAAAGATGAATACATGTATTAGGGATTGATCTGGAACGCCTGTTACAGTTTAGATACAACTGTAAGACAAATAATTCCTGGGGTTGATTGATGATGATAAATCGAGATCCTCTTTGCCTTTGAGGTAGAGAACAGAAGCTTGAGATTCTGTCTGTGTGTGCACTGACACATGAAAAATGATGACTGAAATTCTGCCATGATGTTAAGTTAAATTATGGGGGGGGGGCTAATTAACCCCGAATGATTGAACCAATGAAGGCCTATATGCAAATGCAGCAAGCTCTTTATTGTAGAAATGTTGCAGCTTGAGTCAAGTCCAATAATTACAGCATACTCTTACGGTCAGACTCAGAGTATTATGGTGTGTACTATGGGCTTCAAAAAGTTTCAACCGGTACATTGCAAACAAGTCTATGTATAAGGGATCCTAGAGCATGGCTTCTGTAAATATCTACTCTGATTGGCTGAATTATACACATGGTTGAGTACAATGGGTTTGTGGACAGCCCAACCCCTTAATACTAATAGCCAGATTAATAACAGTTTAGATATGACAGCCAGATCCCGTATTTGCCAAATTAGTAAAAGCCGAAATGGCTTAATAGTTAACATCTCAACAAATTGTTATAATAAAACAAGGACAAATACGCCTTACCTATACTTTCGCAACAATTTCAGCATAATTTTCAGCGAGTGAAGTGAGCATTTTATGGTAAGGGGGTAGAAAATGAGCTGTATCAATACATACATTGTCTGCATTTAAATTAATGTTACATTACCATGTTACAATGATGAAGCTGAGCTCGCTTCAAGGCAATGCCTAAGTTCATATCATAATAGGACTAGATTATCTGCCCTGCCCCACCAAAAACATACAAAAAAAAAACCAAACAAAAATTGTGGCAGAATTTAGGCCTGGTGCATACATTTGTTATCTACATGATCTAGATCAAAGTATTGAGGGGAAACATTTTTTCTCCCCTAATTACACTTTACAGAGGACAGGATATGTAATCAAATTGTGACATCATGTATTTATGTGCATGCAGACCGAAATTCAAGCTTTGTGTTTTACTGTTAGTCAACTTAGTGTGTACATCCAGTCCCAACTTTTAAATGTTTTGTTTTTTTTTTCGTTTTTTTAAAGAAAACTTACCGCCGTGCTTTAGAGCAGCACCTGCTTCCATAGGGATTACAAGTAGTGGAAATGTACCGCTAATGCCTATTAATAAAGCACCAATAAGTGAATATAACCATGTTTCATACACACTTCTGTGAGCTTCGCCTTCGGGCATCATTTTCTTGTATCGAATTTCACTTGCCACGTCTGTCTGTGTAAAATGGTTAGATTTAATTGTGAATTTGCTGGAAGTTCGGTGTATCTCTCCATCTGTCTCTACTATCAATAAACTGCTGATAAAAATGACTGTCAATAACCAATGACACAGAGACATTGCTGATTAAAGGGTGATAGTCCAACTCTCCCGTAAACAAAACATTATGTGACGTTACACTCCATTCCGTGGTTGGCCTTGAACTTGGGAATGCCGCAAAGCTACGTCTTGGAAAGTTAGTTTCGCATTCATGTAAGTTTATTGATGATTTCATTACTTAGAATCATTTGTGTAGGTAGTATAAATGTGAAATACTGAGACAAATCATATTTATTTTCACACATCGGCGTAAAAACTAGCGCCTCTGTTTCGGATGGAGTATGACCTTTAACCCTTAATTATGACAGCTCGCGGGAAAAGGCTGATCGCATGCTAACTGAGAGTATTCGGTTACATACTCTGTTCAGATAATCTGTTAGAAGCAGCTGTCTTCCTCTGTATCTTTTTTTCGGAAAATGCCTCGCCGAAATAGACAAAATGGAATAATTCTGGTGATTCTTGCTTATTTCTGTGGCAGAGAAATCAATTTAGACATTCTGTGATCCTTTTGAAATAGACCTAGTACTACCCTAATCCTGCCAAAAAATTATGAAAATGGATGCTTTCAGGGCAACGATTTACGATGTTGCCCAGGACGCGTCCCAGGTCGCCAGTGCCACAACTTATCTGGAGAATGGATACACATTAAGTCCGGTGTGTATCAATTTTTAGTATTTTATTGAATGTTTTGCATGCTATAGTTAGTATAGAATAGATCTATTGGTTTATTCGCGTGTGTTACGCAACTAACGCCGTCACGGTAATCGTATTACTATACTGTCTATAGATCGTCTGCTCGTTGTTTTACCTGCCCTGATACATAATTTTGCATACCGGTACATGCAGTAGTAAAAGTCAATAGAAATTGCTGTAATGTGTTTCTTTGTTCACCTTATTTCACGTTTAAGCAACTTTTAAATGCCAATAGAAACCTTAGTTCTGAGTTTGTAATGGAATTGGGACAATAGCTGTGTTTTGAAAATTTACAGAATTTATTTTATGTATTTTTCTTATTTATCTCCTGAACATAAATGGTTCAAAGAAAATAATTTTAAAAAAAGCCTTTTCGAGTATCTCAGTTTATAATTTTTTCTCTTTTGTTTTTTTAATTTTTCAAGTTACCTGTTTTAAACAGGAAGATTCAATAAACTTTGTTATTCTTTGAATTTCAATATTTTAAAAATAAAAATAAAAATGCTGGATAATTCCTACATTGTATATGTACATGTACATTCAACCATTTTTTTTCTGGGTACTTGCACAGTGGTGTCTATACAAGTTTATTTTGGAAACCAGACACTTTAGTGGATGCAGGATTTTAGGTTAGAGGGGGCATGCTTTTGATCTTCTCAGTGCTGTAGCATGTGAATCTAGAATTTGTTCAGGGATAGGGGTGAGGGTAACAGAATTATACCAGACTGTTATAATACAAGCCTTATAGAAAATGTTTTGTTTTACAAATTGTTTGATAAATTGTGAAGCAATAATTCGTTTCAGACTAGGGAAATGGAGTAAGCTAATGAGATTAAATTTTGAATAGTCCAATTAGTTGGAAGCCTGATGAGGTATTTTCTACATTGTAGCCTCCAGACACAAAACCCTTTTCCCCGTGTCCTTCATATTGTATTTTCATTATTTTGATTTTTTATGCTGATATTTATATCTTTAATTTTTCTTGAAATGCAGCAGTTTGATAGTAAAAATATTAAATAAAAATAGTTTATAGCAAAATAAATGAAAAAGAAAATAAAACATGTAAATATTGTCGCCTGATATCCTATGTTATAGGACTACGTTTGCTTCGTGGTCCAAGGCATTTCCCCAGGAATGCAGAGAGTTAATTTTTCACATTGTGACTCATTTTTATCCCAAATAATGCATTAAATTGGCTAATTATTCACAAAAAATATTGGGTTTCAATGAACACATATGTTCCAAGAGCAATTCAAGTGGTTTCCAGAAAGTTTATTTTTAAAAGAACTGGGAAGCCTTTTCTGGATTCAGTCTACAAAAAATTTTGAGTTTAAAATGTCTGATCAAGTGAGTGGCCATTTCTCGGTTTCCAGACACTAAATCTTTATTTACTATTTTCTATTTAAAAAGGGAAAAAGGCAATTTTAGGGGTGGGGGGAGTGCATGCTCCCCTCTGAATCGGCAAGTGATACACCGTACTGATAAATCTATAATATTAATAATAAATGAAACATTATCAGTAAAACACTAAAAATTCACAAATTTTCGGCCACTTGACCTTTATCAAGTGAAAGACGACAATATAATCGTCTTTCTCTTGATAAAGTCCAAGTGGTCGAAAATTTGTGAATTTTTAGAGTTTTACTGTTTTTTCACATACTGGTACGTATCTTTGGAGGACATTAATTTCATTGAAACATTATCAGATAGGCTTCATTCTATAGATTCCGCAGGTCTGTTATTCGATCCCATGCCCAATACTAAATATGCATGTATTTTTTTTTTTTTTTTTACAATTTGATGAAAAAAAAGATAATCTATATGGTGTACAGATTGCAATAATTTGTGGGGGTAATACTGTTTAAAATGTGATCCCATAACATTTAAATTTACATGCATATATGTCATGATGTGTGTTTACTATTTTTCCCCCCATCTGACACAACTTCATTTTCAAATTTCCAATTGTGTGGCAAATGGCATTCTCCCAAAATTTGCTGAAATAGGCCTGTGTGTACAAGTTTATATTTGGAATTGGACACCATTGTGATAAATCTGTAATTATAAATAAGCCATTATTATCACTGTTATTGTAATTACACAATTTTGTGATATTATTCTGAACAGCATGAAAGAGTTCTTGATAATTTACATGTGCTTCATCTCACTGGGACTTGATGTACAGAAATATCCTGATGGATTTAACATGTGGAAGTGTTTAATTGATCAATAGCCTCAGTGTCTAATTATGGATCTATTTTTAGTAACATGGTTATTGAACAGTTGTACTATATGTCCTGACATTCATCTTAATTATCCATTGTGCAAAGAGTTCTTTATGGCACCCCTTGAAAACATAGATAAAGGTATACCCACATGAGTTTTGAATGCTACATGTATATGTATGTATTTTGAATTATGACTTCTTCCTAATTTAATTAATTAAAAATGATAAAAATGTGATGAACTCCATTATGGATAACCAGTGACATAGCTGGGTCCAGAAAAGGGGAGGGGGGGCATAACAGTTCAAAATATTGAAGGATTACAGGGGCAGATTGAAGGAATTTTCAAGGGAAAGGGGGGCGTGTAACTTTGTTAGCTCACCTGAGCCAAAGGTCCAGGTATCCAGCGTCTGTCCGTAAAATATTCATATTTTCGACTTCTTCTCTGAAACCACTGAAGGGATTCTTCTCCAGAACCGCTGCATGAATTGAAAAAACTGATTATTTCTGAGTGATCTACATCGATGTATGATTCATGTTTGTACTTTTCATAAAAATTGGCATATTAATTTTTGACGCGTTTTTGAGGTCTTTTAAGATTTTGTCATTTTCATTCATTTTTGCATGATTTTCTCAATTACCTCCCCTTACATTCACTTTGATGCATTCATTTAATGTGCTTTACTTGTAATTAGGTGAAGAAATGTTTTTTTGCCAAAATTTTACCAAAATTTAATTTCTAAAATTTTAATGAACTTTTTACGACTGGAAAAAAAAAAAAAAGATGGCGGGGGGAGAGTTTCAAAACTACGGAAGAAATTTTTACAAAACTTTACAGGAAGCAAGTGCTTAAGGTTCGTTACCAAGTTTGTAGTTTTCAGCCAGATTAACCCAGGGGTGGCTCCAGGGTGGGACAGAATAGAATAGGTCCCAATGGGTACCCTCTTTAAAAATCTTCTTCTCCAGAACCACTACATGAATTGAAAAACGGATTCAAGTTTGTAAATGTATTTTTCATAGAAATTGGATTATTAATTTTTGACATGTTTTTGACGTCTTTTAAGACTTTGTCATTTTCATTTATTTTTGCATTATAAAATTTCCTCAATTATCTCCCCTTGCAATCCCTTTGATACATTCATTTAATGAGCTTTACTTGTAATTGAGTGAAGAAATACTTTTGTGCAAGAATTTTGCCAAAATTTAATTTCTAGAATTTTTGATGATTTTTTTAAAACAACAATATTTGTGTTTCTTGGCCAGATCAGCCTACATGTACATATTCTTCTTGGTCTTCTTTCCATATTTGTAGATGGTTATCAGGTGAGCGATTGAGGTCCTCTTGGGCCTCTTGTTTTTATTATTATTTTTCAAAGGGGGGGGGGAGGGTGTGACAAGATGCCATGTGCATGAAAATGGTGCATTCTTTATGTAGTGGTGCAGGTACATGTAGCAAATCAAAAGGTGGTTTTTAAAGGGGTTAGGTTTGAGGCTGGTGACATTGATTAAACTTGTGTATACTTTAAAAATAAAATTTTTAACTTAAATTGGAATTGTTAATGCAATACATACATGTACCTCATCAATAGAAGGGTGATGATTTCAAGCTGATTTGGAGTACATGTAAATCTTCAATAAATATCGTCTTTAATTTTGACTTTTCATAGATAAATGAAAGATTTTACACCTATTTTATCAACTTTAGGCTTCACTAACTCCCTCATCACTGCACATATTTCTAAGTATTGGATTAATTATGATGAATATTTCAGAGTTTTATGCATTTGTCAGATATTTTCTAATCTGGAGTTCTTTTTTTCTGCATGCAGACGTGAAAATACGCCTGGATTCCGTTAATAAACCACTTTGATTATCCTCCTCAAAAGAAGGTTGGATCAGCAGAAAAAGTTACTATAAAAATCGAGACCATACTTTTAATTTTGACATATGCGGAAATTCTACTAAACCGATTTCAACATAACGATATTTCACTGTACTTGATGATGATAGGCTCAAGTTCATGAACATTCAGATATTTTTCTATACATGTAGTATCCATGTGGCTGAATTTTGGTCCCATTCCCAATGCAAAATACATGTGTTTTTCCCAATTTGATAAAAATATTGAAATCCCAATTTTGTGTACATACATTGGCTGTACATGTAATGAAAAGTAAATGAATGTAAGGGACAATATTAATGCATTTAATAAAGGTACTTCATTACATTTAGATTTTCATGTGTGGTAAGTATTTTCCATTTCGACACAAAGTCAGATTTAAATTCCCAAAATTGAGAGAAAAAGGCCTGACATTGTTATTTGTACATGTACATTTAATGAATTTGATCTGGGTCACTCATGACTGTTGATTGAGAACTTCACATTCTTCTAAAATGTAGGGGCATATGCTGTGTCCCCCCCCAAATTTTTTTTCATTTTTTTCCCCATTTTACATGTACATGTAGGTTGATTGCAAATTTCACTAAATTTATAGGAATTTGATAATTTTTATGCCTGTGTACATGTACATGTACTTGCATATCTCTTTTTGTTTTTGTACATCAATCTAAGTTGTAAAAAAAGAAAGAAAAGTTTTTGGGAAAAACACCACTAATGCCCCTTTAATATTTTTAGAATCATGATACATACATGCAAATAACTCACAATGGGTGTGACCGGTCAACAGGGAAAGCTTAATTTTACCTTGCACTTTGACCTACTTTTCAAAAACTTGAACCTTGGCTATATCTATGAGGGATAGGAGTTTCAAATTTGATATTCGAATTATATTGTGTTGTATTGCATGTAAGTTTTTGATTTACATTTGTCTCTGACACTTTTGTCTCTGTTACTGTAATTTGAAAATATTTCTCACAAAATAAGTGGCATTTGTCTAGAAGCAGTGTTTGGCTGGCAAGAAGAAGGTATCAAGTAAATAGACCAATTTTTTGTGGTGGGGGAGAAAACCTGGCTATAGTGTACCTTAGGAAAGGACCACAGGTTTTCCAGAAGTACTGTTAAATGTTAAGCCTTTTGTCATGATACATATAGGCGTGACACATCAAAGACCCCCTCACTGCATAATGACATACAAATTTCCGTCCCCATGGATACTGTAGAAAAGGCCCTGTATATACAATGAATTTTGTACATACACCGGTATACCATACATTGTAAATATCTATATCAAGTAAGTAATTATAAAATAAGTACACATAAGTCATAAGGTTAATTAATCTAGTACAAAATGCCAAGAATATTTTTGAAGTAGTAAATATGTCAAGTACTCTGTGTTAATTCTTAATTACCTCCTTAAAGTTTTTAATAAGTAATATAATTTAACAATTGTGTTCATTACCAAGAATTGTAATTGGAAACATGTCGGAGTAAGTTGTTTGTTGGCTTCTGAGTGATGTGGTTAACATTCTGACAAGGAAATGTAGATGTATATACTGTACATCATATTAATTGTAATAAAGAATACTTCCAGTTTCCTTAAAAAGATACATGGATTTTCCTACCTCCTAAATCTCAGTCCAAGGTCTGAAAAGTTTGGGAAAATATGCTACATTTTACCTGAAGCAGAAAATCTTCAATACATGTTGTTCATGTACTTTATTCTTTATTTTGAAATTCCAGATTGGGAAATTTTGCTTATTATTTTTTTATTTTTTTTTTGAAAATAGCCTACAAGCCATCTTTGTCACATGGATTAAGCTTCTTTAGATCACACGTCCACAACAATATACATGTATAGGAATACAGTATGTTACATGTACATGTAGAGACACGGAGACTTGTATACAACAGACCTTTTTAGGGACACAAGAAAACTGGTATTTATAGGGAGGTGGTCTTTATATAGAGGTTGATTTGTACACAAATGGTATTATTGGGATAGCAAAAAACTGTCTTTGTGACCAGGTGGTCTTTTATACAAAGGTGGTCGCTAAGGCAGGTTGTACATGTACTGTAGTCAAATATTTATTGTGTGTTTAATTTAATCTACTTACATTTGCACATCTATTCTACTTGGTCTTTTTTCATGTTTGTTGATGGTCACTCAGTTGAATGATATATTATAGGCACATCTAAGCCTCTTGCTTATATATACATGTCAGCCAGAAAGGATTATTTATTTCAGATACCTAACAGAAAGAGGGGTTTATAGTATGTTGTAATTTTGTAACTGACACATCGCCATTGTTGAGGTAATGTACTATTGTCCGACTCAAATAAGATGGTGGGGCGGGGTAACTTTTTGATTATCATACGGATGATTCTACTCACTTTTCAGTTATAACAAGCTGCATGAGAAAAATGTTTTCTTTCGCACTTGATATGCTCTTATTTATGGTGACAAGTAGAAACAATTACTCTAGTCAGTGTAATTTTAATCTTTTGTTTTATTACCTAAAATTTAAACTGGTCCGGGTCAAGAAAGGGTTCACGAGATTCCACCCCGCCAGGTTATATGGATTTTACTGTAGTGTGATGACAGGTCGCTTTTCTGAGAGCTGGTTCACATATTATGGCATCAGTACATATAATTTTTAAATCTAGACTTGTTTTTACAATTTTACAAATGCATATTTAGATTTAGTCTTCAGTGAATGGCTATAGATAAACCAAAGAAAGCTATATACACCCAGCATGTCAGTTTTATTACAGATCTGCTAAAGCCTGCTGTTTTATGTTCAAAATCTGATGTTTTGTCAAATTTATGCCTTACAGTGTATCATATATTGTTTTTAAAAAAATCAGTATATACAAGATGTATAAATATAAATACTGGTATTTAATTTTTTGGTTGGTTAACTCAGAACCTTTATTTTGAAGATGCTTCTGACAGGCCTATACAGATTATTGTATTTATTAGTTTTTAAATGGGTTAAAATGTTACTGTCTCTTGATCTACATTGTAAAAACAAATAATCCATGAATACTATACACTTACTATGAGGACAATAGCAAGTTTTTTGTCCCGTGAAGTACATACTGTTTCCCAATGCGAAGGCGAAGCGGAGGGAAATAGTTGCTCTTTGTTATGAGCGGAACAATAACTTTGCGATTGTAAGGACAGCATTGTTTCGTCTGCAAGACTTTTGAATGATTGTTTATCATATTAGAAATGATCACAGCTGCACAAGGCAGATTTGCATCTCTTTCCAGGTCAATTTATAAGAAAATATTGGAGAGCAAGAATCAATTTATTATTCAGAAATCACTTTATACTTGCTCTCCAATATTTTCTTTTAAATTGACCCGGAAAGGGATGCAAATCTGCCTTATGCATCCATGGTAATTTCTAGTATGATAAACATCCATTCAAAATTCTTGGGGACGAAGCAATTCAAACGGTAAACTAGCAACAGAAGTATGTTGATAGGAGTCCTCAGTAATAACAAAAACAACTTTACCAATGTGCCTTGTTAAAAAATCAACTGTTTTACGTCAGATTGACTATTAATTGGTCCCATTAAGCGCCCATCCCTTTTTCCTGAGTTTTGTAGCACCCTAGGTGCTTAATGGGTCGAATACAGTATATATAAAGTTTGGTAATGGTTTGCCATTTGTCATCATTTTTACTAATAGTATCATAATGATACCCACTACCCTGCCCCACAGAACTCAGTTTTACACCTTACTATTGTCTTGTTTTTCTTCTATTTTCAGAGCCTTACTGTCCACACGCTCTCAGAGAAGCTTCTTCTCCATGCTTTCTCCTTTCTGAAACTTCAGGAACTTGGAACTGTTGCAAGAGTATGCAAAAAATGGCGTATGTTAGCGTATGACAGTAGGTTATGGAGAGTGGTATCGCTACGACCAGAGTACGGTGGACTACATGTCAACAATCTCGATGCCCTGATGGCCCTTATTGGTTTACGATTTGGATCTACGCTGAAGTACATAGAACTGTCTTGTGAATTAATTACATCACCGATTTTACACGAATTGGCAAATAAGTGTCCAAACTTGAAAAGCATGACACTTGACTTTTCGAATGCAATGCAGCTTCATGACTTCAACGACCTGAACTCTTTTCCATGTAATTTACGGACCTTGTGCTTGTGCCTCTCAGAGGTGATATTTCTAGAGGGCTTTATGCGCAGAATATACAGCTGCCTTTCATCGCTGGAAGTTCTTCATCTTATAGGTAAGTAAGAACAGCTGACAAAAGTATAAATCATATATAATAGTATGCCTGCCTAATAATCGTGCCCCTCTCCGAAACCAGTTCCAGCTGAAGTGTGTTATGACTATTGTTTAGGTCAAACTGTTGCCAAAAATCGGTAAATTAATTTACAAAAAAACGATAATATACATGACCTTGGTAAATGAACAAGTATACATGCTTTAAGAGGTATTTTGAGGATTGATGAACATAGAAAACCTGTAGTTTTAGGCCATTCCAAGTGTTATCTATGTTAACCATCTATGTGTACCTTTGGTTTAGGACATTGTTCTTTAAAAAAAAAAAAGCGCATGCAATTGTAATACAGGAATGTATGCTCCTCTCAAAAGCACATGGAATGAAAGTGTTTTGCTTTTCAAGTTGTTTTGATGTAGACTTAGTATTCAGATAAATTAAAGCTAATATAGATCTACCATCAAATATTTAAAGTACCGTACTCTAGTGCACTCAGGGTACTCTAATATACTCTGATTAGTAAGACCCATTTACTCACTGTTGTTGTTGTACTGATGTTGTTGAGTTTGACGTAAAACACTTTTCAAACAAAATGAGAAGTACTCACTCCTCCAGAGCACCTGATTTCACTTTTAGATTTGCCAAAGATTATGGTTTGTTTTGATTTGTACATACAGTGGTACCTGTCTTGAGAGACTACCCATCTGCCACTCAAATGTGGCCTTGTAAGACAGGTGGTCTTTAAAGATTTAACCGGATCATACTAATGATTTCAAAAATCGTAGTAATTGTTCCTTCCACAGGCAATCGGCATACAAAATGAAAGTCATAGGTCTTTCGGATGAGGGTCTCAAATTAAACCAAGGTCACATGTCATGGAGGGCGTGGTACATAAAAGAACCCTCACTGCATTGACGTCAGTCCATAGCACAGACCAAAATTTTTGCACTTCACCTAAAGCTGCTGACATCTTAATATAAGTGAAAAGTTCTTGGTGTGATGTACAAACAAATATATATCCTATTGTATGATGGGATATATTATTATGGGCATTCAATGTTCCCAGACACACACAAAAACCTACATGATGAATCACACAGTTTCATTACAAAACATGTACAAAAACAAAGCATTTGCATTCATGCATTGAGAATGCCTATTACATTATCATTTATATTGTCATTATGATGGTAACACTACAGCAATGTTAGTTCCCTTTGTTGTATCTCAGCAATTGATTGAGGTGCAGATTTCATACTTGGCCTGTACTGTAGGTGACCTGTGGCAAGTGCATTTAAATTATGTGGGTTCCTGTGGCAAGTGCAATTGAATTATGTGGGTTTCAATTTTGGAGTTGGATCAGAGTAGTAGTTGGGGTGTGGATCAACATTTTGGTTATAGTTTCAGGCTGAAGCAAGTTCTGGGTAATGGATAAAGGTACAGACTTCAAACTTGGCCTGTAGATTACCTGTGGCAAGTGCAATCGTTTATGTGGGTTTGAATTTTGGATGGTGGATCAAAGTAGTAATTGGGGTCGGCAATGGGTAGAGGTACAAACTTCATACTTGGCTTTTAGGTTGCCTGTAACATGTGCAAATTTTGGGTGGATCAAAGTAGTAATGGGGGTGGAGATCAATATTTTGGTTCAAGTTTTGGTTGAATCAAATTCTTGGCAATGAATAGAGGTACAGACTTTATACTTGGCGTGTAGGTTACCTGTGGCAAGTGCAATTGAATTATATGGGTTTGAGTTTTGGGGGTGGATCAAAGTAGTAATTGGGGTATGGATCAACATTTTGGTTGAAGTTTCAGGTTGAAGCAAAATTTTACTTTGCAATCCGGCCATACCATCTTCAGCGGTTTCTTGGTTATTTTTTTCAATTTCTGGCATGCATACATTAAACACTTAGTACTGTAGGGGACTATAAATCTTCAAATTTGCCTTATATTTTGACCTTTACTCATTAATTCAACTCATTTACCCCTAAAGACACATTTGGACTAGTCTTAAGTCAATGATTTACAGTAGAATCCAAATTTTTTTTTCAGGGGTTGATGAATAAAAAATGAACAAATCAGGAACCAGAAAGACTTCAATAAGCATACTTGTTTTTCGCATTCATGAATTTTTTACTTTATCCATCTTGAAGTTGATACGTGTCTGTAGATCTGAATCGTAAAGTTTAAAAGTTAAGGAAAATTAGCATTCATGGTTTCTGCTGTGTGTCTTCGAGTACAAAATGAACATATGGACATGTATTTATGCTGTAGGCATTTATTTTTACGACATGTACAACTCATGCAGTTCATGTTGGCAGCCTTATATTCTTATTGATTCCATCTAGACAAAATAGAGATTAAAAAAAACTTGACATGATCAGCCTAAAATCAATGATCAGAAAACAGCTAACTAAAATAGCTCCATTGCATACTGCTGCATGCTCAAATGTTTACATATTAAGACATTCAAGTAAATTGATTGTGTAGACTCTGACACTATATTGATCTTTATACAAGTCACCTTTCCTTTTCTATTTCACTGTCTAAATCTTAGGTTATCAAGATCTTTATAAACAATTTATAGCCAACTTTAATCTATCCTATTAGGTTTATATACATATATATATAGATATATATATATATATATCTATATATATATTATTTATATGCACATTTACATGTACAATGTGTATGAAAAACATAAAATAATAATATTTTCTGTGATGTTTAACCTTATCTAAAGAATATTTGGAACAGTGCTTGCTTCCACTCAAACAATCTATTTGTAAGAAGATAAATGAAGTCTTAATATTGACACAGCTGATGCAGTAGGTGCTAATTATATTTATGGCAGTGCATGCAGGAGTACTCGGGATTTGTTTACCAGTATATATATAGGAATCCACACTGATAAAATATTTAGCTGACTCAATAGTCAGAAAGAAGAGAGAATCACATCACATAAACACAGAGTTCTGCAGACAGTAAAACTTGCTTTAGCGACCACCTTGTCACAAAGACTTTTTTTGGCTGTCCTTAATAATTCCATTTGTGTACAAATCAACCTCTATCTAAAGACCACCATCCTATAAAGACTGGTTTTGTTGTGTCCCTAAGGGTCTCTTCATATACAAGTTTCACTATATATACATCAGCAGGGCTCGACATTAACTTTTTGGGATACCAGTCCTGTTGGACAGGTCCTATCAAGAATTATCTGTCGGAATGACATGTACCTGTCCAACTTTTTAATAAAATAAATTGAAAATACTAACCCTAAACAATGGCTTGAATTTTTGTGTACGATACTTTCATGTGATAATAAAAAAAAAGTTGTGAATTAACGGCCCAGGGGGATTTAAGTGTTTATAGATAGGTGGACTCTATATGCAGGTTTATATAGTTTAATCATCTGTAAATGCATGTGGCCTCACACATCAATAATAATACATACATAAGTTATAAAAACATGACATTTATTTAATATCATTAAATTTCATATTTATGTCCCCCAGAGAAAGAGAGAGAGAGTGAAAATTTTATTGAAATGCAATAAGAAATGACTTCACAATATCTTTTTGAAAAAATGTGATTTTATACAAGTACATGTATGACATATACATGTATACCCTGACTTCATGGGTTTTTGATGATCTAATATGGACCCTTCCGAATGATCCGATGTTAACAGAGACGTAATTAAATTGTCAAATTAAACATATCGTCTAAAACATACATCTACATGTATGATGGCGCAATAGTAAAAATAATAGTGTCTGAATACTTTTGGCAAGGCTCTGTGTGTGTGTGTGTGTGTGTGTCAGTGTGTGTGTGTGTGTGTGTGTGTGTGTGTGTGTGTGAGTGTGTGTGTGTGTGAGTGTGTGTGTGTATATATATATATATACATGTACAGTAAAACCTGTTATAGAGATCACCTCCATATAAGGATTGTCTGCAACTAAATTGAAACTGTGTATAAGGGCCACCTGCAAAATAAATACCAATATTTTTATGGTCCCTTGGATGACCCCTATATACAGGTTTTACTATGTGTGTGTGTGTGTGTATATATATAGTACACAGTAAAACCTGTATATATATTTATATTTATATTCAGTCGATTTCACCTATTTGCATATTTTATGCATGTAATTGCATATTCCTGGTTATCGCATAAGAACACAAAACCATTTCCTATCTCTTAT
The DNA here is from genome assembly GCA_030159075.1 of Atrina japonica. Taxonomy (NCBI): domain Eukaryota; kingdom Metazoa; phylum Mollusca; class Bivalvia; order Pterioida; family Pinnidae; genus Atrina; species Atrina japonica. Next base: position 988,239 of record BROG01000213.1, on the reverse strand, counting down.
ACATGTATGTTATATATTCCTTTTAATTACATAGGTATTTATGTTTCTGTTTGTTGCATATATTGCAAATATTTTCCAGAATGGGTGAAAATGTACTGATTACGGTAAAACATTGTGTGTGGAATTACTATTTTAATAGAAATCAGAACATACCACACTATGTCTTGTGATAATTTTGCTTTTATACTTTGCCCTAATTAAGGATTGTTTTTCATTTTTTGGACTGCATCGAGTATAATGCAATGGCTTATGGAAAAAGTGCTGCACATTGAATTTTTTCCATAAGCCATTGCATTTATACTCGATGCAGTCCAAAAAATGAAACACAATCCTTATATTTATATATATTACCATTTTCTGTTAATCTGTAGTCAGCTGGTTTCGAAATTCATTGTATTTAATTGGCTTTGTGGTAGGAGTATTTCCATATGACGTAACAGCTGAACAGCTGTATGAGACGAGAAGTAGTTCCCCTTTTCTGTCCGGAAATACTAAATGGAATTAAGGTTTATTTTCTTATTTTCATATCATTTTGAAAGAAACAAGTGATATGGAAAATTTTAAATAAGAGTCAGATTTGTTTTTAATTTATTTTAGAATATTCGTCTGCTTGGTAACTGGAAGGTAAATGTGTCAGAAGAGAATTGAAAATGCAAATGGTCACGCCAATGAGTATGCTGTATAATGTATTTACAACAAATTTGCATTTGAATTCTGGTATATTATTAATGGGATATACTATAGAAAGTTTGAGTGTGACTTACAAGAATTGAGACAGCTAATATTCATTATTGACAACTGAAAGTAGCCATTTTATTTGACATATTTTACCAAGCTGATTGGTACGTAACCTATGTAAGTAGGCCTATTTCACACGATGCGGGTGATGAATTGTTTCTGATAGGAATATCCAGTGAAGACAAACAAATTGACTTGTTTATCAAAAGATGCTTGACAAAATTGCCCTAGGCCTTACTCTCTTTTTTTTCTGTTGTAACTCTGAAGCAAACTTTCATTTCTGTGCCAGACGGTGGTCTGTGGTTATGGTCATAACATGACTTACATATATCGGGATATGGGCCTGTAGGCTGTACAATGTGCTACAGATGTAGTCTTGTGTTACCGATTTCTTTACAATTTAGAACATTTATTCCTGACAAAAACGTCTACCGATCGTAGGAATATAGACAAGAAGCGGTAGAAATACAGGGAAATCCGTTGAAAATTAGAAAAATCGGTAGAAATCGGTAGATTTTTTCTCAGCGGTAGAAAAGCGGTAGATGAATAGAAAAATCGGTAGACTACCGCTGAAATTGGTAGACTTGACAGGTATGCATGAGGGTGGAGTATTCCGTCACTACTCAACACACCCATGTTTAATCATTTTTCTCTATGTCTGTGTAAATCTACACAAATAAAGTCTGAAATACCATATTCGACCCATTAAGTGCCCATGGCCCTATATTGTATAATCACTCTTCTCCCTTTTTGACATATAATCAAGAATCTTTTCTAGCTGGTTGATAACATACCTGTCAACATTAGGAAATTTGTCGAGGGTAGAAAATGCGTACAATGGTCAAACTTTTTACGAATGCATTGTCATTCTGATATATATGCATGAACCAGTTGTGTTGAAATAAGTGAAAGGGGGAGGGTACTGGAGGGGGTGTCCCCCTTCCGAAATAACCAGAAAAAATTGTAATTTCAAACTTCAATATCTGCCATTTTATGCATCTAAAAGGGAATTATTGTTAATAATATTGATGATATATTACATTTCTTTTAATTTTCTAGTCAACTTTGAAATTTATAAGGAATAGATATAGACTTTATTTTGAAGTTTTAATACATGTAATATATATATGTACACACACAGCGTGGGAGACTCAAAATGATGTGATGGTCATTGTGTTATATTAGAATGTTTAAAATTTAGTATTTCTTAATTTGTTATAACAAATTTTGAAATATACTAAATTCTGAATATTCTAATATAACAGTTGGATTTTGAATGCAGAAAATAAATAACCGACTTACCTGGAAGAAATATAATCTCAGTTTGTTTGCTAAATATTTGGAAGTATGAGAATTTTTAAAGTCAAAGACTGGATTTATTAATTTATTATTATTATTTTTTTAAGATATTTATTACCAAAATATTTGCATACCCAAATATTTATTTCAAGGTTTTTACCTTCATATTGTACCTTTTTCATTAAGTGATATGATAAAACAACACTAAAAAAAATGAGATTTGATAAAGAAAAATCAGATTTGCTTTTAAAAAGAAAAAAAGATAATTGAGGTTGTATAAATGTGTTTACTGTCATTACTGACATTTTATTAAATTCAATTCAATGTGTTACAAGAAGATATTATTATTTTTGTATAAAATATTATGTAAATGAAATAAAACTTTGTTTTTGTGTTGAAATCATTACAAATTTAAGATACATGTATAACACTGTATAGTATGTGGAGTGCGGACGTCATAGAAGACACCACAATCTCGCTTCGATATTTCTCAGCTAAATTTTTAAAGTAAAATCATTGAGGATTGATACAGAAGCTGCATTAAATTAATATGGCATCAATGATGTTAATCTTTGATAACTGTATATTGGACAGAACATATGGATTGTGATTATAGGTGTGGATGTTGAGTCTTTAGATATACAGGTAATCAATCTGTATATTAGGTACCTGTCCACAGTACAGGTCATTGTGTAATTACCGTCGGCACACGTCCGATAATGACACCTCTGTATGGTCTAATGACATCAATTAATAAACAGGGTTATTAGTCCTTGTTCTTCATGACTATTTGGAAGATATAAGAGACTTACATAACCTAGAATAGATGTGTTAATACTGGAGGCTCCAGAAATTTCAAGCTATTGTTTGTCGCCAATTAATAGACTGAAAATTACGATATAGAACATTTAATCCTGACAAAAACGTCTACTGATTGCCGGAAAATGGACAAGAAGCGGTAGAAATACAGGGAAATCGGTTGAAAATTAGATTTTTTCTCAGCGGAAGACAAGTGGTAAATGAATAGAAAAATCAGTAGACTACCGCTGAAATCGGTAGACTTGACAGGTGTGGTTGACAAGGAGATGTGGATTTGAAAAACCTTAAGAAACAGTTTATCTGTAGCCCCCAGCAATAGAATTATGTTGATATATATCCTTGGTAATAACTGTAACAACTTAATCAACAGTGCATTATAAAAATTTAACTGTTTTTTACACCAATTTGACTATTATTTGGGCCCATTAAGTGCCAATCCCTTTTTCCTGATTTTTGTAGAGCCCTGGGCACTGAATAGGTTGAATATATTCACTGCATTCTAGAAGCCACAAAAACTCTTATGTTATACCGATTCATTGCATTGTGATGTCATAATTTGTGTAGCTAACTAGCTTGTCAATTACTGATGGGTTGACAAGGAAATCATTCCCCACAAAAAAGAAGGAACAAATCTGTGAACCATGGTGAAAAATACTCAATATATTTGAAAAATGTAGGATTTGTACATGTACATGTACCTTAAAGCGGCAGCTAGGGCGTGATTTTTTCTTAAAGTGATAATATATCCTTGTATAAAGATAAAAAGTTCTCATTAATTACACTTGCACATATTGACTTGTTTAAAAGTTCCACATGTACGAATTTGAAAATAATAAATAATATTAGCGGGCATGTATAAAAAAACAAATGGTATTGTGGGCAATATTCATACTGATCTCACATAGGAAAGTTTGTAGACATGCAGTCATTTGTTTTCATCCTTATGGGATGAAACATATTTCAAGTGACTCCATTCTACCCAAATTTAGTAATTTTATTTATCTATTTGGGGGAAACACAAAATAAAATGCTAAAATAATCTGATTATTTCAAGGTTTCGTACCTCAATTTCTGGAATTTGTAACTCAATGTACCAGAATTTGTACTTTTATGTTCCAGAATTTGTATCTCATTGTACTAGGATTTGTACCTTCATATACCAGAATTTATAATTTGTTAAGTATAAATGTACATGTACTTTCCTCTTATAAGGTTCATATGTATGGTTTGATATTCTATTCATGAAGTAGACTTCATCAGGACAGATTATCAACACCTGCCTCATGTGATAAGGGGTATCTTCTGTAACTAGGGCTGTAAGTGTATTACCGGTACATATAGTTTTAGATTTTATACTTATCTGGTGATCTGTTGAGTAAGAATAGATTAAACTGTATCAGGGATATTAGAGTACAACAAAAACTTTATTAAACATGTACCAAAGTGTTGAGACACCTGCCCATTTCTAGATGACCTAGAAAAATACTTACCGGTACACATGCCCATCTTATGAAATTGCATGTACTTCATTTACTGATAGACATTTACATCAAGTGACCTGAAACTTTAAATGGAAACTTAATTACATGTACCCATGTCACTGTCTACAGGACTGAAATTCAGCATCATTCCCAATGCAAAATACATTTGTTTTTACCGAATTGGATAAAAAAATATCCCATTTTGGTGTAGTGACATTGACTGTAATTAAAAATAAATTAATGCATTTACTAGAAATGCTGAAAACCATTTTCTGTCTGGGACTTTGCCCCAAACCTTTTCCCTGGACCCACTTGGGGCCTTGAGCCCTACCGCAATAAGTCCCTATAATTACTTTCAGTTCTAGCAATGCCCTTGCAGAGGTTCCTAAGTATTTTTTTTTTACTGCCACCATATGACTGAAAAATTGTTGAATGATGTAAAATACTTCAAAATTTAAGAAAACCTAAGTACATATCCTAGATGGATAACTACCCATATCTTATAAAGATACTTGTAAAATGAAAATGTACATGTCCAACATATATTGTTAATTGGATTAAAGCCATTGTCATATATAACATTATTCTTTCACCTTTGTAAGTTAAGTAGACTTGCCCCATGTTTTTACAGGTAACATGTTATTACCAACAGTATCCATGTCTTTGCTTATGCATATATTTTGTCGTTGTTATTATTTAGATCTCTAGCAAGTGTTGTTTCTGTAAATTTGCTTTTAACTTCATACCAAACATTTCCTTTGACATACTAAATGGAACTTTGAGATAGGAGATAACTGTAGTAATAATATAAATTTGAGGGTTGATTGACAAGTTTTGAGCCTTAATGTATTGAAACAGTTAAACATGGTCTAGCACCTAAAGCTATTCATGCTGACAAGGTAGCAACACTAGGAGAGAATTTCCCTCAGCACCTTTTTGCTACTATAAAAAAGGTGAGTGGCAGAATTCAGCATAGCAGGCAGAGCCTTAAGGATGACCCCCTTCCTGGAAGGCCTGTCACTGTGGCAACTCCTGAAATGGTCACTAATCTCCATGTTATTGTTATGGGTGACATATTATGCATCACTTCTCAGGCAGTTAAGAGAAAAAAGTTAAGATCAAGTGCCACGAGAAGCTAAGTAAAGGTGACGTGTTTCACCAGGACAATGCATCAGCTCACAAGTCTCATTGGTATGGCTGCTATAAATGATTGATTCAACATCCCCTTACTCACCTCGTCTCACTCCATCAGACTTCCATCTATTCCCAAAATTGAAATGGCCATTTCCGGTATCCCTCGCCGGACAGATGATGTCATACATGCAGTGGAGGACTTTCTGGACAGTCAAGAAAAGGACTTCTTTGAAAGTGGCATTGAGGCTCTTAAACAGTGCTGGCAAAAGTGTATAGACACTGAAGGAGATTTAAAAATAGAAAATATTAAAAAATTGTAAAATACATGTATATCTCCAAAAGACAAGTCCTTACATGTACATGTAAAATATATTTGAGGCTTAACACTTATCATTCAATCTTTACCTGTTGTAAGAAAACTGAATAACCATTATCAGGGATCAAACCTATTAAGGTTTGTTTCTATCACTGGATGACAACCATTGGCAATCAGAAGTCTAGCTTCTCAGTTGTCTCCTACAGGGGCCTTTTAGAATTCCCATTTATAATGTAGGAAGGTCATATCCTCCATTGTAAATTGATGTAATAAGGTAATATTCAGATTAATCAATATAGAAAAATGTAAGAAAAAAACCCCAAAAAAAACAAAATAAAAAAAACCCAGTTAATTATTGTGTTTGACCCAGTAATCCTCCAAGGTGCTACAATAAATAAATAAAAGGGTGGTGTGCTTATTGGGATCAATTTATAGTCAAAATGACTTGAAACAGTTAATGTTTTTAAAGCATGGTGATAAAGTTATTGTAATTATTACCAAGGACACCTATCGACTTTCTTCTGATCTGTTGCTGGGGATCTAGAGATACAAATGTAAACTGGTATTAACATTTTACTGGTCGACATCACCCTGTCAACAGGCTAGAAAAGATACTTGATTGTTTGTAAAAAATGGTGAGTAAATCTGAACTGAAGGGGGAGGGGTACTTACAAGGATATGGTTATTGATTTGAATAAGGTACTATTGTAAACAGATTGTTTAATCTAGGTGCAGGATATCAATAAACGTCATAAAACTGAATTGGAGCTTCTTTATTTTTTTAAAATACTTACATATTTCAATGGTGATTTTCACAATATGTTGAATAAAAGCAATAGTTTTTGTCCCAATTGTACCAAACTCGGACCCATTCCCAATTAAAACAAAAATATGTGTAAAATATAAGAGTTCTTGGCCCAACGTCACCAAATTCACTCAATACTCAAGCTCAACTTTTATTTCATTATTTTGACTATATAATTGTTTGTAAAACATTTGGGTTTAAGTGATTAGGAAACATATTATAATTTTTCATAATTAATAATTAATAAATATGTTGAGTATGGTACTCAAAATTTGAGTACATACTCAAACAATTTTTTATTATTTCGGATATTTTCTTCAAATGCTTTTTACCATTATTTACAATTATATGCTGTCAGCATACAAACATGTCCAGTTACAGAATAAATTTTGTGTGTTTTCACCTTAAAGTCATGAAAAGTTAGTTCAGTTCTAACCTTGAGAACTTCAGTAAATTTGGTGACTTTGGGCCCTTGTAGTACATATAGGTAATTTTTTGTATACTGTAATCGGAATTGTTTGAATGTTAATCAGTATACAAAACATGTACATATGTATATATGCATGTATATGCACATACATTACTGTTTGCCTGGCAATTTTCACTTCTGGTTATTTAAATTTCCATTTTATGACAGAAAATTAACATGTTCTTGCACTCTGTCTTAAATTCTCAAGGATGGCTTGTATGTTTTTAAAAAGATATTTTTCAATTATTTAGCTGAGAATTTTGTTTTCATTTTAAATTTGCCCACAGTCCTCTTATATCTACATGTAAGAGGAAAAATGGTGAAAATTAAACCAGAGCAAAAATGTTCAGATACATGTACACAAATGAAGTTCCTTATGATCTGCCATTCTGAGTACAGACTCTTGACTTCTTTGCCTTGTTTTATTGTAGTGCTGTATACATGTATATGCCATTAAGTATGTAATTTACACATACTGGTGATTTTTAACACTACTGTTTACTGTCAGTAAACCCCTATTACTGCATTCCTATGGATTATACCTTATGAATTAGTGCAGCAATTTTACTCATCTGGTTCTTTGTACCGAGGCTGTGCTACTGGTAAACAAAAGGTTTACATGTATTTCTTGAGGGCCAGCCATTAATCCATTACCATGTTTATATCTATGTAGCAGCTGTATCTTAGCAATGGTATGCCTTAGATTATAGAATCTCATTTAGAATTATTGTAATCAAGGGGTACAACATTATAATGATGTTTTTATCAGAAACATCTCTTATGTTTATTTTCATAGAGTATCAGGTTGATAATAATTCTCCATCCTCCAGAGGTCCCAGAGGAGTAGAAGAGTGTATTTTATCTTGAACATACAGTGGCAAAATACCTGTGGATTTAATCTGCGTTATCATGAATTTGGGGGAATTCCTGAAAAATCAGAATCTTTATTAATTAGTATGTCTTGATTACTACATGTACATGTATTAAGTAACTTGATACACACATATACAAGTATGTTGTAAATTTAAGCACTTTACACCCTTGCTAATTTATCTCTGTTGATGATATCTGTAATTTTCTGTATAAAACTTGATTGATAAATTTAAATCGTAATTTTACAATTTTAACTGCAATAGGACTATAAACTGGTTAATAATTTGAAGGACTACTAACTGGATGTGAACATTTTCCTGTACTGTTATAAAGATTGTGTTCTCATTGGTGGATTAATCATACAAGAAATGACAACTGCTGTAGGAGGCAGGTTTACGTTCCTCTCTGCAGTTGATTTATATATAATACTGTAGACAAAGTTGTTTTTTGATTTGATTTTCTGTATAACAAAATACTTATTTACTGGCTATTCAGACAATAGAAAATTTATTGTCCTCCTCTATACCAACTGTTCCCTCCACTTTGTGTCAGGACAATAAACATGCTACTGTCCTCTGCTTTGTGTCAGGAGAATAAATGTGCTACTGTCCTCCGCTTTGTGTCAGGACAATAAACGTGCTGCTGTCCTCCGCTTTGTGTCAGGAGAATAAACGTGCTGCTGTCCTCCGCTTTGTGTCAGGAGAATAAACGTGCTGCTGTCCTCCGCTTTGTGTCAGGACAATAAACGTGCTGCTGTCCTCCGCTTTGTGTCAGGAGAATAAACGTGCTACTGTCCTCCGCTTTGTGTCAGGACAATAAATGTGCTACTGTCCTCCGCTTTGTGTCAGGACAATAAACGTGCTACTGTCCTCCGCTTTGTGTCAGGAGAATAAATGTGCTGCTGTCCTCCGCTTTGTGTCAGGAGAATAAATGTGCTACTGTCCTCCGCTTTGTGTCAGGACAATAAACGTGCTGCTGTCCTCCGCTTTGTGTCAGGAGAATAAACGTGCTACTGTCCTCCGCTTTGTGTCAGGAGAATAAACGTGCTACTGTCCACCGCTTTGTGTCAGGAGAATAAACGTGCTACTGTCCTCCGCTTTGTGTCAGGAGAATAAACGTGCTGCTGTCCTCCGCTTTGTGTCAGGAGAATAAACGTGCTACTGTCCTCCGCTTTGTGTCAGGACAGTAAACGTGCTGCTGTCCTCCGCTTTGTGTCAGGACAATAAATGTGCTACTGTCCTCCGCTTTGTGTCAGGACAATAAACGTGCTACTGTCCTCCACTTTGTGTCAGGACAATAAACGTGCTACTGTCCTCCGCTTTGTGTCAGGAGAATAAACGTGCTACTGTCCTCCGCTTTGTGTCAGGACAATAAACGTGCTACTGTCCACCGCTTTGTGTCAGGAGAATAAACGTGCTTCTGTCCTCCACTTTGTGTCAGGAGAATAAACATGCTACTGTCCTCCGCTTTGTGTCAGGAGAATAAACGTGCTACTGTCCTCCGCTTTGTGTCAGGAGAATAAACTTGCTACTGTCCTCCGCTTTGTGTCAGGAGAATAAACGTGCTACTGTCCTCCGCTTTGTGTCAGGAGAATAAACGTGCTACTGTCCTCCGCTTTGTGTCAGGACAATAAACGTGCTACTGTCCTCCGCTTTGTGTCAGGAGAATAAACGTGCTGCTGTCCTCCGCTTTGTGTCAGGAGAATAAACATGCTACTGTCCTCCGCTTTGTGTCAGGAGAATAAACGTGCTACTGTCCTCCGCTTTGTGTCAGGACAATTAACGTGCTACTGTCCTCCGCTTTGTGTCAGGAGAATAAACTTGCTGCTTTGTGTCAGGAGAATAAACGTGCTACTGTCCTCCGCTTTGTGTCAGGAGAATAAACGTGCTACTGTCCTCCGCTTTGTGTCAGGACAATAAACTTACTACTGTCCTCCACTTTGTGTCAGGAGAATAAACGTGCTACTGTCCTCCGCTTTGTGTCAGGAGAATAAATGTGCTACTGTCCTCCGCTTTGTGTCAGGAGAATAAACGTGCTACTGTCCTCCCTTTGTGTCAGGACAATAAACGTGCTACTGTCCTCCACTTTGTGTCAGGACAATAAACGTGCTACTGTCCTCCACTTTGTGTCAGGACAATAAACTTGCTTCTGTCCTCCGCTTTGTGTCAGGACAATAAACGTGCTACTGTCCTCCGCTTTGTGTCAGGACAATAAATGTGCTACTGTCCTCCGCTTTGTGTCAGGACAATAAACGTGCTACTGTTCTCCGCTTTGTGTCAGGACAATAAACGTGCTACTGTCCTCCGCTTTGTGTCAGGACAATAAACGTGCTACTGTCCTCCGCTTTGTGTCAGGAGAATAAACGTGCTACTGTCCTCCGCTTTGTGTCAGGACAATAAACGTGCTACTGTCCTCCGCTTTGTGTCAGGAGAATAAACGTGCTACTGTCCTCCGCTTTGTGTCAGGAGAATAAACGTGCTACTGTCCTCCGCTTTGTGTCAGGAGAATAAACGTGCTACTGTCCTCCGCTTTGTGTCAGGAGAATAAACGTGCTACTGTCCTCCGCTTTGTGTCAGGAGAATAAACGTGCTACTGTCCTCCGCTTTGTGTCAGGAGAATAAACGTGCTACTGTCCTCCCCTTTGTGTCAGGAGAATAAACGTGCCACTGTCCTCCTATCTAGTAAATAAGTGTATAATAATATTACTCCTGATAAATTTATGTTTTTGAGATAATTAATATTTCTTTGCTTTGTAATAAATCCTCTTTACTTATAGGCGCGTCAGTGGTTAGAGCATCACGCTATGAACCATGGAGTCTCATCACTTCTGGTCAGTGCAGGTTCAAGCCCCACTGGAACCTGAGCTAATCTTTGTGAAAAAGTTTGCCAGTTTACTTGCAATAGGTCTGTGGTATCTTTCCAGTTACCACCATATAACTGGAAAATTGTTGAGTGTAGCGTAAAACAAAATTAAATAAAATAAAATAAAAAAAATCTTCACTCATATCATTCATATTAGTTTCTGGAAGATTTTGTCATTTTATGAAATTTGCGTTTTAATTAGAAAGAAACAATTGATAAACTTGAGCAGATTTTTTGTGTTTTTATGCCCCCTTCCCCCTCCAATAGGCGAAAAGGGGCATTACATGTTACCCTTGACAGTCCTTCCATTCTGTTCAATTTTCATTTCTGCACTGTAGCTTAAGTTTGCCTCTTTTGAATTATGAAACTCATACACAACAGTATGAAGCACAACATGCAGACAGAGTTTGAATTTTGACAGTGAGTCATTTACCAATTTTACAGTTGTCTGTCTCTCAATACAGGTTTTACTACATAAATAAATTGTGTAAGTATATATGCATTAAGCACTTATCAGGTGTATTTTCCTAATCCAGCAACTAATATTGGTGTCAAGGCTTTTGGTCGGTTGAAATTTATCCCATAGTTATAATTAAAATCTTCCCTATTGCAACATCAGTCTTATATCTGAGGTTTTTATTTTCAGGTACTTTCGAGATGTCCACAGAAGCAGAGGAAGATACATATGAAGTAATAAATATTGGAAAAATCAAAGCACATACCCCAAATCTTCGGATTGTTAATTTGTATGGGATATCTTTCATAGATGACACTCACATTGAACTCCTGACCTCTAACTGTATTCATATTGAATGCCTAGCTCTCAATTTTTGTCTTCGAGTCAAAGGAGGATCTTTCAAGTCTGTCATCCAGAGATGCAAGAAACTTAAAACTCTTCTTCTTCAACATACAGGTATGGCATTTTTTTTTATTCCCAAGAGTTAAAATAGGTCCTAGGTCATTAGAGATGTTGAAATAATTTTTAGATATTGTAGAATCCATATAACCTAGTGGGGTGGAGTCTTGTGAACCTTTTTCGTCCTGGACGAGTTTAAATTTTAGGTAAGACGTTTACACTGTGAAGAGTAATCATTCCTACTTCAACATTGTCATCATATGTGCTGTTATCCAGTTGTTAACATTTTGTTTATTGTTGTTTAACGTCCCACTCAAGAAAATTACACTCACATGGAGACGTAACCAAATGCCGATGAAGGGCTTCAAATTTTGGCCTATACTCAGCACTTATGGCCATTGAGCAGGTCCTTTAACATGCCAACACCTACAGTGACATGGGACCACAGGTTTTACTGTCTCGTCTGAAAGACAGGAAACCAACCTTCCGTTGGCTGGACTTGGAACTCACAACCACATGATCAAGAGTCGAGCACGCTACCAGCTGAGCCAGGCCAGCTCTCCAGTTGGTAATAAAATGCAATATTGTCCATGTGATAATAAAAGTTTACTCTGCCCCACCAAGTTATGTGTAATGGATAACAACAAGTCATTCAGACTAGCAGTCAGCAAGGATCTGCCAGTCCGGATGGAAATTAGATAGTCCAGATGAAAATCTGCCAGTCTGGGAAAAATCTGAACATGAATTAGAAATTCATACCTTTTGTAAAAAAAAAAAAAAGACTTGAGATCAAAATAAACTAGAATAACTTTAATCATCAATATTCATTCAACAATTTCTATTTACATAACAACTTCTTGCAGTTAAGTCTGTGATCAGTAAACAGTCAAAAGTACAAACACTACAGTCATTGTAGCCAGTCATTTTGACCAACCAGTAGTCAATTTCAGTTGGTCTTGCTGTCAGGTCTTGCAGTTTTCAACATTTCTGGAACAAACACTGTATTGTTTTTGGTCTGTCTGTTTGGTTGTTTTTCTGTTTGTTACATTTTTGTTTCCATCCAAGAATGCAAGTTTCTGTCTTCAAAGTTGAAAGTCCAATGATTGCCCGTTTACACTCAGTCAGGTCATCATATGTTCACTTGAAAATAAATGTTTCCATAAATTAATCTTCTGTATGATACAAGTGCGAAAGTAAAATGTAATAAACAGCTTTCAATGTGGATCCCACTATAATTTTCATATTCTTATCACTCCCAAACAAAGCAACATATGGCGGTATAATTTATGGGAACATTTTATTTTTTATATGAGCATGATTTATAGTTCATTATTAGTTTAAACAAAAGTGTCACCTGTATAAACATTTTCAACAAAACTGGGAAATCATGCTTAGGTAATGGGAAATGGCTGTAAAGTCCATTTAAGATATTTACTTAACACTATGCCTAGCTATTAAATTAAGTGCATATTGGTAATATGGCCATATATAATCATATTGCACAATATTTTTCTATTCTAGTGAAAATAGTGTTCATTCAGGTTGAGGTTTTGTTTATCAAATGCCATATTGCTAGTTATTTATATGTATGTGGTCAATTCTCGATTAAGCGCCACATTTTGTTATGTAGAAATTATGGCGGTATATAAAGTTTGGCAATGAATTGAATTAATGCATACATAGTTACCGTTCTACATGTATGGTACCATAGATATATCGTTAATAAACAGAAAATGGGGGAAGTGTTCATTTTGGGTATTGTATATTTAATTCTTCAATAACCTGGTCTTACCACTGCTGCCTGGATTTACACCGTTTCCTCAAGTTACCAATTAGCCACTTCATTGACCACAATCACCGATGGTGGGATAACCAACATTTTGAAATGAAAGTTTGTTCCAAAAATGGAGTGGCAGATCGCAAGAAAGAGAATTTTATATAGCAGGGAAAATGTGGTGTTATTCTGAAAAATTATGGCGTTATTGTGAAAATGGCGATGAATCAAGTAGCGATCATTGGAGAATTGATTGTACTTATTTTCACCTATTTTGGCAGTAAGATTTAAAAAATTGGCAGAATAATTTCTACTAAAACTGAATTTTAAGTTGATCCCACTGGATTGGATTTTATTAGTCCCCTACCGGCATCGCCGAAGGGGACTATAGGTTTGCACTCCGTCCGTCTGTCCGTCCGTCCGTCAGTCCGTCTGTCTGTCTGTCCGTCAGTCACACACACATTTTCTGGACTTTTTTTCTTAACGCTTGTAGATATTCATCCAATTTTTTGTGTGTGGGTCTACCACCATGAGTTACAGATCAAGTTCGAGTATTGTTACGGTCCACTGATTTTTGACAGAATTACGGCCCTTGGAATTCGAAAATTTCCTTAAAATAGCAGTTTTCCGGACTTTTTTTCTAAAACGCTTGTAGATATTCATCCAATTTTTTGGTGTGTGGGTCTACCACCATGAGTTACAGATCAAGTTCGAGTATCGTTACGGTCCACTGATTTTTGACAGAATTACGGCCCTTGGAATTCGAAAATTTCTTTAAAATAGCAGTTTTCCGGACTTTTTTTTCTAAACGCTTGTAGATATTCATCCAATTTGTGGTGTGTGGGTCTACCACCATGAGTTACAGATCAAGTTCGAGTATTGTTACGGTCCACTGATTTTTGACAGAATTACGGCCCTTGGAATTCGAAAATTTCTTTAAAATAGCAGTTTCCCGGACTTTTTTTCTAAACGCTTGTAGATATTCATCCAATGTTTGGTGTTTGACCCTGATTTTATTATGAAGGTATACTGAATACTACTAGATTTCTCATCATCGTGTCACCTGTCGTAAGCAGAGGCAACACTTAGAGGTCACTTTTTTTGTCACCTGTCTGTCTATCTGTTTGTCCAGGGTCATAAAAGTTTCATGTGAGAAAGCCATCTAGATGGCTTGTTTTTTTACAAATTTACAGTCGGATATAATTTTCATATTTACAAAATATTTGTATTTTTATATCATCGTGTTTATTTACATAAATTACAGTAGCCTATTTTTCTCCTGTAGTAATTTTGAAAATTTTGTATTTCTTCTTTAAATCTAATGAAATTTATCAAACTTTGCCTAAAATAGATTTATCCTCCACAAAATCATTATTACCTCAAAATAAACAAAGAGTATATATATAAATTTCAAAAAGGTTTAAAATGTGAAATAAATTTATTTTATGTGAAAACAATTTCCTTTATGTGAAAACAAAATATTTGAAATTCTGCTTAAGTTAGTGGATTCTTTAAGGGGGTTATATATTGTTGATTTTATATAAAACAACGAAGAAAATAACATATAAGCGATGAATATTTATGTCCCATGATTGTAGAATTACCGTAATGCCTGTGATTTACTGAAATGCCCATTGAAATTACAGAAATGCGCTTCATAAATACCGAAATGCCCCATGTATGAATGAATTACAGTATTGGAATGAATTGGAACATATATATCATATACATGTATATGGAATGCCGTTGGGGAATTTATTCCCTATTTTATAATAAAATTATCTGAATAATATTTTGTGTAGAGGTTACCCCGGTAGGGGACTGTTAATTCCTTGAATTTGCCTTGTTTTCATGGGGTTTCACTTCACACTCAACACTGTCACCCATATGATGCAGGGCTTTCCCTAGGGTGTTATTTTAGTGAGTCCCAGGGACCCACAAGAACATAATTCCTGAGTACTTCATTAAATTCGTGAGTTCCCAAGTCAAAGAAATTCAAGAAAATACATGAAAACAAAGACACACATTTTCAGTCACAGGTTGAAAAATAAAAAAATTAAGTTTTTGTGCATCCTTACGGACTAACTAATATTCATGTTTTATATCCTGAAAAGATTTGATGCATCAGAGATGCAGAAATCATGCTTAAGGGATAACCCTGATGATGGCAGCCAGTTTTAATGGTGGAGGAGGGAACCCGGGTACATGGACATGTACAATGTACCTGGGAAGAGACCACCGGCCTTCCGCAAGTAAACTGACAAAGTTTCTCACAAAAATCAGCTTAGGTTATATCAGTGCTGAAACCTTCCCTGATTTGAAGTGAGAGACTTCATGGTTCATTGCTTTAACTATTCAGCCTCGGAGGCCTCCACCACAATTGATACTTGCAGCTACGTAAGGCCGTGGTAGCTTATTATCAGTTTGTTGTGAACATGTACTGGTAACTGAACATTTCTGAAAAAAATTACTTTTGACAAAATTCATGTACATGTATACGAATATGATACATAAGTTATTTTTCAAGGCTTCTCAACTTTCTTATTCATTCACTATATAATAATACCAGTAACAAATTTATTTTGAAAGAACAAAATTGAAACAGTAATTATGTACAACAATAAAAGACATTGCAAATAATAATAAAAATTGTTGATCATTTCAAGGAAACCAGAAATGTTGAAAAATTGTTGAGTACATTCTGGGTACATACTCAAGATATTTATTAATTTTTTTATTGGAAAGTCATCAGTTTGACCCCAAATTTTCAATGTGATTGATGAAAAACATTTTTTCCTATTCAGTCAGATCCAGAAGTTCCACAAACAACGGTATAGTCAAAATGATAAAATAAGAATTGAACTTGAAAATTAACTTAAATTTTGTGACTTCAGACCCAGATCTTAATCCATATACCCCATAAGACACATTTGGACTGGTCTAACTCTAAAAGTCATTAATTTACAGAAGACTCTGTTGTTTTCCAAGGGTTGATAAATTATCGTAGCTTTATCACAGACTCACGTGTAGGGTGATTAATTTTATCCTCTTGTAAATTGATGTGATTTGTAATTGATGAGTCGTACACACCTACATGTACATGTACATACACTCTATTAAGATAATATAAACAACAAGAAAGCCTTTGATGTTTTAAAACAATATAAACAACAACAAAAAAGCCTTAAATTTGTCATTTTGCTACATGGGTTTTTTATATACAGTAAAACTTTGTTATACTGCCACCATTTACATTGTATTTAGCCAAAATTTGGCATTATAAAGGTGTTTTAGCGATAGGTTAAGGGAAACATTACTGTCAATGAAATTATAGGGAAAATTGGAAAAGCGGACTTCAAAAAATTAAGGCATAAAGCAAGTTGGCAAATGAAGCGAGGGGCATTATAAAAAGGTTTTACTGCACATGTAATTAATCAGATAAGCTCACGAAGTGTTCAAGATGATATGTACTGTTTTATCTGTGAATTTTCATTCCAGCTTACATTTGGCTCTTTTTGTCTGTAGACAAGAGGGCAGCAAATAGAGAATGGACGCTAAATTTTCAAATTAAAAAAAATAATTGAAGCAAATTGTGTGCCATCTATGAGCTCAAAACTGTGCTTATTTAACATGAAGATGAGGTAAATATGATCTCTGTTGCAAAAATGACCAGGGGCTAACATTGCCAGGTATACAGGTGCTAGGGCCAGTGATTTTATATTTCAAATTTACTTCTATTTTTTTTTAATTGTGCTGAATTCCATTTTTTTCTGTTTTCATAAGAAAAAGATGAAAAATATTTAACAATACAGACTCATAATCATACATTCAATAGTCTGCCAAACAAATTTAAGGATAGATTTAGATAGGGAAGTAATAAATAGAACATACTTGTATATGCAACACTATATTTTTATAAATATAAAATATTTGATAAATAATTTGTAGGTCTGTAGACCTATAATACTCATATACATATAGGTAACAAGTTTTGTTCCAAATTGTAATTTCTAATTACTGATTTTTGCTTGCATTTATCACCTGACTTAGCACAAGTCTATGATGTTTAATTTATTGTGTTTTTACTTTAAATAAACATTGTAAGTTTCTACATCATACATATATTTTATTTTCAATCTTTTAATTTATTGTATCAACATTAGTATAATCTATGATATGCTGACAGAATTTGCAAAAATAAACTTCACCCTCATAAAGATCCCATGAAAACTGATCAACACATGCTAATGTATTTATTTTTTGTTTGTTTGTTTGTTGTTGTTTAACATCCCACTCAAGAATATTTCACTCATATGGAGACATCACCAAATGCCGGCGAAGGGCTTCAAACTTTGGCTATTTATTTTTTAAATGGGAGGAAGTCTCCTCTTTTTACATACATGTACCTGTGTCTTCAGCCATGGAAACTTGCTGTCATAAACATGTTTAACACAAGTGTTTGTTTTGGTAACAAAAACCGACTGTCAATCAAGTGGTATGTGGTAAAAAGCTAGGATGGATTGTACGTTGTGAAATTTTTCTATAAGTTGTAAAAATTGGTATATATATTCAGAATTTGAACTAAACATTATGAAAACCTAATTCAATATATCAAATTAAAGCTATTTTTGTTTTAGAAGAATTTGGATGTCTGTCAGTACTGATGCTACCACAGTAGAAATGATTGCTCTTATCTTTGTGTAAATGTAGGCTAATAGATCTACTGGATGAAATAAAATAATAATTGGTGTAAAATTGTATGATGAAATATTGTAAATAAACAACGAAATGAAGTGTAAAACATGAAAATAGCACACTAGTTCACAATTTGATAATTACTTCCATATGTTGGAATATTTAAAGATTTTTCTAAACAAAAATTCTGTTTCATATTGAGAATTCCGCAATTCTGTCTGTGATTCCCTAATCGTGGAAAATCACTGGCGCTAAGGTGCTCTATTTCAACCCTGCCAATCTTAATTAAGGATGCAATTTTTAAAACAATGAGCTGAATGATAATTTCCTCAATAAATAGAAACATTCTATGAAAGGAAAAAAAAATAGTCAAACTTGTCTATAAAGACAACTTAAGGGAACAGTCAAAGTGGCTGTTACAAACAGATGGTTTATTTATTATAAAACAAAGTTAACGAAAGTTATGTTTTAATGGCATTGATAGGCAGGTGCCCTTTATACAGAGATTGCCTTTAATGTAAATTTGTAGAGTTTGATGAAATTGTCTTTTTTTTCATGAACAGGTGTAGAAGATGACAACATGATGTCAGTTCCCTGGGAAACCTCAAATATTTCAGAGTTAGACCTCACATCTACAGAGCTGTCCACAGAATGCCTGGAGAATATTTTATTAAGAGTGCCTGGATTTACATATCTTGGTCTAGGATACTGTGAATTTTTCACAGATAAGGTACACATTTTGAGCAGCAAAACAGTTTTATATAGCAAACAGTAAAATAGAATGAAAGTCTAACAGAGAGGATAAATGTTTACTCTGTTATTGAGATAAAAGCTCAAGATCATAGATTATTTTTAGAAACATCTAGTATATATAACAAGAAAGTTACAGGAACAATAACCGAAGTATTCTGTTGTACAGTGAAACCTGTCTTAAAGAGACCACTGTCATAAAAGGGCACCTGTCCTAAGAGACCACTGTCATAAAAGACCACCTATCTATGGAGATCATATTCTCAAACCATTTCATTTAATAATCCTTCAAATAAAACCTCTTTTGAGAGACCACCTATCTTGGGAGACCAAATTTTCAAAACCATTTCATTTAATAATTCTTTAAATAAAGCATCTTGACCACCTGTCTTGTAAGACCACATTTCAATTACAGAAGGGGTGGTCTTTAAAGACAGATTGCACTGTAGTAGATATAATGACATATATGATTTTGATGTACATATGCACATTTTGAATTGAGTTTTTAGGTGTGCCATTTGGATCACATCAAACAAATAAATAAATACAATATTTATAGAATATTTCTATACATGTTTGTTTATTGTTGTTTTTTTATTTAAGATATTGGATCAACTTATACAAAAAGGAAAATTAAACAGATTGGAATCTTTAGACATCAGTCATACACATGCACTGACGGAAAATGCCATCTACCAACTTTTGCAGTCACATGGTCACAACTTGACTGGTCTGATGCTGTGTGGAAAACCCAAACTGACAGAGAACTTCTGGCTCAATGTTATACCATTTCTTACCAATGCAAGGTGAGTGGATTTATATAACTTCTGTTTCACTGGAATGAATTTGTCAATTGAGTTGCTCATTAATTATTTTATCACTAATTTGGTACCTGATAAGTTTTTATTCATTTGATATTTATCCCTAGAATTTAATTGGATGAATTCTTGAAAAGTTCTTAACAAATCCTCGGATGTTACTGTGAAAAATGTATATGCCCTGTGGACTATTAATGATTTGCTCAAGGTGACTCATCAGTAGATGCTCAACTATATGATATATGATTATGAAGGGGCAGGTCATATCCAGAGTTACAGCTTTCTATCTGATGGCAAAGAATTATTTTACAATATTTGACCTATGTTTGAAATGGACTAATCAGCTTGGCTGTAGTTGGATTGAATTGAATCATGGCATATATGTTCCTTACAAGATGCTGACCAAGTGTTCTTACTTTGGTGCAAATCTGTCATCCAAGATGGCCACCAGCAGGGAATGTAGTTTAACATAAGACCCTATGCGAAATGCATACAAAAGCTTCTTCTAGAGAACTGACTGAAACCAAACTTGACTAATACAATCTAACAGAACTTTGAGGGAATGATGGCAAAAATCTCCGAGTGCACAGAAATGTGTTTGTCCATGACGAGGCAAAATAAAAAATTTTGTGCACAAATCGTTGAAACAGTTTAAAATAGCATATGCAGACGACAAATATTTTAAATAATAGTTCCAGCACTTCTGGAATGGGCTTATCTCACCCTTCAGGGTGCGATAACATTTTCACCAACATCTAAATTCCCAGACAAATCAGTCTCAAGCGAGAGAAATGAATGTTCCTTACAAGGTGCTTACCAAGTGCTGGCAATTAATCATCCAAAATTGATGTCAGCTGGTGACTCATAGCACATTAGATTAGCAAGTGGAAAGTCTTGGGTTTGATTCCCATGGTCTCATGTTGGATTCCCGGTACCGGTCATACCAAAGACTTACAAAGTAAAAGTCACAGGTCTTTTAGACGAGCCTGAAAACCAAGGTCCCATGTCAAGGTAGGTGTGACACATATAAGAACCCTCACTGCATTGGCATCAGTCCATAGCACAGGTCAGAATGTGTAGCACTTCACCTAAAGCAGGTGACATCTCGGTATAAGTGAAAAATTCTCGGCGGGATGTAAAACAACAATCAAACAAACAAGATATACAATTTGCAATCTGCATCATTTTTTGAAGCACATGATGATCCAAACATTTTTCAGTAGAAGGTTTTCTTCGTAATTATTTCAATCTTGCAGAATGAATCTGCAAATAGAATCAGTTGGTAGGATCAATAGTTAGATGCAATTAAAGACATTTGACTACAAAAGAACACAGTACTCTAATTGTATTTATTGTCTGAGCCAGGAAATAGGATTTCTAACACATAAAATGCTGCTTTATACCATGAACATTTTCTTTCCTTACCGTATATAGCATTTTACATGTGTTTTACAGGCTATTTTATTTCCTATAACATTTTTTTGCCTCGTCAACTTAATTGAAATATATTGCAGAGTGTGGAATACAAAACAGAATGCAACTTGCTTAATAAAACCAATTTACAATGCACAACATTCAGAGCCCCAAATTGTTACAACCATTTTTTCATTGATTAAACATTTTGAAAAGGTCATGTGCACTTGTTCTAAGTTCTATTTATTTTATGAAATTTTTCTGTTTTATACTAAAAAAATGTCATTCATTACATCTTTTTAAAAATTGCCTTTGTTATATCGTCTTTATATACCAGTACATATGGCAGATTTCATGAGTGCTACATATTTTTGACGTGTTTTTGACATCTTTTTACACATTGTCATTTTCATTCATTTTTTGTATGATTTCTTTGATTTTCTCCCCATTTATTCATCATGATGCATTCATGATTTATTTCATATTTATCAAGAAAAGTTGAAGAGTCTCAATATTTAACATCTTAAATGTGAGGTGATCTTTATGCCATGTGCTATTGTATTTGTAACATGCTGACTCAGTTCAGGTGAGCAATGTGGCCCAAATGGGCCTCTTGTTTGTATTAAACTCTCATTATTATGTGGGACGTAGCCTACAGCACACCTGGCTTACATAACATCAAAAGATAGGGTTTACTCATTTCCGTTGTTGTAATATCATTGCCATGGCATCAGAAGTCATCTCAAAGGAAAATATCGTTTACAGATATATTAAATAATGTTTCATAATTTTTATGGAGATGAGCATTTTTATTCGAAACGGTATATAGGGATCATGCAGATTCCGACTCTTCAGTTTTTGTCTGCTGCCTCAAAACAATATAGTGCACTAAAAGTTTTCAACTAAGATATTCAGTGTGTGTTCTTTCTATTCATGCATTTCTTGTAACTTCTACCATGCTCAGCTATTAATCATATTAGCAGGCAAATTAAACGTTTATGATAACTTTGATAAAGTAATCAATATATCAGGCTTGATGTTCATTTGCACACATTAGTATCTACTTCTTTTGCATGAATACAGACATTCAAGGAGAGAGGAAGAGCTAGCATCACAATGTTTCCTAACCATTTACATGTCAAATCATCAGCTCCTTCACTTGTTTGACAACTTATACCATCTTATTATGTATAACGGAAGTTCAATTGGAATCTGAAATATTATTTATGATAATTTAAAATACACATGTAATTGATAATGATTTAAGTGGATCGATGTTGACATAGATTTAACATTAAAAGCACCATGGTGAAGTTTTCCGACTTTATATCTTTGTATTTCAACTTTCTTCATTGGATGATCTAGGGGCCTGCTCCAAACACCCATTTGTGATTACACTCAATAGAACTATTTAATGTAACCTTGTGTGTGTGTGTGTGTGTGTGTGTGTGTGTGTGTGTGTGTGTGTGTGTGTGTGTGTGTGTGTGTGTGTGTGTGTGTGTGTGTGTGTGTGTGTGTGTGTGTGTGTGTGTGTGTGTGTGTGTGTGTGTGTGTGTGTGTGTGTGTGTGTGTGTGTGTGTGTGTGTGTGTGTGTGTGTGTGTGTGTGTGTGTGTGTGTGTGTGTGTGTGTGTGTGTGTGTGTGTGTGTGTGTGTGTGTGTGTGTGTGTGTGTGTGTGTGTGTGTGTGTGTGTGTGTGTGTGTGTGTGTGTGTGTGTGTGTGTGTGTGTGGTGTGTGTGTGTGTGTGGTGTGTGTGTGTGTGTGTGTGTGTGTGTGTGTGTGTGTGTGTGTGTGTGTGTGTGTGTGTGTGTGTGTGTGTGTGTGTGTGTGTGTGTGTGTGTGTGTGTGTGTGTGTGTGTGTGTGTGTGTGTGTGTGTGTGTGTGTGTGTGTGTGTGTGTGTGTGTGTGTGTGTGTGTGTGTGTGTGTGTTGTGTGTGTGTGTGTGTGTGTGTGTGTGTGTGTGTGTGTGTGTGTGTGTGTGTGTGTGTGTGTGTGTGTGTGTGTGTGTGTGTGTGTGTGTGTGTGTGTGTGTGTGTGTGTGTGTGTGTGTGTGTGTGTGTGTGTGTGTGTGTGTGTGTGTGTGTGTGTGTGTGTGTGTGTGTGTGTGTGTGTGTGTGTGTGTGTGTGTGTGTGTGTGTGTGTGTGTGTGTGTGTGTGTGTGTGTGTGTGTGTGTGTGTGTGTGTGTGTGTGATGCACTGTGTACATGATCAAGTCACAAATTAATGATCTTTCAAATTACAATAACAATGCCATTGGGAATCAAGACTGTGTCAGAAACTGCATAATAAACATACATCGTTTACATTATGTCTATACCATATAGTTTATAGTTTTGAATGATTCCCTTACACCCCACCCCCACTGTGAAGTTGAAATCTTCATTTGGACTTTCAGGACACTACAAGCTGTGTTCACTGAAACGTGGCCTTCAACTTATAAAGATCATGTGGCAGTCTTGAGTATTTAATTGTTTGACAGTTGCAGATACAGAATAATTAATAAGACAAGGATTGAGGTCGCTGGTGTTACAGTTATAACACCTTAATCAATTTAATAATGATTTGACAGGTAACATTTAGTACATGTAGCAGTGTATGTGTACATTATCACTTCACATGAGAAAGTGATGTAAATTAAATATTATAAAATGCAACACAGGTACAAGTTTAAAGTATTTGTAAGCTTTTAAAATCACAATTCTATCTAATAGTGTTCAGCAAAATATTACTCTGATTATTTGGTGATCATTTAACACCAGTTATTAAACATAAACAGTGTTGTATATTTTTTAACTCTCATGTTCATATTTTCATCTCTGCTGATTTCCACCTATCTAATTTTTGCCAAATATCACCCATTCCACCCATCCCCAACATCTACCTTAAGGCATTAAAATATGGTACCATTCATGGATGTCGAATGGATATCAGAAGAGATAGTATAAATTGTAAGTATGCTTAATTAGTAGTGACAGGTAACACTTGACATGTACATACTATATAGCAGTTTTGAGTTTATACCCAATGGCTGATAGGCCCTATATCAACTAACAGCTGATGCTGTAGGCCTAAAACAAAGTTGATTGAGTGTTGTCGTAATCTGAGTGTTGTCGTAATCTATGTGTTAGCATCCCTGTACGCTGTACTCTTTAGATTGTCGTCTGTCTGTCGTTAACATTTGCACATTTTCGACTTCATCTCAAGAACCAGTGGGCCAATTTGAACCAAACTTGGTATATAGCATACCCATGTGAAGTTGCATACAGGTTATAAATGAAAAGGGGCTAGGACCCATAGGGACCTCAAAAGGGGCCAAAAAGGACCAAAACTTGGTACATCTTTAAAAATCTTCTTCTCATGAACCAATGATCAGATGCCTTTCAAATTTTGTATGCATGAGTGTTAAGTCATGAGTGTTAAGTTTGCCAGCGAAACTAAAATCTGTCTATAAGCAACCCAGTAGGGGGGCACTTCAGTAAATTGGTACAATTGTATTACAAATTGCTTAATAACTGAAAACTGATTGACTTTTTGTAGACAAAGATATATGAGAAAGTTGTTAGGAATTATCTAAGGATCGTTTTGACAAAATTTCAAGGTCAAAGGTCAAGGTCACAGGCACCTAAATTTGTCAGGTAACCCCTTATGAGAGTTATTTCCCCTTTAAATTGATTTTTCATGGTTTTGGATGTTTATTGACATTATCTTGAAAAGTATAATAGCTAGAGTAAAATTGAAAGAAGAAATAATGTTCAACATGCTAAGATCTACAAAAATGCCAATAGAGCCGAAATTGTCCGAAACTGTCACATCCTCACTTATGGGAGTTATCTCCCTTTAATTGGATTTCTGATGTTTTGAAAATGGATTCTGTCAATAAATGGTCCACTTGAATAACACAGAGTACAGTTGTATACAAATGACTTTATAACTCAAAACTGATTGATTTTTTTGTATACACAGATATTTCAGAAAGTTGCTAGAAATTATCTAAGGATCATTTTTACAAAATTTCAAGGTCATGGGATCAAAGGTCAAGTTCACAGACACCTAAGTAAAGAGAAAATATGATTTTTGGGTTTTTGTTTGTTTTGGTTTTATTTGTTTTGTTTTTTGTTTTTTGGGGTTTTTTTTGGTCAAATGTTAAACATTTTCGACTTCTCAAGAACCAGTGGACTAATTCTAACCAACCAGACATGATAGGAAATTGTTCTCAGGTGACCATTAAGGCCCATTGGGCCTCTTGTGAATTTTTCAAGTACTCAATGCCATTGTGGCAATTCAGGCATTTGATGTTTTAATTACTTAACATACATATCATAGTTTATAATTGATACTAAGTATAATTTCACTTTGTAAAACTACTCACAACTTTTTAGTTCTCCTGGCCTGAAGGGCCAATTGAGCTATTGCTGTCTGTTGTCCATCATCCTCTGCCTGTCAACTTTTGCGTTTAAACATTTTCTTCTCAAGAACCAGTGGGCCAATTATAACCAAACACAGCATATAGCATCCCCATGTGAAGCCGCATAAAGTTTGGGAATGAAAAGGGGCTAGGACCTATAGGGGCTCTAAGAGGGTAAAAAGGACCAAAACTTGGTACATCTTTAAAAATGATTCTCATGAACCAATGATCAGATGAGTTTAAAATTTTGTATACATGATTGTTAAGTCAATATCTTCAAAGTTTGGGAATGAAAATGAAATCTGTCCATAAACGAGCCAGTATGGGGCCTTCAGTAACACAAGGTACATTTGTATTACAAATTGTTTAATAACTCAAACCTGATCAACATTTTGTATATATAGATGCATGAGAAAATTGTCAGGAATTATCTGAGGATAATTTTGACAAAATTTCTAGGTCAAGGTCATAGGCACCTAAGTAAATGGGAAATACAAATTTTCTTTGGTAAACTTTGTGACTATTTCTCTAGAACCATTGGACCAATTTGAACCAAACTTGACAGGAAGTATAACCATGTAAACTTGCATAAATTTGGTGGATGAAAAGGGCCTAGGACCAAATATGGTTGCCATGGCTAAATATAGAATGAATGTGTCTGCAGATGTTTTTGATTTAATACATGTATCTCAAAAATTAATTAAAGTTAATTATCCTTTTCAATGAATTTTTCATGCTTTTGGCTGCTTTTCAGCATATTGTCAGTAAAATACATTTCACTAAGGTGATTATTAAGGCAGAATGAGCCGACTGTTTTTCATGTTTATTAGCCATTTTGTCTTTTACACATTTTTTGTTTTCTGCAATGTTGACCAATTTTGTCAGGTGAGTGACTTAAGGCCCCTTGGGCTTCTTGTTTTTCAACATACCACTTAGGAGCCGATTTTTGGTAACAACAAAAACAAATGTGCTGAGCACATGATTGATTACATTGAGTGACAGCGAGATGGCTGAAGGTGAAGCGAGTTCCAACATCAAAAAAGTTAAGAAAAAATATAAATTTCATTCATTTTCGCTTGCCAGACTAATTAAGGTATCATTATGGGTGTGTATAATTCAATATTCTTTATCTGAAATGTGTTTTAGTTTTCATTTAATGAAACTGGTAAAAAATGGAACTCATCAAATCTTGAATTGGAGTTTATGCAAATTTGAAACGAAAAATCACTGGCCCTACTCTATGATATAAGGTTGCCCATGCTAATATAATTCGTGAAGGTTAAGTGGAAGTCCATTGCTAATGTTACTTTTTGCTAGTGATACTATTTTTGGACAGAAAATTTCAATAATTATTTCCAGTAACAATGCTCATGATCATTGTTCCTTCAGTCATGAAATCAATGTTCCTAGCAGTCGCCATTTGCAAAGAGCATAGTGCATTCTGGCATGCTGGCTTGAGGTGATAGACTCTTTGGTTTAAAGCATGATGCTCTAACCACTCAGCCATAGAGCCTGTTTGGAGGCCCCTTGAGAAAAGACATTCAACTCTTCAAGTTATTTGACAGAAAGCAAAGAGATGCTTTGGAAAAAATAATGGACAAAAAAATCCCTTTTTTTCATAAATCCATTGATGTTTTTACCAAGGAAGTTAGGACAAATAGTGTAGTATCTGTAGAAACTGTCTTAAGAGGCCTTGTCATCTACCTTTGAAATGTGGTCTCTCAATATTAATGTACAAATGTATTATATAAAGCATTACTTAACAGAATTTTTGAAATCCTGTTTTCAAGTATGGGACATTTATAGGAATTCTGTCGGACTAAGCAACTGAATGTACTGTAACCTTGTGTCAGACTGAAAGTTTTTTTTATCAGACAAATTCTCGTTCTGACGCTTTTCAGGAACCCTGACTTAACCAAATTGTTTTCAGAATGTGGTATCAAAGACATGTGGTCCATTAAGAGTACCTATGTTCTGTTAAGGCAGGTTCCACTTATCTCTGTAAGATGATATTAAATAAACACAGCTGTCGGATATTAAGTTCAGACCTAAAATCTTCAAGAGATGTTTTTTTGTTGCACAAAGCACTGCATCATAAACAGATGCTTTACTCATAAACAGGTTTTCTTATAATCCTTTTGGAATTTTCTGTTGTTAGTTAATTACTTTGAATTTCATTCATGTACATTACAGTAATTTATGAACACACTATCTGAGTCTGGGTTAGAAATTGTTACCACACGTTTTGAGTGTTTTTAAGAAACAAGCATGCATACATACCCCCCACCTACCGAAGACTTAGAAAGTGGGAAAGATGGAGCGTCTGTGGCCAAGTGGTTAGAGCGTAACGCATTGAACCATGAACTCTCACATTTCTGATCAGCACAGGTTCAAGCCCCGCTGAAATCTAAGCTTATTTTTGTGAGAAAGTTTGCCACTTTTCTTGCGGAAGGTTGGCATTTTTTTCCCGGGTACATTGTAACTGGGTTCCCTTCTCCACCATTAAAAGCTTTCCGCCACCATATAACTGAAAAATTGTTGAGTTCGACATAAAAACACTATTCCAAATAAAAAAGGGGAAATAGTAGTGACAGTTTCCTGAACAATTGCTGATATAGCATCTATAACATTACTGTTTTACATTTCCCGAAGAATTTTTTCATGTATTCATATTTCTGAAAAAAATTCTTCGGTAAATGTAAAGCAGTAGTGAATCAAATTCTCCTCTTGAAAAATAGATCACTGTGATCGGTGATGTAAAGAGTGTACAAGATGAATGTATGATGTAGATTATTAATGATGAAGCAATTTAAAGGAACATTAATGAGGAAAGCAATTTCTTGAAGATTATTGGTAGAGTTCAAAATGCACAGCTGTCGTACGGCAGCATTTAAGTATTCTTATAACATTGAATGTATTTTTGTTTGTTGGAATCATGTTTTACAAACACACTCAACAATTTTTCAGTCAAATGGTGGCACCCAGTTTCCAGTTGTTGAGGTGAGAACCTGGATACAATATATCCAGGAAGAAACCACCGACCTTCACCAATGTGAAATATATATAAGTGTTTTTAGTAAGGTTAACCACTGTTCACGAATAATACATTTACATGTACAGTAGAATTTTGTTATCTTGATATTCAAGGGACCACCCCTATTACTTTGAGATATCCGGAATTCAAGATGAAATTTCAATTAACAAATTTATTCATCCATTGAAATCAAGGCTGGCCTTTTAGTTTTGACATAACCGGAACTTTAACTCATCCGATTTTGACTCGACATGATTCCAATTTATATGAATCTGAAAAATATTTATCTGTATTGTGATGTCTCAACACATGCAAAACTTGCTTTAGTGACCACCTGTGTATGATGACCACCTGGTCACAAAGACCATTTTTTGCTGTCCGCAATAGTACAAATCAATCTATATATGATGACCAGTTTTCTCATGTCCCTAAGGAGGTCATTATGATATGTACAAGTTTCACTGTATTTGTATATGCATACCACACTGGACCTGACCTTATTTTCCCATAAATATTTTTTTATGGCTGTGCATAGGTTTATTTGTTATCGTTCATCAAGTACAAGTAGTAAAAGTAGAAAAATTGAAATATTATTTTAGGTAAACACAGCTAATGCCTCTTTGATATAATATATCCCTAAGTTTGATATGTGACGTATAACATTCTGTTGAACTGTAAAATCGGGACATGTTTTATGAAACACCATGTAGGGGATATGATTTTTATTTTGTTTCATTGTTTTTTTACATCCTGCCAATATGGAGATGTCACCAGCTTTAGGTGAAGTGCCGCAAATTTTGCAATGCAGGGAGAGTTCTTTTCATTCCACACTTGCTGTGACCTCTGTTTTAACTCTCATCCGAAAGGTGGGTGACTTTCACAATCTTATGCCGAGTGCTTGCTGATGGTAAACCCACTACGTTTTTTAAATGTCTTCAATATGATCAAGTATCTTGATTTGAACCCAGGACTTTCCATTTATAAATCTCTGCTTGCAGATCACAACAAACAGTCATATATGATATGTTAACAGTTTGGTGTCGGTGATTCTGTTTGTCTATGATTACCTCTGAAAAATTGACTGTTTCCCCTAGAGAAAGTATCCCAAGTTGTCAAGAAATAGCTTAAAATTATCCCAAATAAGATGTACAATTTTCCCAATCAGTGATAAATTTGGTAGTAAAAGTAAAAATATGTGTTTTTTGATATCGTGAATTTGAGATCCAGACTTATGAGACTAGTTTTGTTATCTGTTATGGTATATTAACTTCGAATTTTAGTTTTACTACAATTAATTTTCATTGTATTATTAGAAATTTCCCAGTTTTATGGTGAAAAATCCATACCCCCCACCCCACCTAAAAAAAATGTGGGTGGAGTTAGTTTTGAAAAAGCCAACAAAAATCACTGCATGTTTTTTAGTCTTTGAAACAATATTGCAATGCTTAAATTCATATAAACAAACGTGCACATAAAGATTGCTAAAACACCTTTCTAGTGTCATATCACTTGTCCAATGGTATTGGTCTTGACGAGAGCCGTTCTGGCTCAGTCGGTAGTGCACTTGATTCTTGATCGTGAAGTCGTTAGTTTGAGTCCAGCCAGCAGCAGGTCAGTTCCTGCACTTTGGATGAGAAAGTAAAAATCAAGGTCCCGTGTCACAGTAGGCGTTTGCACGTTGAAGAACCCTCACTTCTCAATGGCTGTAAGTACTGAGCATAGGTCAAACTTTGAAGCCCTTCACCAGCATTAGTGACTTTTCCATATGAGTGAATGATTCGTGAGTGGCAACTTGGTCTTGATGATACATACATGTAGCTTGCATTTTTATACTAAGCCTATCTCTTTGCATGTCAATGATCTTTGAAGGAAATTCTATATTAAACTAGAATGCATTTTTTTTTATTCTTCAGAAAAGTATGTGAATTAATATAAATGAGATTTGCAAGACTTAGATTTCTAGTTTTTCATCAAAAACATTTCGTTTTTAATTCATACTCATTTATATGCTTCTAAAATTGTGATACATTCAACGTGAATGTGTCCGTCAAATGGGTTCAGTAACATGGACTTGGATATTTTAGTTGAAAAATCATTTGTGAAATGAGAATTGTAAAATATAAGATGCCTCAAGAGAAACATGTACTTTGCTTTTATAGCAAAGATGAGTCATATGGCATTACATGTTCTCCTGTGTATCTTTATCACTCCATCAGCTCAACCAGAACACATTTTTTGAATCTGTCTGTCTTTCATGTGAATAAGTTTACCCTCATTTTCTTGTTATTAAAGCTCTAAACAGCTTATGTAATTGCTGGTTGCAAAAACTTTGCATTAAACTTAACATAGGGTTACGCAAATTCAACTTTGAAATAGCAGCTTGCTGAGTCAGCTCTACACACAAGATTTGTGTTTACCGTATTTGACCCAATAAGCATCCAGAGTGCTACAAAAATAGGGAAAAAGGGGTGGGTGCGTATTTGGACTAATTATTAATCAACCTGACTTAAAGCAGATAATAATTTTATAAAGTACAGTGGTAAAGTTGTTGTAGTTAATACAGTATACACCTATCAACATTTTTGTGTTTCATGGGGCCAGAGATAAACTGTTATAATTTATGTTTTTCTGGTTCACATCACCTTGTAAACTGGCTAGAAAAGATACTTGATCATGTGTGAAAAAGTGGGATGGGGACATGGGTGCTTATTGGTTCAATTATGGTCTGTATTCTTGGCCAACTTTGATTTTCAGTTAGGTATTAAATTTGATTGATTTTATAGCTCATGTATATTCAGTTGAGATGGCTAATATGTTATCACCCAAGTATCAATATTCATTTAAGAAGATTGGCTGCCATGGAGTTACCTACTTCTACTGATCATATATCAATTATAGAACTTCCATCCATGGCATTTGTGTCCAATCAGTTCCCTATGGGTTCCTGTACGTGGTACTTTAGTTTTGTGTTGTGTCCGTCTCACTGTCTGTCCATCATTTTGCTTTGTCTGTGCCATATCTAAGTCATTTCTTCACTTACACTTTCCATATTTGTGTGCAAAGTGTCGCATAGAAAACTTGCACTTCGACAAGCCTTATTTTGAGTTATTTTCCTGTGTTTATTTTATCTATCAATGCCATGTTTATTTCATTTCATCATAGATTCTTATTTGTTCAAACAGAGGCCCTTAGGACCCTGATGAGGTCACACAATCCTTATGTCAAGTTTAAATGTGGATAATGGAAACGTCCCTAGGTCATTATGAGCCCCACCCTTTCAAAATTGGTTGAATATTTTGAAAACTGTAGGGATCTCCAACCAAATTGTTAAATGGTGCCTTGTTAAAAGTAGATACTCCATGTGGGGGTAGTTCTAAACCCCACCCTTTCAAAAGTGATCAAATATCTTGAAAACTACCTTTATCTCCTTCCCCAAACCATGTGTACTCTTGTTCCTTGTGTCAAAACAAGTTTATTGGTACATTCAGGGGGTTAATCTGAGCCCCTCATCCTTAAACAATATGTTTTATTAACTACCCAGTCACCTCCGGTGCCAAGTGGTTAGAGTATCCTACTATATACAATAAAGTCCCTACTCAGTCTAGTCTCGCTGGAACCTAAAGTGATTTTTTTTATTTTTAGAAAATTTGCCAGATCACTTGCGGAAGGCCGGTGGTCTCTTCCGGGGTACATTGTAACCAGCTTTACTCCTCCTCTATGAAAAACGAGCTGCTACCATATAGCTGAAAAATTGTTGAGTGTGGCTTAAAACAACCGATTTACCAATCTTTGGTATCATAGATACATGTATATCTTAATTTATGAATAGAAAACAAAACAACAGTTCATATTTTTAAAATAATTATCTCGTTTAATCAATTAGCCACTTCATTGATTACTGTTACGGTATAGAGAGATAACAGACATTTTGAAATGGACATTTGTTCTGAAAGGAGATAGTGAATTTGGTGAATTTTATGTAGCAAGTAAAACTTTCCTGAAAAGATGTGACATTATTGTGAGAATGGCGGTGAATCAAGTGACAATTATTCGAGAATTAACTATATAATTTACCTTCTCTAATGTTTGTTTTGAAGTATCAAGTGCAGCATTTCTAGTACGATGAGGCTGATACTGTAATGTAATTGAAAATGATGAATTAGGTTTATATCTGATCAAAATTGTTCTGCATGCCTGCTTTAGACATTTGTCCTAGGGCTACATGCTCATAAAATACTTCAGATGTTCCTAAAAAATTCATGATTAACCATTACTCTTCTTACTAAAACTTGTATTTACTCAAGAATAAAATGATAGATTTCCCAAAGGACAAATGGATGTTAGGTTTTTGCCTTCTTCTCATTGTGTGTTTAATTATATCCCAGCAACATAAGAATTGTATACATGTTGTATGTGTATTGATCTAAAGAAGATTTCTGACATTTTCAGAAGACTGTTTTTTTTTCTTCCATATTGACACAAATTGTGCCTAGCCTACACAAACATGTTTATTTACCTTTACACACACCCATCCACACACACACATGCACGCACGCACACACACACACCTTCATCCCACATGCACACAAAAAAGAAAAGATATATATAATAATGCATGTAGACTGATACATAAAGGGTGGTTAGAATTATATTGCCCTAAAATTGGTTTCAAGATCATCTGGGTTGTCCAGGTGATAAATTATGATGTGGGCCCAGCACCATAAACTTGAGAATTTACTCAAGTCTGAAAATATACTCAAATCGACCTGCTTAGCCAATAAAATTTCAGGATTTGACAGGTTTGAGTAAAATTCTTAGACATAAGTAATTCTCACGTTTTATGATACTTGGCTCTCCTGTCATCTACAATTATTAAAAGCTGATTAGCATAAAATAAGAGCTAGATGAGTTATTTAGGCCTTATTGGGTCTGTTTTTTTAGGCTATAGTATTATTCAGAATATTTACATCAGCTGAACGTTTATGAAAGCTGTCTTGCCACATATTTGCTTTACATTAAGACTTTTATCTTCCTTCCACAAGTCGATTAATCTTATACAAAAGGTCATGGGATATCATATGTAATATTCCTTTAGAATTATATTTTTGTCCTCTCATCAAGGGAACAAGTAATAGATAGATGAAAAGTAATTTATCTAAACAGCATGATGCAGGTTATAGTGCCTGATTTTATATGTACACGGTACTTGCGATATACACCTACTTTTCTGTTAAATTGTCCGTACTTCCTGTTGCTAAACAAGACCACGACAAAAAACAAAATAAAATAAAAATAGAAGATAATGGACTAGATGATTGATGAATTTTTTTTTCTTACCATACAGTATATATTGATTAGTATTGTAAATTTGTTCATTTAATGAATACACTCCTGAATTCTGACAGTGGACTTGACCATTCTTTGAAATTGTTGAGACCAAAAGAGACTTAAGGGGTTAATGATTTAAGGTATAATTATGACAGTTTGTAGCACTAGGACTTCAACTGCTACACAATGTGGAGTTTATCTTGCGTTGACTAGTGGTCATTTGCTATTTGATTGTGCCAATCACGCAAGATTTGTACACCAGGGAAAAACTCTGATATACATTTAGATCTGTCATATTTCTTGAATGTTAGCAAATATAATTTTCAATGTCTTTCTTCATAGTGCTGTATGGTATCATATTTAAGTTACAATAATCCCTGTGTATGTAAATTCCGACAGATTTATCATTATTTAGCTTGCTACTATAGATATCTCACAACATAATCTTTGATATCACCACTTCATCGACTCACCAGGCACATATCAGCAGTCGATTTTATGGCCATGAGATGATAACAGTTGATCATATACATATCCATGTCCAAAATGCTTTAGTAATCAGGTTTCAGTTATTCAATTATTGGTCAGCCTTTTTGTAATTGAAGTGTGTAGGCACCAGAAGATAACAGGTGTAACATGAGAATGAGATGTTTTGGAATCTCCTTGGAGTGTCACAGCCAGCAATTTGATTATCTCTCATTTGAGAGATATAATACTCAGTACTTCTATTTGATGTGTATACTTCTACTGTTTTTGAAGGAATTCGCTGTTTGTAATTTTGATTTCTTTCTTGGATTTTGTCTTGCTCTTATTCATGTTATTTTAGCCAGCACTTCTAGTCAAATCTGTTTCAAGCCCTGCTGTAATTAGGGCTGTCATTGATGAGAAATTCTATATCGATATATCAATAAGTAAAAAAATGTTGATAAATCTTCATTTAATCTGGAATTTCTATTAAATGCATTAAAAATAAATAGATTCATGATAATATTTAGGGGTTTTATTGTGTATTTGACCATTAAATGGAAAACATTGTTTATTTGAATACATTGAACAATTAAAATAAATTACATGTAGGCCTAAAACATAGTTTAAAAACAGGAAGTAAAAAATGGAAGTGGAAATTTCGGAAAATGTAAAAGAAAAAAACATCCTGTGAAACGTATAAGAAATGTATCAATATTTGTATTGACGCAATATTAATAGCAAGTCTATCAATGACGGCCTTAGCTGAAATACATGTACTAGAAAGTTCCAGGTTTACTTGCATGAGGCCGCGGGGCGGTGGTCATACCCCACTCCTTCCAGTACATTGTTACCAGTTTTTCTTTTCCACCATTAAGAATTGGCTGCCACATTATAACTGAAAAATTGTTGAAAAAAATGGCCATCCAAACATTAGGCCTACTTAAATTCAAAGTTTGTATTATTTCTTGGGTTTAAAAAAATGTATTTATAATATATTGTGAGGTTCTAGAAGCTTTGAAATATACTAAATAAAATCATCATTTCAGAGAATCATTCCATCTATTTGAGCCCATTTTAGGTCTAATATAATCTTAAGAGCCTTTTCTTGTAATATTTGACCTCTTAAAGCCTGCATTTTTGAAATATCTGACATAAAATTTTGTTTATATCCCTACAGTATTAATAATTCAATTGTATCCTTTTTACAATTTTTTTTTGACAAAGACGATCATCTAGAGTTAGAGCTAGAGTGTTTTGAACCCTTTCTTGACCTGAATGAGTTTAAATTTTAGGTAATAAAGCATAACATTTAAATTACATTGACTAAAGTAATTGTTCCTACTTGTCACCATACATAAGAGAGTATCCAGTGGTGAATCAAATGTTTTTCCTGTGCATCTTATCACAACTGAAAAGTGAGAAGAATCATCCATATGATAATCTAAAGGTTACCCCGCCCTGCCAGGTTATGTGAATTGGACAATACTCCGTATTTTAAGTCCTCTAGCATTTCTCTTCTAAATGAAGGGAGTTCAGAATTTTCATGAACAATATAATTTGTTTTGACTGAATTCTACTGGTGTTACCCAATTATGATTTAATTTAGACTTCTTGTGTTGGTAAACATTTGCCAATTTACCTAGGGACTTTGGGCGCAAACTATACTGTTTATTGTACAGGTGAGATATAAGAATAGGAGAAAATAAATCACCTGGTAGCCACAATAGACAAGATTCATATTTTAGAGGTGAATTAAAACATTTTCAGTAACAATACACCATTGAAATTAAGCACAGACAAAGTTGTCTATAAAGGTCACTCAAGGGAACATGCAAAAATATCTGATATATACAGAAGGCTTTATAAAGAAGTTTGTTCATTATAAAGAAATTATCAAAGGCTATATTTGACTACATAAGGCCTTTGTAGGCAGGTGTCCTTTATATAGGGATGGCTTTTAATGAAAGTTTGACCATGTCTTGTATGAATTGAGCCAGCAGCTAAGAAATAGGTCCTTATGAATATCCGATGAAAGGCGAAAAGACAAGGAATTCTGTCTGACATATTATATCCAATTGTGTAGAATTTTTGCACTGCATACAAAAAGAGTTGTTCTAACCTGTGCTCATTCTCATATTGTTTATATTTTTTAATTCACATATTTTCAAGTTTCTAAAAACATAAAAATCAGAATCCCCCCCAAATGTCCTAAGGACCCTTTTATCAGTCGATGACTCATTTTTATGTAAGATCTTGTTTTCACATGAAGTAATGTATCTATATTTCAGGCATAAAGTAATGCAGTAAGTCAGATTGTAATTTATAGTTTCAAACAACATTGTTTTTCATTTAATTACAGAATCTGTGTTTTGGGGACAGCTAATGGTTGGTTTTTACAGATGCAGGGTAAAGTTCATATTGACCAGGTTGTTGAAGGATTTGCTCAGCATTGTCCAAAACTTGAACGATTAGAGATACAGTGGGATCCAGACACCATCAGATTCAGTGATAAAAGTAACAAATTTGTCGATCATATCAGGTAATGTTACTTATCGAAATAAAGAAAATTTATAAGATATTTTACACACACACACACATATATATATATATATTTATATATATATATTGGTTACTACGAGGATAAATCCATTTGCATTTCTTACAATATAATATATGGATCCAATTAACAAAATCAGGCTATAACCAGGTTTAAATTTATCTCCCTTCCACTTTGTTATAAGTGGAGTTGACTGTATTACTATATACTTAGACATTTTCGTCAGTTTTACGACAGAAAACATATTCACCCAGTATTAAATCATTCTTAAAATAATGATAGTTTCATAAATGGAATATTTTTCACTTTCATTCAAAATTCTTCCTATCATCTAAAAGTGAAAATGATGAAAAATTAAACAGGAGAAAAAGTATCCAGGTATTCAGTGTTTCTCTTTATAGATTCCTGCAATTTCATTGGTCAATAAACAGTGAGAATATTCAACTGACTCGACATTCCCAAGAAGATTTTGTGTAGCATGATGATGTAATGTAACCAAAAATATTTATTTGTGACAAAACAGAACTGAATTATAAATATGGTAGTTTTTATTGTGTATCTGACAGTGGAGGATAGCTTAGACATTTTTTTTCTACTGTGAAATTCTATTCTTATATATAAATTATCTAGGTTTATAGATGAAAAATAACTTACAGTGGTGATAGAGTCATCTCCCTTATGAAATGAAGCAGAATTCATTTTATCCTCAGATAAACTTGATTTGCAGACAAATTTTAAAGTCTGAACTACGATAATTATAAGGCCTTTAGCAGTGACTACCCAAAAATAAAATTGATTTTTTCTAATTTTACTACTTGCATTTGATTTACAAAACAAATTAGAGCTATACACAGACATAAAAGTGTTTTATTACTGTATATTTTGTGAATATAAAGTCAGGTCCAGTGTTTTATGCCTAAATAAATAAAAAGGTTAAATAAATTAATTGGCAAAATAGTTTCTTCAAGCCATTTTTACAAAATATATAGGAATTTAAGAATTTTGATGTTTGTTTATATATTTTTTTGTTATTGTATATCAATAAAAGTACAGTGATACCTCATTATACACTCACCATTTGTTCAGCCAAAATTTGGCATTATAAAGGGTTTTTTGAAAGGTTGAGGGAAACCTTAATTGAAATTATAGGGAAAATTGGAAAAATGGACTTCCTTAATGTGTGGCATAAAGCGAGGTGACAAATGAAACAAAGGGCATTATAAAGAGGTTTTACTGTAGTTAAAAAGGAAAGAAATGTTTCTAGAAAAAACACATCTAATTAAAATGAATATTTAGTTTTCTGATGAACATGTTTCCTATAGATCAGAGTCATGTTGCATACATTGTATGTTTGTTGTGTTTATGGCTTTAACGCATTAACCCCTGAAAAACAATGGACTCTTTTGTAAATCAATGACATAAACCAATCTAAATGTGTCTGTAGGGGTAAAAGGGTTAAAAAAGACTGACTGTGAAAGTTTTGACATGGATTTATTATGATGTGTATGTAGTCTGTTATTTAGAGGTACAAATATACTTACAGAATATATGTAAAATTAGTGCAATTCATAAAATTGAGATAAATATAATAACAACTTTATCCTAAAATGACAAACACAGGGATTTGTACACCTTTAAGATCAAAGATCAAGAGGCTTATTGTTTATGGTCCATCCATTTTTTTATGTCTTGGTATAGGTTATAAAATAAAGACCTATAATGTGATTGCTCTAATTCCATACATACTGCCTCCTGATTCTGGAATATAGTGCCTTCTGATTCCAGAATAAAGAACTTCCAGATTTCCAGAATATAGTGCCCTATGATTTCTGTATATAGTGCCCCTGGTTTCTAAATATAGTGCCCTATGATTTCTGAATATAGTGTCCCTGTTTTCCAAATATAGTGGCCTCTGGTTTCTGTATATAGTGCCCCAGGTTTCCAAATATAGTGGCCTCTGGTTTCTGTATATAGTGCCCCAGATTTCCAAATATAGTGCAATCTAATTTCTTTATATAGTGCCCCAGATTTCCAAATATAGTGCCCTCTGATTTTTGTATATAGTGACCCTGATTTCCAAATATAGTGGCCTCTGGTTTCTGTATATAGTGCCCCAGATTTCCAAATATAGTGCAATCTAATTTCTTTATATAGTGCCCCAGATTTCCAGATATAGTGCCCTCTGGTTTCTGTATATAGTGACCCTGATTTCCAAATATAGTGCCCTCTGATTTTTGTATATAGTGACCCTGATTTCCAAATATAGTGCCCCCTGATTTCAGAATACAATGCCCACTGATTTCAGAATATTGTGCATCCTGGTTTCAGAATATAGTGCCTCCTGATTTCTAAATATGAGATAAATTTTGTGATTAACAACAGATGAAATATATGTTACGATTATAAATAGATGAGATATATGTTACGATTAACAACTAACAAGACAAATTTTGCAATTTACAAGCAGTCACTGTAACTTTTTCTTTTCAGGGACTGATTGTTACATTGTTGTATCATATAAGTAACAACATAACATATTCTTTTTTTCTGCAGGTTAAAATGTCCAAATATGAAATCATTAACACTGAGTGATGGTGAGTACTATGAAATGGTGAAGTCCAATTTCGAGCGGGCAGATAGGGCAAAGGTTGTAAGAACAACAACCAATTACAGCACCAGTATTGTTAGCCTTCTAACTCGTTATCCAGATCTATTGTTCAATTGATTGCATTGTGAAGTGAGTCTGCATGTATACCTTGTGCCTGAGTCAATGTTAGCTTGAACTGTGAACTTGACCCTTGACAGGTCAGTAAGGGTCATAGGGACATAGGATACAGATGATCAGTAGCCGTGTCGTCCACCCATAAAACAATCCATTAGTCGAATATATGTCACCTTGTTTAGCCAGCGTTTTGATGCATATGGTTGCTACTTAGATGATGATTAAAACGATATGAATTGATGTTCTTAAATTCATAGATCATAAGGTCAGAGAGCACCGTGTCACAACCAACAATCGTTATTCTAACGATTTCATCTAACAACAGGATTTTGTGGAGAACAAACATATGTAACATTATTATCCAGTGATAAATTGGGGTTTACAGCTTCCAACACTGACAGGAAAAACAAAACAAACATGCATTTTTATTAATAAAAAATTAAAACCCAGAACAAACATGCATTTTTAGTAAAAAAAAAAAATCCCTGGCAACAGCAACATTGAAATATGCCATTCAAATGTTATCAATATCAATTTGAGGAAGAAATTCCTTTTTTTTAATCAACAGACATGATCTTTGGTAAAATGCAAGAGAGACAGACATCTGTCAGATTCCGCTCACTGTTTCTGAGAAAATGCTAATGAAACCTTTATAGAAAAAAAAGTTTTATTATTTTAAAGGTTGAATATCTGATAATATTTAGATGAATGTATTTCAACATTGTCTGAAACAGGAGGCTAATTTCAACATGGGATGAAATTAGCAAACTATTATAAAAGGATTGTTTTACTTTTTGTGTATTACAGTGGAACCTGTCTTGTGTTACCACTGTCATAGAAGACCACCTGTCTTGTGAGATCACCATCGTAGACAACCACTTGTCTTACAAGGAACCATTCTGCAGCATACTTAGTTATGTAATCTTTTAAATGAAACCTCTTTCGAGAGATCACCTGTCTTGTAAGACCTTATTTCAATGGCAGAAGAGGTGGTATTTTAAGACAGATTCCACTGTACTGTGTGTCATGTAAGAGCACATTTCAATGGCACTGATTACATGTGTGTGTCATTTTTGTAAGATTCCACTATGTTTTTTTAATGGCAGAAGAGTGTGTCTTTTCGACCAGATTCCACTATGTTTTGTGTACAGAATGTGTCTTGTAAGACCACATTTTAATGGCAGAAGGGGT
The DNA here is from genome assembly GCA_030159075.1 of Atrina japonica. NCBI lineage: Eukaryota > Metazoa > Mollusca > Bivalvia > Pterioida > Pinnidae > Atrina > Atrina japonica. The sequence continues at coordinate 947,433 of BROG01000213.1, read as the reverse complement.
GGTCTTTCAAGACAGATTCCACTATGTTTTGTAAGACCACATTTCAATGGCAGAAGGGGTGGTCTTTCAAGATAGATTCCACTGTAATTATATATTTTTTTGCATTGTGTAAGTGATATGATGTTTTTTTACCCAAAGATATAAATTTGGATTTGGTTTCCACTCAAGATAACTTTTTCATATTAACTCATTCACTCATGAAGACACATTTGGACTTGGCTACGTCGTTGATTTACAGAAGAGTCCAATGTTTTTTCATGGGTTGATGTTGTAATGACTGTTAATACTAATGGTAATATATCAATTGTCAGTTTTTTCTGCTTTGTTTATTTTTTATAATGAATATTCAAATATTCATAAATCTGAAAATGGTTAAATTCTTCATTTTGAGTTCCATATAAGAAATAATGGATCTTTAAATCAGATTTGTACTAGGATTTTGTATTAAGATTGAATCCTTGTTACTATGAAGTTTTTAATCTGTAGGTAAATATACTGGCCTTTATATTGTTTGATCTTCGGTTTTGTAACATTTTCATGCTCAATGCAAATTTGAACTTAAATCTCTACCAAAAAGAACTTGTGTTATAATTGTAAATGAATATTTGATTGGTACAGATCAAATTCAGCTTTGAATTGAAAATGAAAAAAAAATTGTCATCCTTTGGCCTTTGTCTGTGAATAATAAAAGTAATACAATAAAAGTAAATACAAGCTTGATATCAGTTGAAGTAAATACAAGCTTGATATCAATAAAAGTAAATATAAGCTTGATATCAATAAAAATAAATACAAGCTTGATATCAGTTGAAGTAAATACAAGCTTGATATCAATAAAAGTAAATATAAGCTTGATATCAATAAAAATAAATACAAGCTTGATATCAATAAAAGTAAATACAAGCTTGATATCAATAAGAGTAAATATAAGCTTGATATCAATAAGAGTAAATATAAGCTTGATATCAATAAAAATAAATACAAGCTTGATATCAATAAAAGTAAATACAAGCTTGATATCAATAAGAGTAAATATAAGCTTGATATCAATAAAAATAAATACAAGCTTGATATCAATAAAAGTAAATACAAGCTTGATATCAATAAGAGTAAATATAAGCTTGATATCAATAAAAATAAATACAAGCTTGATATCAATAAAAGTAAATACAAGCTTGATATCAATAAGAGTAAATATAAGCTTGATATCAATAAAAATAAATACAAGCTTGATATCAATAAAAGTAAATACAAGCTTGATATCAACAAAAGTAAATACAAGCTTGATATCAATAAGAGTAAATATAAGCTTGATATCAACAAAAGTAAATACAAGCTTGATATCAACAAAAGTTCAAATATAAGCTTGATATCAATAAAAGTGAATACAAGCTTGATGTCAATAAAAGTTCAAATACAAGCTTGATATCAATAAAAGTAAATATAAGCTTGATATCAATAAAAATAAATATAAGCTTGATATCAATAAAAATAAATACAAGCTTGATATCAAAGTTCAAATACAAGCTTGATATGAACAATAAAAACATATCAAAATTAAGAAAAAAAAATCAAAATGAAGATTGGTATGAATGAGAAAAAAAATAAAAATCAAGCTTGATGTGAATTAGAGAAAATCAAAATTAATCTTGATATGAATAAAAAAAAATCGAGCTTGACATGAACAATAAAAATCAAAATCGAGCTTGATATGAATTACAAGAAATCAAAATGGAGCTTGACATGAACAATAAAAATCTAAATGGAGCTTGATATGAATTACAAGATATTATGAAAAATAAATCAATATTAAACTTGATAGACATTATCAAAATTGAGCTTGATATGAACCAAAAAAAATGAATGTGATATGAATTAGAGAAAATCAAAATTAAACTTGATATGAATACAGAAAATCAAAATTAACCTTGATAGTAATTAGAAAAAAAACAAATCGAGCTTGACATGAACAATAAAAAATCAAAATCGAGCTTGATATGAATTACAAGAAATCAATATTAAATTTTATATGAATTAGAAAAAATCAAAATTGAGCTTTACATGGACAAGAAAAAATTAAGCTTGATATAAAATAGAGAAAATCAAAATTGAGCTTGTAATGAACAAGAAACAATCAACATTGAGCTTGTAATGAACAAGCAAAAATAAAAATTAAGTTAGAAATGAACAAGAATAAATCAAAATTGAGCTTGGTATGAATTAGAAACAATACTTTAGCTTTATATGATAGGAAACACAAAATTAAGAATGAATACCATCTTAATATGAGCAGGAAAATGATAAATGAGAAGCTTTATGTGACTATCTTTACTGATAATTTGAAATATAAGTAATTCATTGTAAACACACAGATAAGCATCAACCTTTTGTACTTCAAAGCATGAGTTTGAATTACCCCCATAATTCGCTGATAAATAATTAAATTCCATTTCAGTGACAGTTGATAATGGTTTTACTATATCAGTAACATCAATTATTTTCTAGGGTTTAGCTTTCATGATGAGTATTCATAAATTCTGAAAAAATTTTATTGTTCTTTTATGATTAATGCTATGATTTCTTTGTTTTTTATTCTTTTAGAATTTCTCTTAGTTGTCTTCACTCATTGGTCTGGCTGCCATAACATTTGAATAGCCATACCTCTTATTATGGTTCCAACTTTTAAGTGGATTTACAAACTGGAAGTAATTGTGTTTCATTTTTATTATTTTTATTAACAATTTTGTTTAGAGTACACAGTAAAAATCTTTCGGATAATTCTTATTCATATTTTGTTGTATAAGTATTGCAAATTGAAATATATATATATATATATATATATATATATATATATATATATATATATATATATATATATATATATATATGTGTGTGTGTGTGTGTGTGTGTGTGTGTGTGTGTGTGTGTGTGTGTGTGAACAATGATGATTGTGATTACATCATCAGCAAATATATTTGTTATGGCTTTTTATTCAGCAATGAATAAATGATGGCGGAAATTTGTACTTATCAAGAATGTTGATTAATTATTAACATTATTAATGCACTGTCAATTTGGTGACAAGTGGTAAATAAAACGTCAATGTTACATAATCAATATTGGAAGATGTTTGTGTCAAAATATAGATATTTTATTAAATTTATAAAACGCAAGAGGAAGGAGAGGAAAAATAAAATTTAATATTCAGTTGATATATTTTTAAATTTTATTTGTTCATGAAATAAGTTTGATTTGCTGGATTTTATACTACTGAAGAAATATTTACATTTGTTCATAATCCTTTATATAAAATAAACTATAATGCTGTTTCTTTAAGTCAAGTGCTTATACTATCATCCCAGTTAATATTTTGTTCACGTTTATGCTGTTGCAATTTGACAATCAGATTTTTCTTTTTTGATTTTTAATCTGTATAAACTGGTGCTCTACAACACAGTGTGTGTTTTTGTGTGCTACATTTGATTGTTATTGTAATTGAATATGTATGGGTTGTGTTACATTGTCAATTCCTAGTATGTTATTTATGCAACAGTGATGCATACTGTATAGTTGCTTTTATTCACTGGGGATTTGATTTCACTATATTAACGGTCAATGAAAATACAGCGAAATTAAATACCCATCAATATAATACCTTACAGTTATGAAGTATCAGAAATACAGTTCGCAATTAATCTTTCACAAAATTTAATAGCTGTGAATAAGTTCCTTTCAGAAAAATGAGAAATTTTCACCCTGTGAAATTAAACAACTATACAGTGGTAGACAAAAAAATCTACTGTCCAAAAAAAAAGGGAACAGAAAATTTTTTTTTAAAAAATCCAAAAGTACCTTGTATTTAAATAAAAAACTAGAAAATTTTATAGAATCAAAAATACAAAAAAAAAATTTAATTGTTTAGAACATATTCAGTATCCCTAAGCATGATAATTTCATGATTTTATTTTATTTATTTGAGTTAATACTGCACCTCATTAGTGGATCTGTAAAATGTGTGTAATTGTGATGTAATACAGTGGAACCTTGCTTTTGAGACACAAACTGACTGACTCGGAGTGATCTGATTAGCAATTTTCCATCTTATGTGGGGGTCTGAACGTATTCAATATTTATTTGAACATTTTGAAGAGACTGAATGTATACAATCTTACATGGTGGTCTCTCCTAAGCAAGATGGTCCCCTTATCAAGGTTCCACTGTATATCTTCAGTTGGTTTTCTTTTTGTGTTGATGTTTATGTAGATAGGGAATTGATTTTGGTGTCACCAAAATATCTGTTAACTCTGGGTATGTTGATAAATAAAATGTAACAAACACCAAATGAACAGTTTTTTTTATCAATTTTGTTTTGTGAAATAATACCATATATGAAGAAATTTTAGCGAGGATTCAATTTTGGCATTATTAGTAAGGTTGTTGGGATTGCTAAAATTGAACATAGTTAACTATTCATTCCTCGTTGTGGGTAAGAGTTATCTTTTTTTAATCATAAAATCGCTAAGATTTCATCTCGCTAGAATTATATACCATATGTTTTGGGCAAAACACAAAATTTGCGTCTTACTAAAATTTCCACTTATACGATAATTTGATGTCTGATTAACAATTGGATATTTTAAATTCTTGAAAACTGTTTGAAGGTATAATGGAGAAGGACCAGTTAATATCCTAAACTCCAAGTCCATTAGAATACAACAAATTAGATATTGAAACGGCCTCAAGATGAGGAACAATTGCGATCAACAGACGATATATATTATTTTAAAGATGCATAATCCATATACATGTACTTAAAGTACTGAGACTCGGTATCACAAAACATCAGAATTACGTAAATCGAAAACTTCACTCTAATTTGGCTTATCCTGAAATGTGGTTGGCTAAACAGGGCCAGTTGAAAAGATTCTCAGACTTGGATAAATTCTGAAGTTTTATGATATGCGGTAACCAATGGTTCAGGTTTTTTTTTGTATAAAGCTTATGGAACGTTATATATATATATATATATATATATATATATATATATATATATATATATATATATATATATATATATATATATATGCATATTGTTGCTAATGTATGTATCGCACATCCTGGCAGATAAACACGTTTTTCAGTAGCATGCTTTGTTATCTAACTAGGAAGAACTTTCATTAAACATTTCTCTGCTTGACAAACAGAGAAAGGCATGTATAAACATAAAATTTATCATAGACACATTGATCTCTAAATGACCAATGCAGTTTAATGGTTATTAATTAGAATACGCCCATGTAGGACAGGACTATTAACGTTATAGTTCCCATTTGTAAACACAACAACATAGCGCGTATGAATAAAAAAGTAGAACGATGTATCATTTATATATATATATATATATATATATATATATATATATATATATATATATATGTGTGTGTGTGTGTGTGTGTGTGTGTGTGTGTGTGTGTGTGTGTGTGTGTCTGGAAGGGTGTGTAGGGGTGTGTACATATTGATTGAAAGAGAGATACAGTGGGCTGACTAGTAGACTATATAAATTAGTAAAAAAAATGGCTTAGTTTATGTATACTGGGAATATGGTATCGTATGTAAGAAGTGATCCTAAGAAGTAAATAAGCCATTACGGACAGATATTGCTAATGGATCAAACATGACACATTGGTGTTCCATTAATGCCCAAAAAAGGACATCAATGTATTTTTGTTATATGTTGTGTCGCGTACTGTTTGATGTGCACAGAAATCGAAACAGTTTTACACAAGGTAACAGATATATTCCGTATTTGTTTCTATGTGCACTGAGGTAGGTACTTTGTGTTAAATGCTTATCTCCTACACACACATATATATATGTGTGTGTGTGTGTGTGTGTGTGTGTTTGTGTGTGTGTGTGTGTGTGTGTGTGTGTGTGTGTGTGTGTGTGTGTGTGTGTGTGTGTGTTGAAAGGATATAGTATATATATACTTCAACGAAGAGAAAGGGAAATATATTTAAGCCTCGTTATTCAGATTCATATATGTAGAAAATGTACGGGGAAGAGATATATCCTTACTATAACCGATAATTCGTTATATACGGTCTCGTTATAAGTGAAGTTGACTATACATATATGTACTTATTTCACTGAGGTAGCGATATTTTGTTTGATACAATATAGCAGTTTAACGTAATAAGTAGCCTACATGATCAATGTAGCAAAAAATTCCCGTTATTTCTATGATTTTATTATTATTTTTATTACATTTTAGTTGCATCTGGACATATCTTTTGCTAGGAAACAGAATGGCAACTTGTATGGACAGTCTGGACAGTTATGTGATAGCAATTCATGACATGCTGATACCTTGATATGCAGAAATGAACAAGTCAACCAAAATTTACCTGTACTTTTCAATATGGATAATAATTTCATTTGTGGCCATTGTTCTCAACATATTAAATATCGACTGGGAAAAAACAAATTGCATCAATGGAATCGTAATCGTTGTGGTACTGGGAATTCTACAAGGCAGTGTGTTAGAGTTCGCGGTACAGACACTGACAACACTCATTCTGGGGGGAGAGACTCGAAGCATCCAGCGTGTTAAGTGTGATAGGTTTACTGTTATTTTAAACTATAATCTCCTTGCTTTAAGTACAGATGAAATTGACGACTGTCTTGAGAATATGTACAAGGCGTACATGGGGAATCTTAGTCCCAATGTTTCGGCGGTATTAGTCAGTGCAACTGGAGCTGAGGGTCTGAAACTGTATGAGATAGATTCTGTACAGAAATATAGATCTGTCATTTACGACAACTTATACAACGAAGGCATTGCATTCACCAAAGGCAACGATAAATCTATTGACCCATTGCACTTGGAATCAGTCTGGAAAAATTACGAGGGTGTCAATAAAACCATTTTCTTGCGGGAATATCTGCATGACATTTGTCATAGATACGCCCAAGAGTTTATGGTAATTCACCGCGTGAGTCGTGTTCTTCGTAAATGCGGACAATATCAGGACTTAATGCTCCTTTCTGATGGTGATGACGAAGCTTTTTCTTACTGTGACACAAAATTATATTGTTCTGATGGCAGATCTTTTGGTGAACCTTTATTTCAAGAATCTCCGGATGTAAGTAATATATTTGGAAGGAAATTTGATTACACGTTGGTTCTTGATGGTGATACTGGAGTACCACGTGGAGGAGTTTTTGAATTGTTGGACATAGCGGCAGCTAATCCCGAGAAAGGTATAATTCAACCATCGATAAAATTACATTGTTTAAAAAGTGACACAATATTTATGCACTTGGAAACGATGCGGCAAACAATATATGAACCGATTACAAATGCTGTCACTGCTCTGTTGGAGCAGTCTGCTTACTTCGGGAAAGCATTGATTAAAAATAGGATTTATATAGATAATGTGATTGGAAGTCGAGAAAATCCTATAGAAAGGGTACCGATTGATGTGTTGAGTCATGACACATTTGAAGCGGCTATTCTCCAGCCACTGTATACTGGAACTACCTATCTGTTGGAGGCACCGTCCTTCAATTTTGTGACTTGGAGCATAAGGGAACGCCGTTGGAACAGAGGCGAAATTCTGCTTTCTATGTATTTCTGGTCGAATGGTGTGGGTAGATTAATGAGATCAGTTCAACGTATTTTGAAAAGAAATAAATTCAACCCAACAAAATTACGGACAGAGTCTAGATTAGATTTTGTTAGTAGCTACATTGCTTATTCGGCTTTACGACAGATGATTATGAAGCCATTACTCTTGTTTTACGTTATCATCCACGTCAGTGTTCACCTGAGATACAGATATGCATCCATCATCCTCGTTATGTTCCTTGTTTTAATATTTCCAAAATTTGCAACTTGTTCAAGAAAAAATTACAAATATGTCATTTTCGAAACTATTGCTTCAGTCTTACAATTCACTCCCGAGGCTATGGTTGGGTGCGTAAGGATATTGAGGGCCATTCAAGCAAATTTGGGGGCAAATGTAAAATGGATTCCTCAGCGTGTGGTAGAAGATGAGTTCAGAAATTCTAACCCATTTGTATCTAGTTTTCGACACCTGTGGGGTTATTCAGCTTTCTCTTTAGTCAGTGGTATTTTGGTGGTTTTATTCATTGAAAGAGCTATTTTACTTCTTATCATGTTATCGACATTACTGTTACTTCCCCTTTATACTGGAGTGACATCTTTACCTCTACAGAGGTATATCAATGAGGGACCTGAATCAGTCAACAGTTCAAGTCCATCTGACACATGTGTGGCTGATGATGTTCAAGATAACAGCAAGGGTGTTGAAGAATGTTAGGTAGCCGACGATCGGTAATTGTAACGTGCAGCTGTACTTTGACTCATACTGATTTCAATATTTCCACTACCGCATTGGGTTCGGTATTTAGACTCAACAATTATATTTCAAAAGAATATATTTTGGTACCAGCTGATTCTCTAATAATAAAGTATTATTTCCCTCACATAGCAGCATTTATATTCTAAATATCTCAGATGCTGAGATATTCATTTTAACAGTGGGTACTCTTGGGTGGATTGGGCAATATATTTAGATTTATTATTTTGGCAAATTATGAATAATAAAAGAAAATCGGAAATATGCATTTGTATATTTGTATATATCTCGATACCAATTGTTATTGGCCTTATATTTACATTCCGAAAAATGTCTAGGATACATTTGAATGTATTGATTAACCTGATATATATGAACAAAATCATGAATTAGTACACCGATAAACGATTTTGTTTGAGCTTTATGAAATTCATCAGCTTTAGTTATAACATTGTAATATAAGCGACAAAAAGTTATACTGCATACTGTACATCTTAATTTGGTTTTTAGCGACAAAAACATTCGCTCGTCATAAATTTGCCCTGAATGGTATCATTCATATAAATGGTATGTATGTCAATTTTTTGAAATCGCACTCGCATCTAAGGGCGAAAATGGCGATAAATAAACTAGGGCAAAAATTTCCAGATTTACAGTATTTAGATAATGGAAATACCAGTTGTAGTGGATGTTAAAACATTCAAGAAATGTACACAGAAATCGCAATGTTGACGCAACAATAAAAAATTATGTATTACTGACTCCCGGCGGATGTGACCGATCGCCATGGAATCCTTACTCCTTTACCTGCAGTCTGATCCCATTTCTAAGCTTTCTAGAGTTACTTGCCTATTCACTTGCGAGATTACATTGTTAATTTAAGATATATATATATATATATATATATATATATATATATATATATATATATATATATATATATATAATATTGATAATATTAGATTCTTTTATTGATTTGTAATCTTGAGTGGGACGTTAAACAACAACAAACAAACAAACAATTTAGTACAAATTAACTTACAATCAGATAAAAGGGTAAAAAAGAGAGCATAGATGTTGTCATTCAGCAGTTGCTCTAAGACATTACACATAAATGATTAATCAGTCTTCGAAATGAATCACGTCAATGAACATGTCAAGTCAGTCATTACCTATATAGGTCAAGAACCTGTACAATTCGTTGATTTCATTTTCTTCTCTAGATCGTCTTTATCGATTGTGACGAGAAGTCAATCCTCATTTGTTTATGTTTTGATTTAAATTTGCCTATAGACTCAAAGCTGGTGGTGTTACCGGTCGGCTGGTGATGCTTACTCCTCCATGACACCAGACCCCACATCTAGATTTTCAGAGGTCCATGGTTGTCCCATGTTCAATCTATTTTTATACTGTCTTTTTAGCCTCCTGACGGCTGATACTTTGGTATCTCTGATTTGTATCTTGACATATTTTTCATACTTATAATGAACACGTGATCCTTGTAAACTGGAAATTAAATTACCACGTATAAAATAGCACTTAGGCCTAACACATTTAATCCTAAAGACACATTTGGACTGGTCTTAGTCGTTGATTCACATTGATGAGTTAACATGGTTAATGTACACTCTAGATCAACAACAAAACTATAGAATAAATGTGTTAATCTCAACTTTCCTATAATTGACTTTCCCTTCATCACTTAATATGATGGGTTATATCTCGAATCATCTGATATGATTGACTGCTTGCTCAACGCATGATCATTCCATATATAACGATATCGAGAATTGCTCAAATTGTACAATCGGTATGATGATTTGTTCGCCATATTTCACTAACAGAAATGTTCAGCTAGATGTCCTATAGTTGTGACCTGGTGTTAAACATTATTTTTCGATCTGATTTTGATTGCGGACATAAAGCGGATGTAAGCGGTCAGCATGGATTTATTCACCACGAAGTTACTTGATTTCACTTCTGGATTGTCTATATATTCGTGTGTGAACAATATCATGTTTTCTTTATGGATTTCTCTACGAACAACACTTTGTTTTCACTGCTATTTCTGATCAACTGAGCCAAAGGCTCAAGGTAACCTATTGCGATCGTTTTGTGTCTGTCGTTGCGAGTTCTTTACTTTTACACATGTTCGAATTCTTCTCAAGAACGAGTATGCCAATTTTAACCAAACTTGACAGGAAGTATCCCCATGTGAAATTGCATACGATTTGCCTCAAAAGGGGCCAAAAATGATATCTTTGAAAATATTCCTCTCATGAACCAATGATCAGGTGACTATAAAATATTGTATGCATGATTGTTAAGTCAATATCCACAATTGTGCAAATGTCCATAAACGAGCCACTGGAAGCACTTCGGTAATATTGGAAACAGTTTTATATAAATGGATTAATAACTCAAAACTGATTGACTTTTTCAATACAAAAATATATGAGAAAGTTGTTAAGAATTATCTAAGGATCATTTACATAAAATCAAGGCCATGGGGTGAGGGTAATGTCACATGCACATAAGTAAACAGAAAATAAATTTTATTTTGTAAGATATTTTACTTTTACATTACTACTTGACCAAACTTGGCAGGAAATATCCCCATGTGAAACCGCATAAAGTTTGCTAATGAAAAGGGGCTAGGACCCATAGGAGCCACCAAAGGACCAAAAATTGGTAATCTTTAAAAAGTCGTCCACATGACTTTTGTGTGCATGATTGTTAAGTCAGTATATACAAAATGGAAATGAAAACGAAATGTGTTCATAAACGAGCTAGTAAGTGGCTAACCAGTAACATGGGTTACAGTTTTATACAAACGGTTTAATAACTCAAAATTTTCTGTCTACAATTAGATATTTTCTACTTCTTCTCAAGAAGATACAGTACACTGGTTTTACAGATCTACTTCCGAAAATCTACCCGTCTATAAACGTGCATTTCCTAATAACGACCTTATTAACAAAGTCTCATTTTTCCTTTCTATTTGGAAGTATAGAATGAATTTCTTGTACAATCCTAACAAAGAATCAATATTATTGACAGAAACGCATTAATAACCAAACATTGGCCTTCCCTATCCATTTACAGATATACATAAGTTGTAAAATAATGGAACGTAAATGATAAAAGAAGTTTGGATTTGTGGAAAAAAAATCATATCATAATATACATAAATGAAAAATACGATGAATCTAAAATATAAACATGATAATAGTGATGTAATAAACAAATGTTAAACATTGTTAGTGCACCTTTACTGCTGATGATTAAGTATTTATATTGTGTCGAGGCTACTTTCACCGTTGTAAAATTTTTAATGCGAATGATGACGTTTATGTACACATTTTCGGAACTTTTAAATTTGGTTAAACGGTTAGTTGGACTCAGGACATTCCTAAATCACACCTATGTTCCGTATACAATCCTTAATTCCTAACTAATTAAAATACGAATTTACAAAGTATATATGCACAATTAAATGTCCTTGAGGAAATATCACATTTGTCCTTAAGTGTATTTTAATCCCTCTATTGTTCTTGATCCCTTTTTGTAATTAAACTAATAGATGTCGCTCCTTCTCAGACCGGTATCACTCTGTAGGTGACAGGTGGCACGCAAGAAAATACCATTAATACCATAATTATCTAATAGCTGACAGCAATTACAGAATTGACATTTGAATTATTATTGAAGAATTACATACATATTACGAATTCTGAATGGTGTTCTACGCCACCACATTCAACAATTTTTCAGTTGTATGGTGACAGGCAGTTTTTAATGGCGGAGGAGAGAACCCAGAATGAGCCCGGGAAGAAACCATCGGCCTTCCGCAAGTAAAGTGGCAAACTTTCTCATAAAAATCAGCTTAGGTTCCAGCGGGGCTCGAACCTTCGCTGACCAGAGGTGAGAGAACTCGTGGTTCAAAGTCCAATGCTCTAACCACTCGACCAAGGAAGTCTCGTATACTAACAGTAGCGACGAGTTAATCAATTGCAATTGAAAAAAGTGCCAAACCTTTCTTAAGCAATTTTCACAAAATATATAGGAATTCATCAATTTCTATATATTTCTATGTATATCACATTTTTAAAATTGTATATCAATCTAAGTAATCAAACAGGATAAAACAATTAAAAAAACTCAGACACACAGCTTTGAATAATTTCAGACCGAAGAATTAGGTAGGTGAACCTTTTTAACACTTATGTCAGTCATAATAAAGGTCAAAGATTATGACACATTTTACGCAAATCAGAAGGACAAAAATATCGACATTCATAATTTTCGTTATCGCCTATTATATTAAAACTAGGCTATCGTATCAGCTGATAGCCAGGAATCAGATATGCTTGTAGAGCTTGAGGTTATTTATATTTGTTCTGAAATGTGACCTCATATAAAGGTTAATTGTGATATGGATTATCTTTAAAGAAGTTCAAACACATGTGGGTCGTACACCTTTGTAACACATTTATCATCATACCCGCTCAAATATTTGGTTTGAGTTTTTTTTTTTTATATTCTGAAGATACCAAATTGAATTGTTAATTAAAATATGATATAACTTTGCAGCAGTAGTGTCTGAACAGTAATTTTCAAAATATTTTGTGTATAATATTCTGACTCATAATATATATATATAATATGAAAGTATAAATTTTAGTGAATATCAAAACAACAATACAGTTAAAGTATAGATAAAACGGAAGCCACATTTAAACAAAGTATGAGAGAGAGAGAGAGAGAGAGAGAGAGAGAGAGAGAGAGAGAGAGAGAGAGAGAGAGAGAGAGAGAGAGAGAGAGAGAGAGAGAGAGAGAGAGGCTGTTTGAAACCTGTACATAATTTGAAAACATTCCAAGTCATAATATACATTTAATGTTATAACTGAAGTATAGGTTCCGTACGTAATAAAAAAGCAATCAAAATGTATTCACAGAATCACGAACTACAATAGATATTTTTTAAATTTTAAATTTAGAATAATACCGTACAAAATAATGGGTTTAGAAATGTATTTGCCTTTGTTTAGTGTTTAAAACGAAACACGTATACTTAATGTAAACTATATCCTGTATTTTTTCTTTTCATTCCGTTTCAACTTTGAGTTCCTTTTTAAGAGACAATACGATAAAGCGCCTGCCATTTAGAACTTTATACAATTAAATTCATGATATAGAGTTGTGAGTTTCTCTTCTATATCTAATATTCACATAAAAACACAAGAATAGAAATGTCAGTTTTAGCAAACAATGTTATATGAGGCTTTCATATCACTAATATCAGTTAATTTTATATTGTATATTTTGTTACTCAGCTCAGTCAGCCTCAGTGTACTTGAAACGTCAAATGTTACAATGATACCTTTACAATTCCAGTTATAGAAACAGAAACACGTGTTCGAATGGTTACAATTGTATAATATAATTGAGTGTGAACAAAATATCCCTTGACATAATGGCACATTTGTATTTTGGTGAAATTCCAAAATGCCAATATGACGACTGTTATGTATGATGGTTGGAATTTCATCAAATCGTTACAATAATATGCTTAACATGTCCAGTTATAGCAGAACAGAACAGAAACGCGTGTTCGAATGGGTATACTTGTATAATTGAATGAGTGAACAAAATGTCCTTATGGCATACATGCTTTTGTAAATTGGTGAAATTCCAACACTCATGAATTACACACTGACGTGCATGTTGGAATTTCATCAAATTACAAATTTGTCATATTAAGATAAAAACCATAATGATATCTACATTATCCAGAGGTCAATAGAGGATGTATTTAACCGTGTGTGTGTGTGAGAGAGAGAGAGAGAGAGAGAGAGAGAGAGAGAGAGAGAGAGAGAGAGAGAGAGAGAGAGAGAGAGAGAGAGAGAGAGAGAGAGAGAGAGAGAGAGAGACGCGGCATGTACAATTTGATAATTATATTGATAAATTTTACAAAGAAAGGAAAATGTTTCAGAAGACGCTTTTACAAACCATCAGTATCCAGTTTACACAGTATTCTCATTATGTACATAGTATAGTTACCTTATAAGTTCTAAAGGAATAATAAAGTAGATCTAATATTCGTCGGGGAAAAATTTAAATTAACAGAAGACAAAATTCACAATACAGTAAGATTAAAAGTACTGATTAAATGTAAACTCTTGGTAGCCGAAACGATATCGTAAACGAGTGAAATAGCGTTTATCAATATCAAAGGGGATTGAGCTGTGTTTTGTGCAAAAACGTTTCTTTCATTTTGTACTACTTGTACTTAGGTTGATGAACAATAACAAAAAGAGATATACAGGAATAAAAATTCTTAAATCTCTATATATTTTATGAAAATTGCTAGAGAAACCGAATTTATTCGTTTGTAAATGATTAATTCGAGTTCACTATTTGCATATGCACACAGCATTATTTTAACAAAATATTTTATATTATTTGCACTATTTTTGTTGTTGTTTGATATGAGAGTTTATGGAGTACATAAACAATATCGACCGAGGCCGGAGGTCGTCATTGTATTTTGTATTCCATAAATTATCATTTCGAACCAAAAGTAGTGCAATATTCGTTTTATTATATTTTCATTCAGCAAACTATTGAAAATTGAAAGAGATATGACAAGTTCTATCGATCCCTCTGGTTTATCTCACTCTACCTCCATATTGTATACAGTCAGAGAAGTCGGCGCAAAATCAAATTCAGCTAGAAATTATGCAATATCAACCTCTCATGAATATGATGTTTATTTTATCATACCGAGTGTCATATTTGTTTGCTTTAACATATAATCATATATATTTTACATCTCAACTATTTACCAGCAAGCTAAATATACAAAATAAATAGCTTATAAACGTTTTGACTACGACGAACCGTAAATGCATAACTTTGGAGCATGTGACATCTTTTTGAATGTCACTCTGGCTCACTGGGACCAACCGTACATGAAATACGTTGGCGCATGCGCTATTTGTTTTTGGAATGTCACCTTGGCTTCGATATCTTTGTTAAATGAGCCGGTGACATTGAAAATTTTCACATCTTTCTCAACCAATCAGATTACAAGATTTTAACAGACGGTGTAACATGATAAATTATCTAGTTTACAGTGCAATTCCATTTCAAACGGTAGAACACGTGACCGTCTTTGAACAACTGAAAATGCAAAACAAAAACAAAAATGTAATAAATAAAATGTAAGAATTTTATGCCTAGGTTATTGTACATTAATCTAAGTCGTACAAACGGAATAAACATTTAGGAAAACGTACATAATAGTATGCCCCTTTAATGTAGCGCTATACTATGATAAAAAGTAAAGCAGTGTAGCGAGCAATACGCATCAAATACAGTATAGAAAGGAAATCAGTCAATTATTACGATCCCATTAGTTATCCTTTATTTTGAATTCTTTATGGAAAAGTAAAATGTTTTGTCTAACTTCAAGCTTATGTCCATGTTTTATCATATATTACACAGGTATATTTTTATACAAATTTAAACTGAATATTCACTTTTTATCTTGTATACTTTTATAAACCGCTCGATTTGTTCTAGTGGTAAAAATTCGACTCGCAAGCGCCATGGTTGGTTCAAATCCCGGTACCAGGTAGTACCAAAGATTTTCAAAAATATAAGAATTGACATAAGAAGTGAAACTAATGAGGAAACTCTGCTCCACTGACAATTTGCTTATGTTAGCTGAAAATTTGTGTAAAACTAAAATTGTTTACACCCTTACATGCGTCTAATAATAGGAGACGTCTAATAACCGGACATAGTGATGTATATGATTCTGAAGTGTTTTACCGGGGAGGGACGTCAGCTATTGCAGTATCATCGCTTTTAAAAGAAAATTTCAAAAATAAAAATGGATTTACAAAGATTGCGAATTATTAATTAATTAATCATTATTAAATGACTTATAATACAGGTAAAAATAAATAAATACATTACAAAATTTATCATCTTATTTTTCTTCTATCAATTCACATATTGGAAGGTTCATAAAAATGATGTTTTTTTCTATTTATCTGACACACATTGCCACAATATAAGGGTTGAAGGATTTTGTAAATGATATCTTTAAATAAGTAATAAGAATCGAGTGATTGTTTGAAGCTATCATCGATTTCTTGCAATATTTCCGTGTAAATTTTTAAAAACTATACATTAAAATTTGATTCATATATATTGGATCGATGTGTTTTGTTAACGTATAATTTGTTACTTGTTGATTTTCCTATTATCAGATTTTCGTGCATGAATTCTTACTGACAGAGAATGATATCCTGGAATGAAATAGAACATGTAGTACATTGCTGGTAGAAACTTTCTAATTCTGATGATTTATTTTAATGATTAATATAATCTATCGCTGATAATAATGTGGGATGGAAAAATATAAAACAGTATAAATCTTTAGGATGTCCAGGAAACAGGTACAAATCCGACAAAAATGGACAAACACGGACCCCTGGAAACCAAGAGGTGGGATCAGGTGTCATGGAGGAGTAAGCGTCCCCTGTCAACCGGTCACACCCGCCGTGAGTCCATAGTCAAGTCCAAATGAAATACGTGATGAACGAATCCTCGTCACAATTGTTACAGACGTCTCAACAACCACCGACGAAAAAGCATCTCAACATTTCACCCAGTGAAACAGAGTAATCGCAAAGAAGACTATTAAACCGACCGTAAAATTTGTGGAAATCTTAACCATGAAGGTACATATATCTTGAGACCAAAGGTCAAGGCTAACGTGGCTGAGAATCCTCCATTCCACATGAAAACTAGTGACTAGTATTAAAGTAATGTTTCATATGGATAGCACTGTTGTTTTAATTCTAAACTCCCCCAAAGCCAAGGTAGTCATTTTACTGGTATTCCTCTTCGACGAATTTGGTTAGTATACATTTAGATTAAGTATTTTCCCTGTATGATACCTCTTTTGTGATATTTACATCTATTTTATTCTAGCCTTACCGACAAAAACATTCGTCTAGGGCATTTTTTGTTTCATTTTTTTCTTTGGCAAAACTATAACTTTAATATTGCATTAATGATATCTACAGTATATTTCTCAATAAAGCAAGTTAATCGCAGAAGGTCTTCAGAAGTTTGACTCAAAATATTATTTTGATCCGTTCTTATAATGCCAATACGACCAGTAGATGTCTAGAGTACATTGTGTATGTACATCTTTGTCATACTAAGTCTGTATTATAGACTTTGCATGTATATCAATAGGTGCATTTTCTTTATAAAAATAGATCTAAATTTCAAACACATGGATCATTCCATCTTGAGTCCCGACCCATAATCTGTTCATTTTGTCATAATCCAGTGACCAGCACTTGTTTACCGATACAAATTTCTCCAGACATTTCCCCTCCAAATTGAGTTTTAATATTGAATCACTTCCAGTATCAACAACAAATACGTCGTCATCACTACTACAACAAACACCTCTAGGAATGATATCTTGTCCAGAATCTCCATTTCCTGATCCGTCAAAAACAGCCAACTGGTTTCCCTCAAAATCCACAATTATAATTTTTAAATCAATCCAGTCTGCTACAAGAATTTTGCTACAATTGCTTGTTGCTATTCTTGCCGGATATTTCATACAATTTTTCCCGTATACTTTCTTTTGCTGACAGTCATTCGTGACTTTGATAAGAGAGGCGCTAGGGTAATCACTGCAGTTATAAAAAACGTCTTTTTCTGTTAACCCCACAATAATGCTATTTGAATTATGAGTTGTTATTCCACGAGCACATGTCTTTGTTTTAATGTAAGTTTCTGGCTGTCCGCCATCTTTTATTCGCAACACTTTTTTTCTAGCACTACAAGTTACATACAACACGTCATCGGTGTCAATGGCTATGTCATCCAACTTCTGTCCCAAGTCCAGTGACTCCAAACACTGTCCAGTCGTATCATACAACTGCAGTAGCCCTTCCATTCCAAGACACACCCATGCCTTGTTGTTTGACAGAGCTGCAATGCCAGTTACTATCGCATCACATGGTTTACATGAAAATTGACATACCTCATTCACTTTGTTCGTTATCTGATAAGTGTTTTGGTCTTGTTTTTTGTCCAGAGTCCCAAACAAGTCTTTTATTGACTGTTTTGTCAAAGTTTCTAATTTGAATTCGAGCTTGCTGGACTTTTCTTCAATTCGTTGGTCATCTACATTTAAAAGCATAAGTTTTTTGCTCATTTTTTCTCCATGAATAACAATGTCTATATTACTTCCTTGTTTAAGTAATAAATTGTTGAAATAAAAAAGAGCCGAGAATGACACCATTCGACTGTTTGCTTCTTCCGTGACCTTAGTACTAGAGCCTAAGTCTAGGTCTGTCTCCTTAATCATTTCATCTACCAACTCTGATTTTACTTTATCGACCAATCGGTGAAGCTCTTGTGCTCGATTTTCAATTTTTTCAATCCAAAGTTCCTCTTGTTCCTGAATTGCTTTCTTTTGCTGAAAAATTTCCCGTTTTCGATCTTTCATCTTTTGAATATATGTATCGTGTTCTCTTGGGCTTAATGCTGAAGATAAATGATTTCGGAACTTGGTAGCGGCATCAGCAAGATCTTTACATTTATGGGTTTTGTGATTCGTCATGTTGCAATCCGAACATATAAGTATCTTGCACGTGTCACAAAAATATCGCAGCTCAACTTCAGGATGAGCGGTACAAAATGCAACGTTTTGAACCACTTGTCTAGATCCCTTTTCATTAACACTGATGACTCTGTGATCTTTCGTGCCTTGCAATTTTGAATGAAATTTTAAGCAAAACATACAATAATTTTGTCTGCAGTCGGCACAGTTATATTCCGCATTCGTTCTTTCCCCGCATATGTCACATTTAACTTGTTCATTTGAGGTACCGGACTGAATATAATAATTTCTCGGCAGGTTTTCCACGCCATTTTCAGGAACAGTAAAATTATCTTTACACATTGGACAGGCAAATGTTCCTTTTTTAGACGTTGCATCTATATGGTATTCTAAACAAGCACTACAAAATGTGTGATAGCATTCTAGGAGGCGAGGATCTTTGAAGACATGATAACACAGCGAGCAAGAAGACGTGTAGTAATTTTTACTGTTTGATTGTTGTCTTGATGCGGTATCGTCGCCCATCTTCTTCTCTGTTAAAATTCAGTTTAAGTTCCTTTTGTAGCGACTCTCAAACAGATATATCCTCATACGTTATCTACATCGTTGTTTGTATCCAGAGAAACTTACACTATCTTTAGAAAAATAATAATATCATCCACTGTAACGTTTTCATATATTTTTCAGAAATATGTAATAGAAAATATCACTTCAGGCTACGTTATAATGTTAATTTCTGTTACGCTGACATTGTTCTATAAATATTCCAACCACATGATTCTCAAAAAAAAGTGAGATGGATCTTTACAGACCTCACGAGCATGTCAATTTTACATTTACCCGGAGAGGACTGCTATACGGTAAAAAGTGAAAGATAAACAAGACAAGTATTGATACGATGTTTTCCATAGAAACTGGTAAACCAGGATACGCTCAACGGAAAAGTATCGATTTTTCCTTGAATCTCTGAATAAACAATAATTAATGATAAGAAGTTTTAAGTAAAATACATACATGTATAAACATATATACACAAATAAGTAGTAGTATTTAAACTCCCATTACTTGTAATTACAAATAAAAATCAAGCAAATATAAATTTGCGTTAGTAAATAAAATTTTGTGCTTTCTGATGAACTTCATGTAAATTATCCTACACGTTATACCTGAAATATAAGTAATTTCATGCACTAATTGAATCGGTTTACATTGGCCCCTGGGGGAAAACAGGTGTAAAACGTTAAGTTAAA
Organism: Atrina japonica; assembly: GCA_030159075.1. Taxonomy (NCBI): domain Eukaryota; kingdom Metazoa; phylum Mollusca; class Bivalvia; order Pterioida; family Pinnidae; genus Atrina; species Atrina japonica. The sequence goes on along the minus strand of BROG01000213.1, from coordinate 927,136 downwards.
ATACTTCCAAATTGGTTGAGATATAAATGGTGGAATAAAATTAACATACATGTATAATAATCCTATTTATCGTTGAAAAATCAAATACAAAATTTATTCAAATTACACACTTATACTACTCCATATACTAATGTCAATCTCATATAACAAGTTAATACATGTGTACATACCTTGATTAAAACAATTTTCTCTGTTATTATATCCTAAACAACATCAACAGCATTTTCAAAACTTTGATATTTGACACGGTAAGTTGTATTCAAAACAATCAAACATGGATGACTAATGAGGCATCATCAGAACTTTTATCAGAGTAAAACCAAAATCATATTTTGGTGTCGTCCTTCGTCATAGATCAGGTGTCTGCATAATATATACCATCTCTTAGAATAAATAATGAGAGTTTATCAATGATAAATCTATATATGGACTTTAATATTAATCAAAGCCGTTGCAGATTTCAACTGTCATCATATGGTTTTGTATGGACTTGTGTGTATTGACGTATCTTAGAGGAGCATCGTTTGCTTCAAAAGAACATAACATTATCAACATTCGTGTAATCTTCATTCTTGATGAAGTAACTTAAACTCATTCTTTCGCAATTACTACAATTTCCATTGGTACTGCTTGTCGACAAATACAATTCAAAATTATCTTGGGATGTTGAACAGGGATTGCCAAAGCATAAACTGAATTATAATTGTTTGAATCCAAGCTCATAAAATATTAACTGAAAGAAGCAGGGATCGCCATAATATTTTTTCTTTATGGCGCTGCTCCATCGTCACTTTTTATGCCATCGATTGATGTCCCATCGTTAAATTTCCTAGCGTCATGGTAAGATACTGTAAACAAATTAATTAAGTATCGTTTTCGTAGCCATTTCTGTAGTGATAATAGCTTATTTATATAAGCTTTATAATTAACATGATCATTTTTAAAAATTTTGTAAAACGCCTGTCTGTCATTATGAGTACGGAATTACTCAGTATCCAAGTAGATGAAATGGTCAGAAGACATATAAGAAGCTAGTATTTGTCTTCTGGCCATTTTATGTAGCTATAGCCTACATGTTGTAGCATCAATTTTTTATAAACCTACTAAACTAGTCTAAAAGAAGGCAGATTGAATGGTTTGATAAACTAATTTCGGTTAAGGATAAAACAAATGATAAACCAGTTTTTGTTTTGTTTGTTTTTTTTCTGAACCAGTTTAAAACCGGTTTATGTAATAAATGGTAAGTTTACAAAACTGGATCAAAACTAAAACCATATTCTGTAGAACAACTTTCGCCCAATTATTTTATTGGCAATAGCAATCGTCCTTACGTCACCATATCGAGTTCGTAATAAAAAATGAATATACTGTGTAGCTTGATATGTTTTAAACATGAGCATAAAGTTAACTCCTTTACATTCAAAGTGAACAAATTGCTTCTATTACATTATTGATCATTTAAAGGTGCATTAGCTGAATTTAATTTTTTTTAAACAACTTACATTATTGATATACAATAACAAAAATAAGATATACATGTACCCAGGCATAAACATTTTCAAATTCTTATATATTTTGTGTAAATTGCTCGAGACACCCAGGTTTGACACTTTTTCATTAGCTCAGCTTTACTTTTTGTATATGAATGTCACACTGAACCTGACCTTAAAATACATAGGAATGTAATATGTTACTGTACATCAAGTACAAGAATAAAAGTAATATATATATATATATATATATATATATATTATATATATATATATATATATATATATATATATATATATATATATATATATATATATATATATATATTTAAACACAACTATTAATGCCCCTTTAAATGCGAAAGCATTTAAAATCAGTGTTTAATATAATATATATAGTTAGGGTCTGAAATTTTTGTAAAACCGAGATTTGGAACCTACATATACCATAAATAATTCATGAAAAATTAATTTAACTATGAAGCCGTATTAAATTTGCGTTTTTCCAATAACTCTTTTTAGAATTCGTAGATAATCCAATTTTAACAAAATTTCTTCCACAGAACGTGGAGGTTTTGGTTCTCATTTAGTATAAATTTCGTTGCAATCTATTTATCATTTCAGAAGAAATATATTATTCTTCAAGAGTAAAATTATAGCAAGCCAACATATTCAGTCAATAACGCCGACTCTAAAAATAGGAATGAATATTTCTAACTTCTTCTAAAGCTAGGATAGCCATCTTTTTACAGTGGTTACTCTTAGATGGATTTTGATTATACGTCTAGATTTATTACTTGGCCTTGTCCGATACCACTTTTTCTTTAGAAAACTTATTTAAAATTGGAGCTCAACTGATGAAGTCTAATTGACAGAAACGTTCGTCTTGGGCATTATAACTTTGGTATCATGTTTATAATATCTCTAATCACCAGGTCGTTGCCACTGCTGGTGGTCCGTTTGAGTCCCCGAGGGTATACATAAACGTAGTACCTGGTATTTCGGTACCAGCTAATAATCTTATAATACTAAAGTAATATTTGGCACTAATAGCACATTTAAATTTCTAAATTTTTCTACAGCTAGGATAGCCATCTTTTTACAGTGGTTACTCTTAGACGGATTTTGATTATATGTTTAGATTTATTATTTGGCCTTGTCTGATACCGCTTTTTAATTTAGAAAATTTATTTAAAATTGGTGCTCAACTGATGAAGTCTTATTGACAGAAACGATCGTCTTGAGCATTATAACTTTGATATTATGTTTATAATATCTCTAACCACTAGGTCGTTGCCGCTTCTGGTGGTCCGTTTGAGTCCACGAGAATATACATTAACATAGTACCTGGTATTCCGGTACCAGTTAATAATCTTACACTAAATTAATATTTGGCACTGGTAGCACATATCAATTTCTAAATTCTAAAACTAGGATAGCCATCTTTTTACAAGGATTACTCTTTGATGGATTTTGATTATACGTTTAGATTTATTATTTGGCCTTGTCTGATACCACTTTTTCTTCGGAAAACGTATTTAAAATAGGAGCTCAACTGATTAAATCTATTTGGCAGAAACGATCGTATTGAGCATTATAACTTTGGTATTATGTTTATAATATTTATAACCACTAGGTCGTTGCCACTGCTGGTGGTCCGTTTGAGTCCCCGAGGGTATACATAAACCTAGTACCTGGTATTTCGATACCAGCTAATAATCTTATAATACTTAAGTAAAATTTGGCACTGATAGCACATTTAAATTTCTAAATTCTTCTAAAGCTAGGATAGCCATCTTTTAACAGTGGTTTCTCATTGACGGAATTTGGCTATACGTCTAGATTTATTATTTGTCTGATGCCACTTTTTCTTTAGAAAACTTATTTAAAAATTGGAGCTCACTTGGTGAAGTCTAATTGACAGAAACGATCGTCTTGAGCATTATATCTTTGGTATTACGTTTTATTCAAACTTGATCTATCTAAGTGGGTAAACGGTCATAGTTTTGTGTGAAGTTCCAGAAAATCCCCGAGTCGACCTGGCTTAGTCGGTAGCGCACTCCACTCTTGATTGCAAGTTTGAGTCCAGCAGGCAGCAGGTTGGTTTCCCGTCTTTCGGATGAGGCAGTAAAAACCGAGGTCCCATGTCACAGTAGGTGATGGCACGTTGAAGAACCCTCACTGGTCAATGGACGTAAGTGCTGAGCAAAGGCCTAATTTTGAAGCCCTTCACCTGCACTTTGGTGACGTCTCCATATTAGTGAAATATTCTTGAGTGGGACGTAAAACAATAAACAAATAAACTAAGAAAAACCCTCTATCCGTTCATAACTGGTCATCAACCCCTGTGGTTACATTTAGGCTCGGCCATTCTTTGAAATGGGCAGGTCCAAATGTGACTTCAGGGGTTGACGAGTTGTGTTATTGTGTGGAAACCATACAATATTCATAACTCAGGAACAAAAAATTTGATTGAATCCAAATTCAAAATTGATCTACATTTTAGTCATAAAACCAGAAATGAACAGGTAAAAAATCTGTAATCTCCATGCAGCAAAGTTGCATATGGTATAATGATGTAAAAATACATGTTACACTGGAGTGGCAGATCCAGGAATTTTTCAAAAAGAGGTGCAGGAATGGCATGTATTACTGAAGTGTAATGCGATACTCGTCCCACTCTACAGATGCTTTCATATCAAGATAATCCAAATGAGGGTCATGTAGTTACCAAGGAAGAATTTTTAGCATATTCTCAAGATGTGACATTGATCACCTTTCACAAAGAGGACAATTTAACAAACATAAATCCTACAAAAGACAAATGCTTGGGAATTTGGTATACCCCTCCGGGAAAAAAAGTTTAATTTTTCCAGGATCCGTATGTCAAACACATCACATTGGTAGCGTTATTCTGATCCAAAATGAAGTCAAATTCAACGTGCATAAGTCAATAAAGAGCCAAATTCTCGGAAGTTTGGTAGTATGTTCCCTAATACATCTCTCGTCTCAACATTATCTTTGATGTATTCTTTTTAAATATAGTTATACTGTATGTACCGGTATGTCTCTTTACAAATTAAGGTGGAGATGGTGCCTTTTTTCAGTTTTCGGGCATTATCTTCTTTCCTTTTTAACTACCGTACTTAGATTGATATACAATAACAAAAAAATATCAATGGTCATAAAAATTCTTAAATTCCGATATATTTTGTGAAAATTGCTATAGGATTCAAACAAATGCTGCTGGCAATAAGCAAGCCAAGTGACAAATATAAAGACATTAATACTTTTGGTAGAAACATGTACCTGCCAATTACATTAAATCAGTCATTTCATTTTTATTTTTTATATTTCCAAAATTCTTTATATACGCAATTTTCAATATCTGCCGACTGGGTAACATTGGTTGGACAAATTATTTCATTTCAATTTTCGATATTTCTAGAAGGTAAATGATGCACAACTTTTCAATTCTTTTTCAGCTACCCATCACTGTTTTTAGTATTCGATAACAGGAGCTTCCAATGATTTCTTGATTAAACAATTGCTCGTTGACAATCTCAATATATATACAGTGGAATCTCTTTATCTGGAGTTGATTGTCCCATATTTTGCAGGTAAACAAGTAATTTTTTCTGATGCTTTTTACATACAAAATGTAAACCTTCAGAAACCTGGGACCTCCCACTTCTTAGTCCGACTCTCTACTACTAGTAGTTAATAGATCAACCCCTGAAATACAATGAACTTTTCTGTAAATCAATGTAGAGGGTAATATATAATATTTTGATTCTTCGGACCAGACAAGTGAAATTTTTAGATAAAAACTTCTGAGACAACAGGAATTAAAGCAGTATAAATATACAGTAAAATAATAGGGACTGGACGTTCGACTTTGAATTAACTGGTATTTCGACTCATCCAATTTTGACATTACGAGATTCCACTGTGTTTATCAATATATGTGTGTGTGTGTGCGTGTATTTACATCTTCTTCTTCTATAGCCTAGTAAAGAAACATTGAGTACATGTGTAAAGTACCATATACACACAACTATTATGCTGGAAGTTTTTCGGAGGGATGTTGAAAGAACATGTCACTCTACTTCTTGTTTACATCACACTGTGCAAGAGTGCACCAACACAAAAAATACAACTAAAATTGCATACACTCTGAACTTAAAATTGAATTTGATAATACATGCCAATGTAAACACTGTGAGGGGTCTTTTACATGCCACAGGAACCCGTTTCACCTCAACTGAAAAAACAGCCATTCTCACTTTATATGTAATGGATAACTCATGAAATGGTGTTGAATAGTAGAGAACACACACCTGCCTGAGAGCCAAATGCCCAAGAGAGGTATTGTTCTCTGTACTTTTCAACACCTTTGAGTGATTTATCAAACCTACAAAAATTTAACCCTTTACTTTACTCTAATGTATGATTAGGACATTCATCTAAACAACATTGAATAGAATCTCAAGTTACTCGAGATGAAGGTAGCTCATGCAATGTTCACCGAGGTGTGACAATACAAACATAAGGCAGTCACATAAAATTTAGCATTATGGACAGTGACAAGAGTTTATTTATTACTCAGAATAAGCTTAAAGATGCCTCATCTGGGCCAGATACATATACTTTGATAAACGATGTAATAGATATGGAGGAGATTGCCAAAGAAAATGAGCAATCCATAATTTAGTGATGACGAAGTATTATCAACAAAAGAAAGAAATGATTCTTAAAATAACAAATGAACATTTCTCGGGGCCAAAAGTAGAAAGATAATTCAAGAAAAAAAATGATACCACTACAAATTCCATAGTTGCCCAGCAAACAAACAAACTCCAAATGGGCTGTAAGTTTATTGCAGGATAGGTAGTTAAACAATAGAAAAGTTTTGCAGAGGAATACTATTAGGCCAGGTATAAGAGAAGTGAAAGGGGATTTAAAAGTGAAAGAAGATTTACTATCAAAGCAGGAATGGAGGGTTTCTTTTCATATAATGCTTTAAATGCTGCCACAGTTACAAGTATGTCTGCCACAAACATCAGTGAGCAGATTACATGTGAAAAAAAAAAAAACAGGTCATTGTTAAAAACATAAAAATGTTAACTAGGAAATGAAGGCGAGTAATGTGATTCAATGATTATAATGAAAATATGACAATGAACTTTTAGTGTTGAATCTAGGATCTGAAAAGGGCACACAAAGTCAGTGTGAAAGGGCACACAAAATCAGTTTGAAAGGGCACTTTAAACCGTAAATTGGTTTTGAAGGCACCTGCACTAGAATGTGTGCATATACTCCTAGCTCCGCTAACAAATTTTAAATACTTTTCTTGAAAAATGTTTATAAAAAAAACAAAAGATAGTTTTACTAAAAATAGAATTATTTAATAATTTTTTCAATGAAAAAAAGGGGCACAAGAGCTAATCCTGGCCTGATATTTTATTTTTTTTGGTTTTGCCAATCCAGAAATACATGTATGTATATTATATAGGAATCTAAAAAAAATAGTTGTGAAATTAGTCTATTGATTAATTAAAACAAGCTAGTAAATGTCTCATGTTAAATATTTGATACATAATTTACACTTTGATATGTAACAAAAATTATTTCCTAAATTGGTTATCGATTGTCATGCATAAATTATCTAAATAAATTCATCAAATTTGTTAGATTTAGTCCTATTTGAATTTTTCCTCATTGTATCACATAGGAAAGGAAAAGTCCCGAGAATTCCGGGAGTCGTGTGACACGAAGTCGATAAAGTCCGAGAACAAATTTGCTTTGGATTTGGCAGAAGACTTGGCGGTTTATTCCCATTTACAGTATTTTCACAGCGATTATGGCTTTAAAAAAGTCCTTGGTGAATTCCTACATATGTACATGTATATTAGTACTTCGTACGACAAGCAACTACGAGGAATTTGCGCGAATCGGTTTAAAATCAACGTGTCCGTGGACACAAGCTATTTTCCCACTCGCTAACTAGAGCCTGCTTCAAACGATGAATTCAACATAGCAGCACATAACCTTATTTAATTGAATATTTTGAAACAAAACATAGTTTTTTTTTAGCTTGTACATATATTTTTACAAACATTTTATGTATACATTCAATTTTCTAGCCATTTGAAAATAGCGGTAATTCGGCGAGTTTGCCGATATTCCAAATCACCTACGAGTCGTTTGACTGCCCTATCTCGGATGATTACCTGAGGCTATTTAAACTGATCAACCGTGAAATATACATAGTCTTGACACGGCGGGTAATTGGGGCAATTAACAGATTAAAGAGTATACAACATGGATGGGGTTCGCCAATGCTTTTTTTTGGGGGGGGTGCGTTATTGGCGATTGGCATCATGAAAAAGGGCATGGCGCTGGGAAAAAAGATTCAACACTAACTTTAATATGTGCCTAAAGCATAAAATGGATCTATTAAAATCAGGAAAGGGGATTTAAGAATTAACATTCCCTTATATAATTCTTGTTCTAAATATTACAGAAGAAATGAATTTATTTGAAGGTTAAAATGATTTTGTTTTCATGTTTTCATTCAGATGCCCAGCAGTTGAATAGCTAAAATCCATTCATCTATTCAACAGCTAGCTGTTGAATAGATGAGTAGTGCTAAATCTATTCAACAGCTAGCTGCAGAATAGTTTGTGCCTAAAGCGCAAAATGAATCTATTAAAATCAGGGAAGGGGATTTAAGAATTAACATTCCCTTATATATTTCTTGTTGGAAATAAATTTATTTGAAGGTTAAATAATTCAGATGCCCAGCAGTTGAATAGCTAAAATCAATTCATCTATTCAACAGCTAGCTGTTGAATAGATGAGTAGGGCTAAATCTATTCAACAGCTAGCTGCAGAATAGTAAAAATAAACCACCAAAAACACAAAGGATGTCATTAAATTTTTTTAGCCAAGCAAAGGAACAGTCACCATTTTAATTTTGAAAGTCTTTGGCATGACCCAGAACCAAGAATTGAAACCTGGGACCTCCCACTTCTTAGTGCGACTCTCTACTACTAGTAATTAACAGATCAACCCCTGAAATACAATGAACTTTTTTATAAATCAATGACTAAGACCAGTCTAAATGTGTCTCTAGGGTGAATGACATTTTAAAAGGAGGAGTTATCCTTCTTGCAATCGACATACTTTCTGGATGTGATTTACAGCACTGGATACTAAAGAAGTTCCAAGAATGTAATTAAGTATCCAGGTTTTATAAAATAAGTCAGTGTATATATGTTTTAGAAATAAAAAATGTTAATCGTTTTTTGTCTTTCAAATTTAGTGGAGTACATAAAAGTTATGTCAATAGTAAAAAATAAAAGTCAATATCACTTGTCCAGTATATATTGCAACTAATTCATACCTGAAACAATGCATTATAGGGCAATTGATCTGAAAGTAAATCAAGTTCCCCTTCTAATTTTCTGAGAAAAATATGCCAAATTATTAGTGGCCGACACCATATAATGAAAAATTGTTCAGTGTGGTGTAAAACTACTTTTAAACAAAAACCGACTGAAAAAGATTTTGTGACAAATATTGTTTCTCTCCTCACATTTTTTGAAGTAATATTAGGTCAGGGATTTTCCACATTTTTAGGAAATTGGGCCTGGGCCTTTTGAATTCACAATATTTTACTGAAATTGGAAAATTCAGAAATACAAAAAAATATTTGAAAATACATGTATAAGATTCTCTTCTTCAAATTCATTGCCACTTGACTTCAATTAGGAAATCTTGACTTCAAATTGGGAAAAAATGCATTGTTTTTGCATTGGGAATGGAGCCTTGTTTCAACCCCTGTACGGAAGGGTGGAAAATCCCTGAAGATTCATCTCCATGTTGTACATTTGCCTTGGATGAGAGAAAATAAAACATTGTCATACAGTATTTATAAAAGTTTAATGACATAGCTGATGAAAAATATGACAGGGATGTGGAAGTGAAAATGATGAGATGACATCATATCTTGTAATAACTAAAAAAAAAAAAAAAATTTCCCATTTGTGTAGGCAAGGGTGACCTCCAAATGTCTATTTTGGGACTGTCCAATCTTCCCATTTAGTATCTTCCTCCTGGAGCTTGTAAACAGAAACAGTCTTCCGTCATTTGTTTTATCTTCAGGCCAAGAAGTCTATACACTGATATAATTACAACAAAATATAGTCACGTTAACATTCTCTCATCCAATACGATCAAGTGCCTCTAACAGAATAATGCTGTTTCCTCGAACAACCTGAAATTGGAAATAAAACAAGGTTTATAGATTACTGTCAATGTGTGATACAGACAAGTTTTTGTAGGAGTGCATGGATAATTATGGATCCAAACTCAGATTTGGAACCTTATTATAAAAGTACCCAGCTTGATACAGATTTGAACAAAGTTACATACACAGCAGTTTAGCTGGTCTTCGCCAATGTCGCAAATGGCAATTTTTTTATTGCAACTGGCAACAAAAAAAACCCCTGCTTCTGGCGCCTCCATTTCATTGAAGTATAAGGTTACATAAGTCAATTATATCTTCCAAATGGTCAACAGGAACAGGGACTAATAACCATGTTTATCATTTAATGTCCTTAGACAATACAGAAGAGTAATTATCAGACGGGTGCTAGGGTAATTAAATACATTGTACACAACAACCTGTAGTGGTCAGGTACATGGATGTACAGATATATCGCTGCCTGAATACATGTATTTAAATCTCCACACCTATAATCACTATCTATGTGTTCTGTCCTATCTGCAGACTTCAAATATCAACATCATTAATGCTATATCAAATTCATGAAGCTTGTAAATCAATCTCCAATTATTTCACTTAACATATTTAACTATGAATAATTGAAGCGAGATCGTGGTGTCTTCTACGACGTCCGCACTCCACATCATCAAATTATACAGTGTAATGGATGCGTCTTTTAAAATTGTGATGATTTCAATACAAAAAAGATGTTTTACTTCAATTACATATTTTAAAAACAGACAATGTCTTAACGTAACGGAATTAAATAAGATTGACTGTAATAGTAGTTAACACATTTATGTAACCTCAATAATTTTTTTTTATTTAACTTTGAATCTGGCTCCAAAAATTGGAAACTGGCAACAGGTTCGACCACTGGTGTTTTTTTTTGTGCTTCAACATTATCAATCAGCGCAAGGTGAACTTCCCCATGTTTTACAGGGTTAGAAATTGTATTTTCTCAACACTTGTACATGATATTGGGCTGGTTCAAAAATGTTTTAACTGGTAACAAAAAATCACAACTGGCGATTTTTCTGGCGACAAGATTTTTTCAGCCAGAGCAACCCCTGCATACATGACTTAAAGTGATTGTCAGACTGTAGTACAATGTCTGAACAAAATCTTTAACAAAGAAAGTTCTTTTGTGTAGTCATCATACATCATGCCTAATGTAGTTGGGGATGGGGGAATAGAAATGCTTTATTTGGCATATAATTTTATACAGGGTTCTTACAGTCAATATGAAAAACCAACGTTTAAGGCACTTTTCCAGGACTTTCCATATCATTTTTGAAGCACTTTCAATTGATATGTTTAAACTCTCAATGCAAGACCTTGTACCCCAAACTACAGTTGGAAAATACACAATCAACTAAAATCTTAAACAGTTCCACTATGCTAGATGGACCATACTAGGTCAAGTGCTTACAAGATTGGGCCAATTTTTCATTTTATCTAAAGACATTTTTAGAATTCAAACAGTCTGACAAAAAATTCCATTATTTATCATTAAATTCAAGCAAATTCAGGAGTAATTTTTGTTTTTAAAGCAATATAAGCTGTCACAATGATTATTTTTCTCCCCTGACATATAGTCGAGAATATGATAAAATGTGTGTTCAAATACATTATCAAACAAGTGAAACGTTGTCAAAGATGTTCTTTTCAAAGTTACTTGTTGTATTAGAAACATGTACTTTGTAATTCAGTCAGGGGATCTTTACTCTACACTCTCTGACTATGTTAAAGTCGGACGATTTTTATATTTACTTTTAAAATACCGGTGCATGTATTATGTAAATTATAAGCTTTTTTATATTTTAAACATCTGAAGAAAAATCGGATGAATATATGAATAAATATATCAGGTCACTAAAAGAAATTTTTTCGATCTTGAATGTTAACCCTGAATGCTGACATTGACAAAGTCAGAACAATATAACTGTGAAAAGTATGCATATCTCATGTTTTACAATCGCGCCGCCATGTCCAATGGAGTTGGGCAGTTTATGATCATATGCCTCAAGAATGATAAAGTCGAGAATGCTATGGGACGATTACCCGATATACCCGGCACATGGATAATTTCAGAAACGAATGTTTTGAAATGACGAAAAAGACAAACTTTGCCTGACTTAGGTATGAAATGATCATGTACGAAAATAAAGGCAAAGGGTAATAAGAATAAAATGTATATTAACTTCAAATAGCACGTGTTTATTGGACACTCGGTAATCTTCGTAAAAATTTACCAAAAGTTAATTTGCAATGCTCAACGTAATGGCAGACAAAAAATAACTGATATTACGGATTACATTTGGCAAGATCGTTGCAATTTTACACATGCATTTGTTATTCTAACCACCAGATGGTCTCTTTGGAATATATATGAGATAAAATATTACCAGGGTATATAAAATGGGCATGTAAAATTTTTCACCTGTGACAGCTCATATCACTTTAAGCACTTTTCATGGACTAACTCTATATTCAAGGACTTTTCAAAGACTGAGGGAACTATGTTATAGTGTTCATAAATTAATTCTTTCAGACCTTGTGCTGCCTAAGTCATGAGAATTTTACTATATTTAATGATGAATACCAAACTACACTCTCAAATTAGATAGAAGTGAATACTGGGAATATGTGTAATTGTTACCAGTATTAACAGCTGACTGGACAAGACAGGATTACCTGCAAAACCTGCTATTTAAAGTGCAGACATTTTGAAATAAAAACAAAATTACAGGTCAATCAGAATTCCACTGGTCAAAGTAATTTTTTATACTGGTCTGTGTATATACACAATTAAAAAGAAATGGAAAATTACTGGTCATTAGGACCAGTTATCAGATAGATTTCTTCGGACTTTTGTAAGATTTATCACTTTTTCTGGTAAGACTGTTGAATTTCAAAAACTCTGATAGCAGGCCACAAAATAAATCGTGACCAATTGTTAAGGTAATTGGAGGTTATGAAATGTTAAAATCATGTAACTGATTTTATTAAAGACAAAGTTATCTCGGTAGTTACAGGGATGTAATCAGACTGTCGTCTTCCAATAATTTAAAGATAATGCGTTCAAAAATGGATGAAAGAATGACTCTTTTTGAATGCCGAAATGAAAGTCACACTCGAGATCTATAAATAGATTTTCGATGAAATGAGTTCAGGTGAACTCAATACTAAGTGTATGTCATGTTTGTTAATTTGGTAACGTGTTTAAGACATAAAACCATAAATATACAATAGTGATGATAATAAAAATTCAGTGAAAGTATTATCTAATAAAACTTGCTATAAAAATTACCATCTCCCGATATTAGTAGGTACCGAAATCGTAAATGTCTCTCAACTTGACTTACGGCAAGTGATCACTTAGAACCAAGTTTGCCCGAATCCAGTAATAACAATGGCTGATAAAAAACTTAAAAAGAGTCTGTGACTCTGAAAACGTTTAAATCATGGGATGTTTCAGACGATTTTGAGGCAGAGTTTGATGAGGAGTGAAAGATTATTAAACTTGTATGTAAAATTTGTGCGGAAAATATCCACATAGATGCTCAATCCTGTAGACTCAGTGGGACTATCATGAATGGAATAATGGCTTACGTAGATGGTGTAGAATATGCACATAAATCCATCGCCATCATTCCTAATTATATACAGACACCCCCACATTCCTTTATCACTCATAACTCTACAGTGATAAGCATATTATATGCATACTTTATTTGGCAGGCTCAAGAACAAACAAATCTTACCACCATTCCAATTGTATTTCTCTCTCCAAGTTTAGTTTCTTCTACACTTTCATCAACTACCAAGTTCATGAATGGGTCGAAGCCTCTCAGAATCCCTGTTATCTGACGACCACCATTTAGTTTCACTACAAAACCAGAGTCAACACATAAGCATAATAGTAGTAATAAACATTTATAAATATTTTTTAATTTGAATATTGAATAGTGTTTTACGCCACACTCAACAATTTTTCAGTTATATAATATGGTGATGGCCAGTTTTATCGGTGGAAGAGAGAACTTGGTTACACGTACAATGTATCCGAGAAGAGACCACTGGCTTACCACAAGTAAACTGGCAAAACGTTCTCAATAAAATCAGATCAGGTTCCAGTGGGGCTTGACCCTGCACTGACCAGTAAGGCCACATACTGACAGATGCCTCTTTACAAATCGGCCATGGAGCAGTGAGGGTTCTTTAACATGCCAACACTTACTGTGACACGGGACCTCCAGTTTTTATGAAAGACGGGAAACCAATCTGCCGCCGGTGGGACTTGAACTCATGACATTATGATCCAGAGTCGATCACACTACCAACTGAGCCAGGCCGGCTCGTATTTTTTAATGCAGTGATTACCATATTTTAATTTTGTTGATGCTACTTAGGCCTACTATGAACACATTAATAAGTAATGACACTAAATTTTGCTGTCTCTTAGAAATACTTGCAGTTTTTATGAAAAGAAATAAACATTCCACTGTAGAAAGAAGACGCATACTGCATAAGGCTTCCAAAAATTTTTTGATATGCACTAGTGCATAATATGGGTAAGAGAAATAAGTAAAACATATGTAATTATTGAAAAAGAACAGCTTTTCATGTGTTCTAAATAATAGATAATTTTCAGATAAGTGCTGCAATTCGTTATGAAAATATGAGCCCTCAAATACCCTGGAAAATAGGAAAAAAATGAAAACAGGTGGCCACTATAATTTTTACCATTTTTCACTGCTGTACTGTATTTTCAGAACTAAGGATTATTGAATAAAAGTGATCACAGAATGTAGAGAAATTTTAATTTTTGATATATAAAACACATATGTGCTAACGATATCCTTGACTAATTATCTTGTCATTTCACATGTCATTGTTATTATTTATTGTTCCCAATAGTTATTCACAACAGATTTACGATTTTACAGAAACTTTCAAAAATGGTTATGGACATCCTCTATGGGTAAGAGTAGAACCATGAAAGGATTTGCTTACATTCAGAAAAGAGTCATGAAAACAGCTTTTTCAACCACTTCAGTGTAAGAAATTCTGTTTAAAGAGTTTTAATATATTGGGTCACTGCCTGTTACATTTCTGGTATTACTAGGCACTGTACCTGAAAACCTGAAGTTGTTTATCAAGTCTCACTTTCCAGGGCTCTACATTAAGGATTTTTTTCACTTGTCCAATCGGACAACTATGTCAAAAGTAACTAGTCTGATTCACAAATCCACTTGTCTGTAATTTACAAAGAAAAATAATCACAGGATAAGAAAAAAAAAAAAAAATTAATCTGAAAATAAAAATAAAAAAAATATCTGGCCTACTAGATAAGAGAATATTCATCATATGACAAAAAAAAATAAAACAACAATGACAAAGATGTTACCCATAGAAAAAAAAAGAAGAGAGAAAATAAACCAAATACAATGTACATGTGATTTCACACACTACTATGATAATGTCTAATATTTGCCACTTTTCAAACTGCTCTCAATTTCAACTTGTCTTTCTTTATTTCTCTGAATGCAGTTTTCAGTATGATTTTGTTCATTGGCCATAAACCATTAAGTTGTCAAACCCATGTTTCAGGTAAAATATGAACTCAAATTAGGGTGACTGCCGCCTCAAAAGTTATTAATTTTTCATAGGTGACAAGCGTTTAAGTAATTATTTCTCGGAAGACCTTATAACTCTACATTCACATGCTTTATTATGATTTTATCGAAATCAATGTCTATCTATGTTTATGCATAGGAAGATAATACCACCACAATGTTTATCTGAGTAATTCAAGCTTCACTTTTAAATTGTACACTAAATGGATACAAATCAATTTAGTTAAGGTTTGAAATAACAAATTATAAATATTGCTGATTATTTTAACTTGTCCCCTTGGACAAGTGCTTAGGAAGATTTACTTGTCCAAGCTAATTTTCACCTGGACAAGGACAAGCAGACAAGCATTAACGTTGAACACTGCTTTCTCTTGGGTGTCATTTCATATGGTCTCACGAAAATCCTGAAAAAAAACTAATTACCGAAATGGAATTACGACTAAAACGACAGAAATCATGAAATAACTTGTTAAAACTATAAAGCTAATTTATACTGATGCAAATAGTTGAATGTTTACAAATATGGTAATCGTTTAAGAGATGTATTGAACATATCGATACCATGGATATATCATTGTTTTACCGGGTATTAGTGTAACCTTCTTTTAAATAAGTGCTTAAATAGTTCTAAATCACATCTTAACATGCATCAATCAGCAGAAAAGAAGCCTTTAATGACTCAGATTGGATAAAAACAGTTCGGAACTGCCCAGAATACAAAATATGGATTTCAAGTACGATAACATTGCATTTGCGGCCGCCAATATTGCATGATAGTTGAATTTTTAGTCGTCATTCATGATTTTTAAGTCGCATAAGCAACCAATTACTTGCCACTTTGAGCCCTGACAATAACACAATGTAAAAAGTGGTCAATATATCAAATGACATTATGTATATGATGTATGACATGAAAAATCACAAATGTAATTTTATAAGCTTTAGTGAAACTCGGTAAATATACATGTACAAAAAGTTGTATACATGTATTATGGGGCTGTTATACTTACAAGTTATTTTCTTTTCCATGTATCTGCAAAGAGAGAAAAAATCTTATAATCATCATCAGGTTACTTAAAATGCCAAACAATATCGATCAGTTACAAATGTATTAAAATGTACTGCGATCAACTCCATTGCATACACATAATTTTAAGTCACAAGTAATTATAATACAAATGTTGTAAAATAACCAAATTAAATCCCCTACTAAAGTAAAGGAACTATACAGTACACTACCCAAAAAACTCATGCTTTTTCCTGTGCATGCTTTCAATGCATTGCCTTAGTTCATACCTTGTTGTTTAACGTCCCACTCAAGAATACTTCACTCATACGGAGACGTCACCAAATGCCGGAGAAGGGCTTACTTATAATATATCAGGTGAAGTAGAATCAGCCCGAGTTCATGAGCATAGGTGAGCCTTACATGAAGTTGATTGCTTTTTTAATTAATTATCTTTATTATTCAATATGTACTTTTTTCTCACTATCCTGTTTTCACGAAATGTTTTGTTTTTAGATCTACTGGTAAGATAATCGGACATGTTAGATAGGCCTACCAACTGAGACTTGCCGAAAGTTTACAGAGACCTTAAAATAGATGCATAATTATAATGATATATTAATACATATTCATGTAGTTTAAGAACACAGAAATCTTATTCAAAATTGTCTCATAAACAGTTTAAAATAATATCAGTTTGTATATTCACCAACTTGCTTATTAAAAAAAAACTTATTAATATCAAGCCAAATGTTTGTAAATATAGTATCACATATGCATAGGTATGTTTAGAATCTGGGAGAAACCATCTACTGTATACAGTATAGCCTGAGTCAAATATTTTTTGTCAGTTGGTTTTGGCTGATTAAAATAAAATGTTTGATACTTACCACTTAAATTAAACATGACAATATCCTATAGGCTATACTGAATGAAAAATTCATGTCCATGACAAGTAAAAGTTAATCTGTTTTGTACTTGAAATTCGCACTTAAATTAATTGCGAAATTTTTGCCATATGTAATGGCAGCCATCTTTCGAATTTTGAGAGCGGAAGTAAAAGAAAGGGAACATTTATTGGTCATACTGATTTAGCCTGGCTCACTGATTTGTTAATACACAATCACCGATTCCTTACGACAATGGTAGCAGGATGTTTCGGCCTTTGCACAACTTCGGACATGGATTTTTCGGACATGGTTGTTTCGGCCTTCAATCATTTCGGCCTTGTGTATATTATAATTAATCTTAATGATTAATTAAATAATTTGATTGGTTTTCCACAGTTAATTAAACAGGCTAATCAAATTAAAATTATTAGTCTTTGAAGTTGTAATTAACAAATAAATTATGATCGTCAAGTGTAAGCGATTCTGTAAATGATCCTGATGCAAGCATTTGTCCTCTTCAAATAAATATTAAAACAACATCTTAATTTGAGAAATTCCTTTGAAACACCGCCAATACCTTATAAAAGGTGTAGCCCTCGTGTCTTGGCCATAATTAGATGTAAGAGTTATCGGTCTTGTTTATTATAAATCATAATGTCTATATTTTACAGTTTTATCATAGATTGGAACCGTTACCGACGTGAAAGGCAACTATTCAAGTATATATATATATAAATTGAACTATTCAAGTATAACATATAAATTGAACTTTCAAGTATATATATATAAATTGAAGGCCGAAACGACCATGTCCGAACTTGCACAATGCCGAAGTTTCATAAGGCCGAAGTATTTGAAGACCGAAACATCTCGAAATCACGACAATAATATATATTGGGAGTTATTCCCCTTCATATAATGCTTTTGTCAAGATAGGAGTGAGAATATTAATGATTACTCGCATGACCCAATTATTTGACATCGCATGATTAACAAAGAGATTCCCGTTGGCAGAGTGTTTTTAAAAATTGAAGCAACCAAACAAAGAAAAAAGGATGTAGAAAAGGTATAGGATAAACTTTCCTTTTTTAATTATATCAGTTATATATATTTACTTTGACGATTGGTTGTTTTACAAATTCATTTTGAGATTCCTGACCAAATATGGCTCAGACTATAGTGGTGAACTGGAATCAGGGCGAATCAACATAACTCCAAAGTCATGCACTGATTTTTTGGATGAGACTTAAAACCTAGGTCCTGACACTTGTGTCATGGTACATTACATGGCAAAGTATTGCGTTGGCGTCAGTCCATAACACGGGTCAAAATTTGTGACACTTCACAGACAGCTGGTGACATCTCCATGTAAGTGAAAAATTGATGGCGGGATTTAGAATAACAATGAGTTTTTAAACAAACGTTAAAAGATCATTTACTCTCGACAGATTCAGAATCCCAAAGAGAACAACATAAAAACATCGCTCATTATATCGTATTTTATTCTATCTCGTGATAATGTCAGTAGCTATGACAAGCCTGGAGTTTCGTCCATACATAAAATTTGCTTTAAATTACATAAATAATCAAATATTTACAAACTTTAATTCCAACTACATGTACACAGAGTTTTTATTGAACAATAATAACAGGCCAAATTCAGGGCTAAGGTATTGGAAATGCACAATGTAAATTCAATAAACTATAGCAAAAATGCATATGATGGACTCAACAGTCGACTTACTTTTTAAGTTCTGGTGGATGCGCTTTACTCATTGTGATTGCTGCAGATTTGAAACGCCTAATATACCGGTATTATTGTTTTACGATTTGATGTCGACCGACGCTAATCTTCGTCATTAAAATGTTTTATAAAAGGAGTCGAAACCGGTCAATCAAAACACGGAATTCTTCACCGACTCAAAAAAAAGTTCAGAGAAATGATCAAAGCGCGATCCTAGAATAAAAGTTTAATTCGTTGGTAAGATTTTTTAACTATCAGTAACTACATGTACATTATTTTTCTTTATTTGTGTTATCTCCAAATTGTGCCACTGACAACAAATTTGAGTTTTAAAAAGTGGTAAAAGGATTATTTTTTGAATAAAAAGTAAATCTTTATAAGAATGATATGTGATGCGAGAAAAGGCAATGAAAAGTGCACGGCCTGAATGGAATTCGAATCTAGACTTCCAGCAATCTTTGTGGCTGATCTATCTGCAATCCCCATAGGCGGATCATGGAAGCAGGATTTTAGGTTAGAGGGGCGTGTTTTTGATCCTCACAGTGCCCTAGGACGCGACTTTGTTCTGGGCAGAGTTACACAATTATATACTAGATTGTTATACAATACGAGCCTCGCTGAACACGATTTTCTTTCAATAAAAAAAATTATAATCCCCCTATTTTGTTTATGTCGTGCGCACGAGATAGTTATGTCGTGTGCACGGCTTAATTAGCAAACATCTCCCATCGACACCCATCTTACAGTTATACTAGAATTTGAGACGTGTGAATACTACAAATAATCTTCTTAGATGTAAGACGGATGTCGATGAAAATTAAAGGATAATTGAATTGATCAATAACGTTTATGCAGGTTCCAAGAAAGCACTTTTACTAAAATAGGGGGGGGGGGGGGGGTAGCACCTATGCAAAACAAAAAAATACGAACATCTAGTCTACAACCGCCTCGCAAACACTTCGTTATAATAGCACGTATTTTGGTATCATTGCGTACATTGTATATGATTCATGCTAGTTGAGATATCATATAGATTTCAATTTCAACAAAATTATTATGGATAGCTCAAGCACCCCTGTCCCTAATTCCTATTGGAACTCTTACTAACTCAAATTATATTGATTCTGAAAAATCTCTGATGTAGCAGGAGTTCCCATGGGAATTACCTAGTCCCCAACCCCTTGTTCCCGACGCTGTTTCTGATATGTCGAGGGACATTTTTTTAAACCATGAAGGATATCAATAACCTTTATTAAACACCAACTATCTCTGGGAGACAATTGAGTCGTGCGCACGACATAGCTATCACGTGCGCACGACTTAATATGCCGTGCGCACGATATAAATCAAACTGAAAGTACTAATACGAGTTGATGGCAATCGTAAGTTTTAATGAGGTATAATACACTCAGTATACTGAATACTTTTTAATTCGGTAAAATTAGGTTGTTTTTTTTTTACAAAAAGTAACTAAAATCGGGTTAGATGAGTACTGATGGTTTATTTATTATGCAACAAACTACATAGATCAGCGATATGTTTATAAAATCTCGTGCTTATAAACTTCGTTTCATCGACATTAAATTTGTATGTTTTATCAGTAGCCTTAAATATCTAGGTCAATACGTGTACTTGTAAAATATTTCCCCAACTTCAAAGACTGCCGCTACTTTCTCATCAATTCAGATCACGTGAATGAGGAATGGTACGTCCATCTTGCCAATGCACAGTAAGGGAAACTTGACCAAAACTCATTTGCATATTAATTGCGCGCAAGAATTGTTATCAGTCCAGCCTATCGTTTTTAATGTCAATTCTATCACAATAGTATAATTAAAAAAAAAAATAAAAGTATCATTCTAAAGCAAAATAATATCTTAAAATGCATAAAGGACGCCGAACTGACCTTTAATAGCATATATTTCAACAAGACTTGTATACCTATATTTTTCATCGAATTGTTACTATATTTTCGTCATTTTAAAAAGCAAAAATATACGAATAAAAGTGTAATTTGGAAATTTCAATCTTGAATTTGAGTTTATGTTGCTGAAATGCAAATACATGTGTAATTTTGCGTCAATATAATGTGTTATTAACCCCATACTGTAAAATGTGCTTTGACTTGTTCCCAATAAACAACTTAGCAAAACATATTCCATCAACTCGTAAAAATGAGAGAAAAAATAAAAGTCGTGCGCACGGCATAATTTTTTAAGATAAAAAAATCCACATGTCCGTTTTATACTTCCGTAGTATGGCGAAACAAATAAAAAAGGAAATAGAATAACAGAAAGTAGAAAATATCGTTTCCCCGGTGATTCAGGGCTTGCTTCCCGACAACGTTGAATCTTAAAAGTCCAGAGATAATTATCACAACTCGTTTTTATCCCAAAATAATGCATTAAATTGACAGACTAATTTTTTATAAAAAAAATAAATAAATTGAGTTTCAACAAAAACAAACTTACAAAAAAAGATTCAGAAGGTGTCCAGATTTTTTTTAATAAAAAAAGATGTAGTCTAGGATTTTTTATTTACACTCACCTGAGAGGCCATTTTCTGGCTTCCAAACACTAAAAAAATCTCTCTCTCTTTCTCTCTCTCGTCCCGCACGCCCCCTTCTAAATCCGTCAGTGGTCTCTGTAACCCCAGCGATAAACATGTACATATTTATATATCACTGCATGGTTAGTGGTCACATATATAAATATACATTTCCAAGATAATGGATGATTGATGAAAAGGTAAAGAAAATTATATAAAACATGGAGAGAGAGAGAGAGAGAGAGATGAGAGATTTTAAGTTACTTTTTTGGAGTAAAGAGAGATTAGAGAGAGAGATTATTGCTGTGATGATACAGAGAGAGAGAGAGAGAGTCGAGCGCTCACATGATGTTCAATAGGCCGAATTTCTTCCCTGAATTTAAGTTACTTTTGGGGGTAAATATTATAATTATTATCATAAGTATTATTGCTGTGATGCAATACAGTATGTATTTCGTGCCTGAGAAACTGTGTCGACCGCAGCTCAGTATCATGTTTTAATTTTTGTATTTACACCCCCACAGTGTAAATTCAAAAAAGTATGCTACCGTAGAACATCACGCTATTTTTTCACAAGAAAATAGTTCAACTTATCATAAAGTAGCAAGAAAAAAGAAAGAAAGGGAAAAAAAATGTTTTTTAAAATGACTAAGTTATCTCTAATTATGTCAAATCATCGATAAAATAACAATATTGTATTGTTTTCAGTGGGTGTCAAATTATGTAAAATATTTAGTTGTATCTGTTGCGTGATCAGATCGTCTTTTATTTTGAACTTAATCCAAGTCGCTAAGGCAAAGGCTATGCATCGACATTTTACGTCACTGTTTTATGGGCACAACAATTCAGCGCCATTTTCGCAGGTTTCCTCGAACATTGAATGGTAGAATATATTTTGTTTGCTATTTTACTGCAATCAATTTTAAATATTTGTATAGAGTAGTACGTCTATCTATATTTTTTTAATTAATTTGTGTATTTCATAAAAATAATTCGATATAAAAAACTCTTTAGCATTGAATGTTGAACTAATCAGGCTAATGTAGAAGTAAAATGTAAATATAGGCTACACTTCAAGTGACATGGATGATGGATATTGATAGGGGACTAGGGGTAGATACCAAAATGTAAATGAAATACTGCAATTACTGTGGCTGATGGTAAAGCAGTCAAAGGATGTGACTTATAAAGAAAACCATATTATGCTTTAGATTACTGATTGGGCTGGCTGACAAATGAATTTCAGTAGGCCTACATTTTCTATGGTAATGATGATCACAGGCACATCATGCCACATGTACTGATGTAGCATGTTATGTACTGTAGCTCCCCCCTAACTCATGAATATATGGAGAAAAGGGCATCCGACTCAGTTTTCTGGCAAATCTTTTCTGAATCTTGCCAGCATAGCTTCAGAAATTCGAACATCCTCAGTTGTGGCAGCACTATTTACCCAAAAACACCAAAAATGTGAACAGTCTAATGCTGATTATCCAGACTGAATGGGAGACACATAAGAAGTCTGGAAAATTGGTCGCCTAGATGATCAATCATAGAGGGCAAAGCCCTCATATATGTAGAGAAGCTCACATTTTTTATTCCTACTTCATCCGTACTACTAATGCTAAAAATTTTGCTCACTTCGAGAATTTGCGAGTGACATAAACAAAATGCAAAGTCATTACTTAAAAGCGCATTGCAAACTAAGTAATAAACTACCACACTAAGAAATGACTAGTGTTGTACATCGAACCCGATCACGAAGCACCTCCACTATTCTGGTAACGTAAATTGCACGAAATGATGGATACGCTGGGATACAGAAAAATATTTAGCATAAAATAGTGTTGAATCTAGGATCTGAAAAGGGCACACAAAATCAGTGTGAAAGGGCACACAATTGCTCTGTGAAAGGGCACTTTAAATGCGTAAATTGGTTTTGAAGGCACCTGCACTACAACGTGAGCATATTCTCAGGGCTCCATTAAAAATTTTTATATACTTTTCTCTAAAACTGTTTAAAAAAACCAAAAGAAATAGAATTATTTAAGAATTTTTTTTTTCGATGAAAAAAAGAGCACAAGGCTTAGCCCTGGACTTACATTTTTTTTTTCCAATCAAGAAATATATATGTATATATATATATACAGAAATCTAAAAAAAATAGTTGTGAAGTTTATGGGTGTAAAAAGTCGTTAGTGAATTGCTACACATGTACATGTATATTAGTACTTCGTACGAAAGGCAACAACAAGCAATTTGCGTGAATCAGTTTAAAATCAACGTTTCCGTGGACACAAGCAATTTCGCCAACGTCAATGAATTGACTGGATTGGCAAACAAAAAAAACAACAACAAAATGTCAGGTCAGGGCTAACCCTGGTGACCCTTTTTTCATTGAACAAATTATGGAATAATCTTTTGTTTTTTTTAATTTAAACATTTTTAAAGAAAAATATTTAAAATTTGTTAATGGAGCCCCAATAATAGGCACACGTTCTAGTGCAAGTGCCTTCAAAACCAATTTACGCGTTTAAAGTGCCCTTTCACTCTGAAATTGTGTGCCCTTTCACACTG
This sequence comes from Atrina japonica, assembly GCA_030159075.1. Lineage (NCBI taxonomy): Eukaryota > Metazoa > Mollusca > Bivalvia > Pterioida > Pinnidae > Atrina > Atrina japonica. The sequence goes on along the minus strand of BROG01000213.1, from coordinate 902,947 downwards.
ATTTTGTGTGCCCTTTTCAGATCTTAGATTCAACACTACTACTTCATATCATTAATTTTAAACATACACATGTTCTCCTGTTAATAGGAATAGGAAAATTATGTAAGTGCTTGCTCACTGACATTATCTTTAGTCCTAAATGTCACTGTGATTTGAAGAAATCTGACACTTTCGTCTGTTGCAAACTCCTTCGAGTCATGACCTAGATTTCCATAGCATGAGGCCCGAGATGGGTCCTGTACCACATTGCTTTAATCATAATCAAATTCATTGTTAATGCTATTATTTTTTCTAGCCTTCAATATCTTAACTTTGTACTTGACATATCAATTTTAAACAAGTTACACAGGTGAAAAAATTTAATTTTACATCACTTGGTAGTCTCATTATTGTGTCCTCCTGTATCTCACCCCCAATGTTTGCCAACTTGTGGACAGTCGGTAACAGATGCTTCGCTTGCATTCACCCATAGGACCAATAAACTTAAAAACAAAATAAAGAGTGAAACTGATATTGTATATTGGTAAAAAATATGTATTTATTTGAAATGTTGTAGTTGTAGTTTTAATGATTGAATCTTCTTTACAGACGCTTGTTATGACACTTGAACCATCAATGTTGAAGTAGCCTATTAATCAGGGGTGGAAATTAACGGGTGCCCATTCGCCCGAGGTGACTGAATTTATGTGCGGGCGAATTGTTTTACGTACGAAGTCGCCCGTTTGGTGAATTGATTTCAGGAATATTTTTGCCACTTTTTGGGGCTGTAATTCGGTCCATTTCCAGTTGGAAAAAGTATCTGTTTTTTCTTAATTTTGGTCCTTAAAATTCACAATCTCATGAAGCTGAAATTTTGACATGTTAAGTTCGAATATCCACTTTTATCAAAATGAAAGTAGAAGTACAACCATTCTGCATTCGTCATTTCAAAAAGTTTCCAAAGTGATCCATTTCCTTCTATTTGTAGTTTAAATGGATTGCTAAAAACCAGTTAAATTAAAATAAAGTATTTTATTGCAACCAAATTTTCATGGCGGGCAAGCACAACATTAGTATAGCACTTGCCCAGCTGAGCAAGTTGTTAAAAATGTCAAGGTCACAAACTGGTTAAAATTTTTTCAAGTGAATATGACGGGTCCGTAAGTTTAAATTTGGGCTTCCAGAATTTATGACTGATATGACTAAGAGAAAAATTCAGGAGCTAAAGTTTTGTCTTCAGAATAAAAATGTATTTAATTGATATACAGTACTAAAATGCGCGTTTTTGGCAATTTGTGACATGTTTTCAGTAATTTGTTGGACCAACCCAAAACTACCAAAAACTCCTTCAAACATCTTTTTAAAATGAATAAGCATGTAAAAAATGTTTAAATATAATATGATTGTTTCACTAAAATTAGCCAATATGTACACGTATACCGTAGTAGGCGGATTACAATGTAAAAATATTAAAACTAAAGTAAATTTCCTCCTCGGTTCTTATTCTGTTGACATGATATTTCAAGTAAATCTTTTTTATATTATTTGATATCATTTACAGGAAATATTTTGGTAATGTTAGGTTTAAATTGTGGTTCAAAAGTATCATGCGCTTGCACACATCTTGGAGGCCTACATTCTATATTGATTCGTACTGCACTGGCCTTTTTTTACAAACCTGTTAAACTGTCATATTTATGCTGAAATATAATTCATAATGATTATTTCCATATCTGTTATTAGAAATAAAAACATTTATTCACAGTATTAGACATAATTATTTGTAGTTTTGGGTAAATCATGCTGCCTCTCAGTTGCATAAATAATGACATTGTTGAACTTGAATGGAGATTCCCCTCCTGACAGTACTGTGAAGCTCCGAAATCCAGTGATTCAGAAATGGATGTTCAAGAGTGATTGAAAAGATTGGATGATAAAACTATGTTTGAAGCATTGTTTGGATTATTTATTTACTGGTGTTTTTGTGAAGTTCTTGATCTAAACTTGATGTCCATGTAGACTTGTGCGTAAAAGTGCAAAATCTTCGATCAAAGATGTGCCAGAAATCTGGGTCGGATGTCTTTCTTTCTTCTTTCTTCATATCATGGTAGGCAGATTCAGAAAATTCCTAAATAACACCCGCACTTACAAAGGTCTAAATCCTAACTGAGTAAAATACAAATGTACAAAATACACGCAGTGACGCACACATATATATATATATATATATATATATATATATATATATATATATATATATATATATATATATATATATACACATACACAGGGCTAAACACTAAAACACGTCCGACCGACCCTGACTAGTAAAAGATTGGTCCGGTCTAGTTAATTTGTGTCAAAGTAGCCCGACTGATCGGGTTGAAAATATTACTTCAAATAGACTGAAGATTGTTGTGGAAAACAATTTTGTCCTTTTTGTAATTCATTTATCGATAGTGGGACATTTATTTACATTACCGGTGATTGTGATAATAGATATGTAGCTGATATTACGTGCCGTATAGACTTACTTTCATTTCGTCAATTTTATTGCCATATAATGTAATACGCCCTCTGGTGAGAGATTGGTATATAAAATAACTGGAATAATAGTAATATTACCACGATGACGCATAAAGCCACTGGAATGACACATCAGATTATGTTTTCGTCATTTTTAGATTATTTATATACAGCAAAGAAGAATAAACTATTTCAATGTGAGAAGGGAAACAGTGTTCAAGGAATTTTGCTACAAACTGTATGAGTAGTTACGTCGGGTTCAATATCACACTAGTACTGATATGGCTTAAATATGAAAAGCTAGATCGGTAAATACAAGGACAATACCAACAAAATATCTTTTCATTTAATGTAATACCAATATTATTAACATTTTATAAGTAAATTATTCCACAAAATTATCATTACGATGGAAAGGAGCTTCAATCCAGTTACATGTCCCGTCATTCTGGTAATTGGTGTCATTTCGGTAATTCTATGGACCCGCAAAAATTCAGATTGAAAGTGAAACTGAAAGCATCGGTCATAAAATCACAAGTGTGTGCAGCTTCACTAGCCTAGCCTAGGCATATAGAATGGTACGTTTCTTTTTGGATAGTTTTGTTTGAATTGAGTCACGATATATCTGTTTACACTGAGTGACTGACGACGGATTCTTTATAGTAGTGGAGGCATAACTAGTGATGAGGGTGTATCAAAGATATCAAAGGGCAGAATAGCAATCAGAATTTATATTACAATAATTAGGCCTAAAAGAAAATTTCAAACTTATATACATACTTGTTTCTTGACTTGTATAAATAAATTGTCAAAGCATTCAACTAACTGTCTATTCAGAGTTAGTAGGCTTGAGTACTCTAGAGATTATATGGAAATATTTCAATCATGAAATAATTCATTAATTTATTTCTGTACTTATTTGTTTATTTATGTGGTTTATAAAATCAGTTAAAGCAGTAAATAGCATTTAATGGTGCAGCAATAGGTAAAATGAGACATAGATGTGCACAAGTCCTCTGCCCGTCATCGAGTTCTTCTAGCAATTCATGAAATTAATATGTCAGCTATATTTTACCACTTATTGAAAATTAAAATATAGTGTTTTCATTATACCCTTAAAATCTCTAGATGTAGCGTACCTTAATTAAATAAAATATGAAACTCTGGAAGAGAGATATCGATAGATATGATGTATAAGCGAGGACAGGTCTAGTGATGTTGAGGTCAGGTCTAGTAAAATTTTCTGGTACTGGTCCGACTGGTCTAGTTCTTTTTAAAGTTTATGTTGAGCCCTAATACAGTAGAATTTTGAAGAGTCGAATTTCAATGAGTCAGATTTCTGAATGCCTCAAACTATTGACAGAGTCCCGATCTATTTTGTTGCATGTATTCACTACTTACAAACATTTTATAATTCAAACTTTTATGATTTAAATTTCTCAATGTTTCGAATAAATTTTTAGGCCCATTTTTGTAAAAACAATAGAAATTCCTTCTTATAAATTGAAGTCAAAATTTACATACGTACGAAATCGCCCCATGATAATTCTTCTCCTCATATTATCGTCATAAAACACTCAGTGATTTAATTTCACGCAAATTTATCACTAATTGTTATCTATAATGACCGTATAGGTCTTAAATAGTTTCAAAGCAGTAATATGCACTTTATAGAACCTTTGAAACTAAAAAATGTATGATTCATGGTACCATCCATGAGTGGAAGTGTCAATGTTTTGACATTTTCTAATTGGTCCCTTGATCTCATTGAAGTTCTATTGTATATCATATACAGCAGTAATGGGACTACATAACATAACATGCTAAATGTGCCTGTGATGGTGATCATGATGTAAGTTACATTTTCACATCTGTCAGTGTTCATGGCCAGTTGGAAATCATAAAAAATGAGGGGGGTCTTAATAAGCTTGTGCTGTTCAATTACCTGACATTGACATATCAACATTCATTAAAAATATTCAACCCTAAAGACATTTAGACTTGCCGAAGTCATTGATTTATCAAGTTTATAGTTTCTAATTGGGGGTTGGTGAGTTAAAAAGATTGGTTGAAGTCCTGTTTATCTGCATTTACATGTACAATGTACTGCTTATACATCAGTTAAACATGCATGGAATCTGGGATTTACCTACCTCTAAAATTCTGGGTCCAGGCCAGCTAAGCTCCAGACATTTTGGGAAAAATACATTTTTTATTTCCTACTAAAATATATGTCCAAACACTTAATTTGAGACATATGTTTGAAAATACTTTATTTTTATTTTGAATTTCAAAATTGGCAATTTGTGCATAATGTTGGGAAAATACAAACCATTTTTGCATTGGGAATGGGTCCTGTAAACTGAACCTAAAATCAGCATAGGAAAATCTCTGGGAATACATCTGTATGTGTCTTGTGATTCTGAGCACATGTAACTTATATGCTTCAGATGCTACATGTAGCTTAGTCAGGATTGTACATTTGTATGTTGTGCAAAAATGACATTGTTTTGGACTTTTTGATATTTTCAGTGCTGTGGTTAACCTTAGAAGATTATTTAAGTTCAGGTTAATTGGGTTTGTGGGAGAGGGGTTAAAATATGTATTTGTGAGGTGATCTTTGTAATCTTTTATTACTCTATGTTTACAAAATATATTCACACTTGCATGACTTATAAATGATTGTGAAGTTTTGACTTTTTCTTAATAATTCATGTTCTAGGTAAGGTATGGCAGATGCTGAACAGAATACATTCACTGTTTTTGATACAGACACCCAGCAGCCATTAACAGTAACGGTGACACCTTCAGGAGGAAGTGAGGAAGGACAAGCAGTGACGCAGGGCATTCAGTATATTACACCTGATGGTGTTCAAATACAGCAAATTACACAGCCTGGGGGAGAGGTTGTACAGGTAAAGAGCAAATTTAATTGTAGCAAGGTTGGATTGTTAACTCATCAACCCCTGAAAAACATTGGACACTTCTGTAAAGTGTCTTAGACAGGCCTTTTTTTGTCAAATTTGGGAAAATGTCATTGGCGATACCATTGGGAATTTGGAAAACTTGTTTGCACCCATGGAAATTTATTTTTTATATGCAGTTAATTACTCCTGGCTTTAACAATAAATTGGGAGGTTTTTTCACCAAATTTGGAAAAAAAAAACTCATGAATTTTGCATTGGGAATAGGGCCGAAATTTGGCCCTATGGATACTATAGAAAAAGGCCTATTAGACCAGTAAAAATGTGTCTTTTGGGGTGAATGAGTTATCTCCTGTCCCTTTTTAAGTTTTAACTGGTTTTGTATAACTAGTACCCCAGTCAATACTACTAACGTGGTCAATACTGCTTGATTGAAAATAGACTGGCATTATGGGGTGGGGGGAAATTAATTCTTAAGAAGTTTATCATCTTTTTACTATTAAATTCTGCATCTGAAAGTTTGTTAATGTAAATCATTTTCAAATTTTTGAACATAATGATAATATTAATAATAATAATAATTAATGATGATTACCTGCCAAATTTCATTTGACCAGCCAGCAAAGTTTGGTAATTACCAGTCAGGGCTCGACATTAACGGTTGTCCGATTGTCCATGTAAACTTCCAAAGCACTATCCGGGAAGAGAAATTAAAATAATCAACAATATTTATAATTTTTTATTTCAAACCTCATCCAAATTGATGTGTATGCATTTAATGTCTAATTCAAAAGTGAAGATTGAATTACTCAGATAATTATGAACTTGGTAGTTTTATCTTCCTATGCATAAACATAGATAGACGTTGGCTTCCAATGAAATTATAATAAAGTAGATGCGGATGTAGAGTCATGAGGTTTTCTGAAAAATAATCACTAAAACGCTTGTGAGAAATTAATAGCTTTTAAGGCTGCAGTGACTCTGACTTGATAAGAAATGGTAAACACAGAGGTGGAAATTAACGGGTGCCGGTTCGCCCAAGGCGACTGAATTTACGACCGGGCGAATTGTTTTACGTATGAAGTCGCCCGTTTGGCGAATTGATTTCAGGAATATTTTTGTCACTTTTTTGGGTTGTTATTTGGTCCATTTCCAGTCGGAAATAGTATCTGTTTTTTCTCAATTTTGGTCCCTACAATTCCCAATCTGATGAAGCTAAAATTTTGACATGTTAAGTACGGATGTCTGCTTTTATCAAAATGAAAGTAGAAATACAACCATTCTGCATTCGTCATTTCAAAAAGCTTAAGTTTTGAAAGTAATCCATTTCCTTTTATTTGTAGTTTAAATGGATTGCTAAAAACCAGTTAGAATTTAAAATAATTATTTTATTGACAAGTAAATACGTTAGTCTTTACCACGTTGCCAAAAATGTCACGGAACACATCATGTGTTGACTGTTGTTGCTTGCAGTTTATGGAGGAAATGGAAGTTGGGTGTGTGTAATAAAAGAACCGATACCGAACGGAACTGAATTTCAGGATGTGTTAAAATGATGATACATTGTACATGTACACGTAATATTATACATTGTATAAAAATTATAAAATCTTAGTTAAATGTATGTGAATGATGAACGGAAAATTAGTTGTTGTGAATAAAACTTTTAATGAGATACTTAAAATGGATAGATATTGTTTTAAAAGATGAAAACTTTTGTAATTTGCATCAATTTAAACACACAGTAATTACATTGTAAAATATTAATGATGATATTGACAATACAGAATGCATTTACAATTAATTTACTTGCAAATACAGTGTATATCATTCAGAGACAATTTACATTGTATATATTTATTGAATTATTAATAAATTAATAAAACACAAAATTAACTCAAATAATTTTTTTCTTTGCTGGCAACCAAATTTTCATGGCAGGCAAGCACAATATCAGTATAGCACTTGCCCAGCTGAGCAAGTTGTTGAAAATATTAAGGTCACAAACTGGTTAAAATTTTTTCAAGTAAATATGACGGGCCCCCAAGTTTAAATCTGGGCTCCCAGAATTTAAAACTTAGGATCTCGTTTGGCTCTTGGGGATTTTTTCTTAATTTCCACCCCTGTATAGGTGATTGTCTGACAATTGGGTGTTGGACTCTTGATTTTAACTTACAGATAAAATTCCAAATTTTTGTAGGCAGACACTTCTACACTGTGAGACACGTAGAAACCAGCGTTATAAATTCAAAAACAGAGTTTAAGTGTTCCTCAATATTAGAGCAACAAATATGAAAAATATAGGCATATGAACACTCCCGGATTTAATAAAAAATGGACAACACTTAATCGTCTTGTTTAAAATGGATTGAAACAATAAAATGTTACGTCAATTTAAAGAATTTATATTTTATTTCATTTCATCCAGCAGAATTTTTTTTTAACAAAAACACATTCACATTATATATATATATATATAAATATATATATATATATATATATATATATATATATATATATATATATATATATATATATATATATATAAATATAAATATATATATATATATATATATATATATATATATATATATATATGGATATATAGAATATAGTTTATTGGCGAGAAACAGTTTCTGGTTGGCTTGTAAAATTTCTGTTTCACTGGCCAAATGAAGACTTGAGTTTTTTAGTGTTGTAGAGCCCTGCTAACCAGCAAATGTATCACCAATTATGAATATTTGGTATTAATGCCATAATAGACAGAAGAAAAACAAACAAGTTTAACAGTATATTCAATACTTTACCACTGAAAATGATTAAACACAACAAAACAGCAATGTGTGTTCAGCCATATTTCATTTCCACCAAGTTAAATGAACAGACCAATACAGTATTTTCAGTGAAGGAATAGATAAAATTCACTTTTTATGGGTTTTTATGTAATAACAAACTATTATGGGTTTACTTTGACTTTTTATCGAGGCTATCCTGTTAGCAGTGAAGAGGTCATGGAGGTTGCATTTTGCAAAAAATAGTCCAACTCAAGAATTCAACTTCTATAGAAAAGTCAAATATTTTTTTGTAAATGAAATTAAATCTAGTTTGAATAATCATTAATTTTAAATGAAATACCACATAATTCTACTTACTTCTGCCTTTCGAAATTATACAATACGATTTGTAGTTAGTTTCAACAAAACGTCATCAATATATTTATAAATATGGAATTCCACTATATAAGATTCCAGTGATGTTGAGCCTGCCTTCAGGAACTGCAGTATTACTCGGCCATTTATCATATTGATATTGACAGCTAAAAGCATGCAGTGATTGTAAATAGAAATAATTACATATTGCTGATACCAATATGCAGCTAAATCAATTTCTATTGCACTTGTTTTCTAGTCTATGGAAAAATGAAAATAAATGCAGAATAGAGGGTATAGCATCAAGTAGGAGGTGCTTGTTATACAAATGGCACATGAAATTCATTATCAATAAGTTCCTGTCCATTTTGAAAACTATCAAAGTAACGTCAGCTAATCGCTATACATAACCTGCCTTAATGAGATTTCACTTGCATATTTCCTTTATTTATACACCCTATAATATATGGTGATCAAATGCCTTACATAACCAGCGACTGCTCAGTTTCAATGGATGGTCACTTGCATACTGCTTGTATTGATATTGTAAAGGGAGGAAACACGGACATCGAATGTTACAATTTCCTGTTCTCGTTTCCGTGGAAGTTGGGGAAAATCACCATGGTTGAGGAAACACTTTTGTTGGACAATTAGATTGGAATGTATAAACCTAAACTTTTTGTATAGTCGGTCTGTTCATAATGTATTTCAAACAGAAACTATGTCTTTAAAAAAAAAAAGGCAACAAAGATTTATCCATTGCCAAAACTGTCTATAAGTGAAATCGGTGATATTGTTTTGCTACATTGCAACTTCAGGCCCGAATTATGTTTATGAAAAATTATTTTTTTAACAATAAACATTAGGTAAACTTTCATCCCGTACAGTTATTTATATTAATTAATACAAGATAGAGAACGTTGTTTGGTTGTTTATTTAGTCTAGGCAGAGTATATGTTCATGTACAACAGTAATAGCCTTAAATAGGATTGTTTAGGTTTGATATTATAAGCCCTAAAATGTGTTATAAATAACAGCCATTTTTCGCTATGAAAAAAATTATTTTTCCTGTTTGCAGTGTCATATTTGGTTTAAATTTAAGTAGGTTCCATAAATGCTCACGTTAATTTTAAAATGAGTGTTAATGCACGGCAGACAAATAAATTCTGTTTAAAGTTGGTGTGGAAGACACAACAAATAAAATTTAGAATGTTAATTTTGAATTTATTTAGAGGCTGGAAATTAAAGTTTTGTTTTGGGGTTTTAGATCTACATTAATTTGATTTTCATTTCATATATGTTAGATAAAAGTAGTTTGATTCCCTTGGCTATTTTGCCAAAATAACAAACCAATTCAGCACTTTGATTTAACAGATGTCAGAGCATAAATAATTAAATAATTTCAAATGCAATCGTAAAAGTTGTGACATATTTTTTCGGCGGGGGAAGCAAGTTGAGTTTGGGGGTGTTCGAGTTGAGTGGAAAATTGCTCCATTGTTAAATTTTCATCCATGAAGATCCCTGAGATATATACCTTTTTAAAAAGATAAAAAATGTCTTGTTAAATCCAATGCTTGACCAAAGTCAGTAATTTATACATAAAATATGTATAATGTTTATTATAAACAATATTTAAGATACAAGTAAATTAGTATAAGTACATTAGATAAGATAAATGAATTGTGACATACATTGGAGCACCGGACTAAATTTACATTGTCCGTATCTTTCATGTAAACAAACGTTGTACGGCCAAAATAAGCCTAAAGAGAAGGAAATATTGGTCTCCTGAACTTATTTTGCTGAAATAATATGTTCTTTTTGAAAGCCAAAGGATTAAACATGTCCTGAAATACTCTAGAGCGACAATGACAATGAAGTCAGCATTTATTTATCCTGAGGCAAACATAAGGAGCAGCCATTTTTGCTGTTAAGAATTACTTCAGCTACAGAGTGTACTTAAATATTTTATAACTTCAGAAAGAAATGATTAAGAATTACATTGTGATCCACAAACTTTACCCAAAGGATTTGAGTAAAATCTTGAAATTGGGTAAAAAATTTGTCTGAGAATAGTTTTATGGCCCTAGGCCCAGATGTCAAGATCGACCAAAATTGAGTAAAAATTTCAGACTTTTTAAGTAATTTTGATGTTTTTGGTGTCTTTTAAACTGTGACCTTTTCTCACAGACTTTTAAAAGGATCTTTTTCACATCGTTGTATGTTGCAGGTCTCACCTAGGCCTGAACTCAGAAAACTATGAGCCAAAATATTAGCCAACTAAGCATTTTTGATCAGCCAAGTCAATGAGTATTGATACAAAATATGGTTCATAATTTTATGCAACAGAGTGGCTAGTGCAAAATATATACATGTACATACAAATGACTCACTGATTGTGAATACTTTCAGGACAGTTCTGTTGTAACCAATCAAGCATGTTCTTAGGGCCTACTCATGCTGTGTGTATTGTCAATTGTTGTTGTGATCTGTGACTTTTCCATATTTTCTCTTTTGAACGACAGTATGATAAACATGAAATGGGAACCAAAATGAAATGCCCGAAAATTACCAGTAGCCAATTACAATTTTTATTTTTAGCCAATTTTCAAAAAGAATTAGTCAGTGGCTATATTGGCTAATTATGGCAAGGTAAGCCATGATGTACGATCAAAATGCGAATCTATGATTTTGATAATTAAAAAATGAATAACAAAGAAGCCTATAATTTCTCTTTTTTTATCTGCAGATTTTTTCAAGGAACTTACAAAGTGTCTTAATGACAGCGTAGCTTTTTTCCATCCTCACGTGTATCATATTTTTTCACTCAATGCTTTTATGATGGGGAAAAAATATTGAGAGAGACAATTTATGAAATTCTTTGATTTAAAACAATAGCTTTATAAAAACTGCTACTTTAAGAATTTTAAATTATTTTGCAGGTATCTGATGCTTCTTATGCATCAATAGCAACTGCAGGGGCCACAGCATCACAAGGTGGAGGCGGTGCCCCAGTGCCAGTAATGGTATCAGCAGCAGGACAGCAAGTGGTGCAGTCTGCGTCTGCAGTGGTGCAACAACAGCCAGGAAATATCATGGTACAGCAGCCAGCAGCTCAGGCCACTGTAGCTAATATGACACCAGCTGTTGGGGTTCCCCAGATGTTATTTCTAAATCAAGTCACAGTGAATGGACAAACTTCATTTGTGCTGGTAGATGCCAATAATAAACCAGTGCAGTTACCCCAAGGTAAAATTATAGATAAAGTCCTGTGATTTCAATAGATTTTCAAGTAGGAGGTAAATCTGTAAAAGTAGGCGGAAGATAAGAATTGAGCCTCAGATGTACGATTCTTCTAGCAGGGTCTGGGAGCATACCACACTGCAAAAAAATTTGAATTTTAGATGTCCACAAATGGCATTTCCTGCATTTTAGAGATGAAAATCAGTGAATCTACATAATGAAGTCAGATCAGGTTCATTATCGCTATTCCAAAAACGCTAGTCTTTGTTTTTATTTCTCAGAAAAAGGTAAATGGTGAAAATGATAAAGTAGGCAAGTATTTTACTGGCTACTGGCTACTTTTGGATAACATGATTTTAATGTAGTTGTAAGGCTTCATCTCTTATATTTTATGGTTCTTCTCAAGAACTGACAGATTTCAACCAAATTTGGCAGGAAGCTAACCCTTAGGGCTTAGGCTTCAATTGTGCAGACAAAAACAAGAAAGAATTTATGAGGGATGAAAAAGGGTCAAAAGATTATACAATACTTATTCTCATGAACCGATAATCAGGTTTCATTCAGATTTGGTTTACATAATTGTTAAGTCGGTAGGCCTATCTATAAAGTTTGTGAAAGAAATTTTAATCTGTTCATAAACGATTAATTTAGCAGATGCTCAAATGAGCATGTAGTATGACTTATAACTTAAAACCTATTGACTTTTTGTATAGAAAGATTTGAAAAAAAAGTTGTAAGGAATTATGTAAGGATTATTGTGACAAAATGTCATGGTCGTGGGGTCAAATTTCAAGGTCACAGACACCTCAGTAAACAGAAAATATCAGTTGCATAATTGACTAAATTTGAAAGTTGAGAGAGCCTTAAGGCCCAGTGAGCCTTTGTTTGCAAAAATGACCTTTTGAGTCTGCTTTGTCTGTTTTCAATGCTGTGTTTAAGAACATTATAGTCAGTGCCAAGAAGGTATGCTGGTTTTGGCTGATATAAATAAAATGGTTGATACCTACCACTTAAATTTAACATAGCAGTATGCTATACACACTGATTTAATTATCCATGTCCGTGACAAGTAAAAATTAATCCATTTTGTGCTAGACAATCCCTGTGTGATTTTTTCATATGCAATAGCAACCATCTCAAGTTTGACAGCAGAAGTAAAAGAAAGATAACGTTTATTGGTCATACTGATTTAGCCTGGCTCACTGATCTGTTAATTCACAATCACCCATTCCTTATGACAATTATATATTGGAAGTTAACTCTTTTGTCAAGAGAGGCACAAGAATATTAATGATTACTCACATGACCCAATCATTAGACATTGCATGGATAACACAGAGATGCCCATGGAAAAGAGTGTTTTAAAAAAAAAAAGTGTTTTAAAAAATTGAAGTGACCAAACAAAGAAAAAAATCTTTAGAAAAGATACATATATTTTCTTTTTTAATTATATCAGTTAAATATTTTTATTTTGACGATTGGTTGCTTTACAAATTGATTTTGAAATTCATGACCAAATATGGCTTAGACTATAGTTGAGGTCAGGTGTATTGAGGCAGTGATGTAAAATATGTTGGTGTGAGGTGAGCTTTGTAATCTTTGAATACTTTACATTCATATTTATTGTACTTTTGTATTTCAGGTATTCAGGTGATCAATTTGCCTACGCAACAAGTTAACCAACAGTTACCTGTAGTAAGTATTGTTTTGTTCACTTTGCTTGTACTGCTTCTCTTATTACAGAAGTCATCGAATTTACACAGTATCAGGGATGAAAGTCCTCAGCCTTTCTGCTGAGAATTGTCAAAAACTTAATGCCCTTAATTGTGTTTGATATGCTTAAAAACAACATTTAATGCCCTTAACTGTGTTTGATATGCTTAAAAACAACATTTAATGCCCTTAACTGTGTTTGATATGCTTAAAAACAACATTTAATGCCCTTAATTGTGTTTGATGTGCTTAAAAACAACATTTTTGATTGACACACAAGGGAGGTGACATATATTTCAAGTCTTTTTTGTAGCTCACTTTCATCCCTGCAGTACTCAAATTCAACTAACATTTCAAGATTTTAAGGTAAAAACATGCAAAATTTATGCTGCAACTTGACATGTTTGTCTTTGTTCATGGCTTACAATTAACGAATGAATGCTTGTCAGAGTGCATTTATTGTCCGTGTGGATGCGGTCTGGGGGACGGATAAATATTCATGGCATCCTAGCTGGCACCATTCTATTTATTTGTTGCCCAAACAGCAATAAATGCACACTGACAAGTGTTCATTCGTTATGTTTACATATCATAGTTTTCAAATTGAAAAACCAAAAAATGAATCGAATACCCCGCCCTTATACATGATTGGTCTCATTATGATGGAGCAGCAAAGTTTAAGGTAGAACAGTACAGTATAGTTTTTTGAATAAAATTTATCTTGGTGTGAAGTCGCTTTATGCATGAAGTCACATCAGTGTGTGACGCCATATGAGGAACTTCATTTATAGCTGATATAAACACTGTCAAGATTAACACCGAATAACAATGGGAGGTTGCCGTGGGAAATGTAAATATTTGTCAATAATAATGAAAATAATTGCTTGTTTTAATAAAACTTCAGAAATATTAAAAAACTGTTTGAGTACATACTCATATTTTTAGCACTGTAATCAATATATTCATCTGTTGTTTTTAGCTCACCTGAACGAACTGTCCCTCCATCTGTATGTATGTTAACTTTTCACATTTTTGACTACTTCTCCAAAACTGCCATTGGAATTTTGATGAAACTTGATAAGAAGGAAGAAGCAGTACTCAAGGTCCTCTACTACGTTTGATCATTTGGGTCAGATTGGCCCAGGAGTAGATCCAGGGTGGGGCAAAAGAGGCCCCAGGGGTACCCCTCTTTAAAAATCTTCTCCACCAGAACTGCTGCATGAATTGAAAATCCAGTTGCATCTGAGTGATCTATATAGATGTATGATTTAAGTTTGTTAAAATCAGAAAATAATTTTTTGACATGTTTTTGACATCTTTTTAGACTTTGTAATTTTCATTTATTTTTGTGTGATTTCTTTGATTTTGTCCCCATTTATTCATTATGATGCATTAATGTTATGTGAGGTAGAAGAGGTCTCAGGGGGTATCCTTCTTTGGAAATGATTCATTTTTAAGTCTCCGTCACTCCCAAGGAGTGTTATAATAATTTGTAAATTAAAATTCCCATATTTGTAAGATACCAACACATTTCAGGTGAGTGATGTGGCCCAAATGGGCCTCTTGTTTTTTAGGGAAATCATAAGTGATGCAAAAATTTATATGCAAATAATGAAAAATGATGTGTGTCTCCCATTCATTTAAAATCAGAAGTTTTACAAACGTCTACATATTTAAAGTACCTAATGAAAAAACAGTTGAACTCGAGTATTGAGTAAATTTGATGATTTTGGGTGCAGGATAAATTTCATCATCTGTCTATGTCTTTTTATTATCTGGAAGCTTTGTAAATACCCTGAAAACTTTGACAGCAGAACAAAGTCCAAAGTGAATGCTTTTATTGGTTTGATGCAACATAAAACCCAAGATTCTGTGACATAGCAGATGTGACACGTAAAAGAACCCTCTCAGGATTAACATCACTCCATAGCTTAGGTCAAAACTTGTGGTACTTTGCCTGAAGCTGCTTAAAAGTCTGCACAAGTGTAACATTCTTGGAGGGATGTGAAACAACAATAAAACAAACATTAACTCATCAGCCCCTGAAAAACAATGGACTCTTCCATAAATCGATGACTTAGACCAGTCCAAATGCGTCTTTAGGGGTATATGGGTTGAAACGAAAAAACAAACAAATTTGGTAGGAATTAAGACATGTTGCTATGGTAAACGGCTGTAAAATGCACCTTTAAAAAATCCTGACATTATAGTGTTCATTTCTGTTTTCTCCTCCAGTCAAACGATACCGGAGAGGAACCATTATACGTCAATGCCAAACAGTATCATCGCATACTGAAGCGAAGACAAGCAAGAGCTAAGCTTGAAGCTTTAGGAAGAATACCCAAGGAAAGACAGGTTAGTGTGTGAAACCAGAAATCATTTTGTGTGGGATTTATAGTCACAGTCAAATCTGACTCCAGGGACGAACAGAATTTGTTTGCTGGTATTTCATTTTATATTTTTATATTCGTAATTTTAGGAAAATGCAGGGGTTTCTGATTTGGATTTTACATGTATATCAGATCAGGTTGAAAATAACAGGGGTATACATACAAACCTTTTTTAATTTTAAAAAACAATAATGTTTGCAGTTTGTTTTAATTCTTGCATACCCTTAGTTGTTTTAACTTTCAGAAATTGTCAAAATTCATAAGTTACGTTAAAAATATCTTCAGTTTGAATTTAATCTTATTCTGAAATATATTAAAGGGCTTAATTTATTTCATAAGCTACACCATTTACTTTTGGGTGGTCTCAGAAGTAAACAATCTTTGAGCATGCACCTCTAGTCGGGAAAATTATGATAAATCTACATTTTAAAAAAATATTTTTACATTTTGGACTGGTTCCTGTAACCAGACTTACAATTGCTCTTGGAAAACCCTTGAAGTAAATTTATGTTGCTCCTTTGAAGTGTTGATTTAAATAAATAAATAGAATGTAGCATATTTTTGTGTTCCTGATATTTGGTATCACAGTTAATTGTGGCCTTGTTATATGATTTCAGAAATACTTATATGAATCTCGACATCGACATGCACTGAATCGACAAAGAGGCTCTGGTGGAGTTTTTGTGAAAGGAGGAAAAGATAATTCAGATGACGATACAGTCATAGAAAAAACAAATGGGAATTTAAATTCATCTTCATCAACTTCCCATTCTGTGACTACTCATGTTCCCATAGCAATTGCTCCAAGTACATCAGCACCCCAGTCTTCATTCTCAATGTCGCAGCTAGCATCAAATCAAGTTACAGCCTCGCTAGCTGCAGGATTACAAGCTAATTTAGCCCAGCAAGTTAGCTCTTCATTAGCGCAACAGATCTCATCTGGTCATATAAGTATTGCAACGCCAAGAGGTATCCTAGATACAAATTTAACGAGTAACGGAGAGACTGTTGGAAATCAAACAGGAGACATATTACATGCTCTTGCAACCTGATTACTTTGTTGTATAGAGTGATTTTACCATTTCTCTGTTTAGAACTTAAAAAAGACCTCTAAATGATATCACAGTATAGTGAATGTGTAGGGGTTATCAAGACCACTAAAAGACATTGCAGTATAGTGAATGTGTAGGGGTTATCTTTCATGGAACAGAAAGAATTTCAAGTATCAGTTAGAGTTGAGAGAACCCGGTCAGTATTTAGAGTGTTGTGTATGTGACAGCAATGTGACAATGTTTCATTATTATACTGCAAATACTGTTATATTATACTGTTATTAAGACATAGAATTTATGACATTGTATATGTATGTATTGAGACGAGTCATGCTGTTCTTTAATTTTTAATGCTACTCACTTTTTGTATTCTTGCCTCTTGCATTAAAAATCTAAACATCTAAACAATCTGCATATTTGTCGTTTATAGTAAGTTTGCATATTTCCATTCATTAAGTTCAACAGAGTTGTTCAGTGGTCAGTATTGATGATTTTATAATATTGGTAGGAAATATTTGTATACCATACTATGTAAAGTAACAAAAATATGTAATGAGGACTTTTTTTGCCACCAATCCAAGGTTATATTATTTCTGTTCTTGCTGTCCTTCTGTTTATTTGTCTGTCTATCAGTTCCTTTTCCCATGCTTGCTAGTGAAAGACTGATTAACCATCAAAAGATTAACAGAATATCAAATAGGTGTGTTGATATTGAAATCTCTGTACTAGTGGTTGTCCAATCTATTGGAACATGATATTAGTAAGTAGGGGACCTCCGTGGCCAAGAAGTTGGAGCATCAAGCTTTGAGCCTCACTTCTGGTCAGTGCAGGTTCAAGTCCTGCTGGAACCTAAGCTGATTTTTGTTAGAAAGTTTGCCAGTTTACTTGTGGAAGGCCGTGGGTACATTGTAACTAGGTTCTTTCCTCCACAAATATAAATAGGCCACCATCATATAACTGAAAAACTGTTGAATGTGGCATAAAACACCATAGACCCTTTCATAGTAACTGCATTCCTGTGGCTTTGGGGATAGGGACAAAATGATACCGATACCGCAAAAGCACAGATAATGCTATAGTTACTGATTGTTTCTTGACGTCATTTTCCGGGAATCTATATCTTTTGCCACCTAAAGTAACAGGACTGCAGTTATTGTGAAAGGGTGTATTCAAATTTATAGTTAGCTAGCTATTACTAAATATACTGTAAATACTTTTTTTTACATGAAATTTCAGTTTTTTATACTATTGATTTATTCTGGCACTTCTCCAGAGGTTTGAACCTTTTGCCAGTATTGTCCTCTGCAGATCTGTAGAACAATGGTCCACCAGGGAAAGGACCACAACAGATATAGTACAAAATGCAGTGTGAAAATCATTTAGGTATTGTGCCCATTGTCAGGAATATTTGTGGTTTTAAATGTGAGGTGGACTTTATTCAAGGTTACACTGTATTTAATCAAAGTACAAGATGCTACCATATGATGTACTGACACATTTTATCTACAGTAGTTTTGTATATTATAAGTTGCTCTTGTCCATACAATTTTCAAATAAACGACACGTTTGTCAAAATTTACAGAGCTTATAATTTTTATTGATTATTTTTTAAATCTTTATACAGCGATGATCTGTGCTGTTCATATTTTAAAAATTGGTTAGATACGAAAGTGCCAAGGAACTTGATCTTTCATTCATTTACCATACCTTAAAATGGTCAATATTTACCTTTCTTATGTACAGCTGGATACTTTTGATCCTTAGTCATGTACGGAGTGCTTGTGATCATATTCACTTGCAACAATTTGGCACATCTATTTCTCCTGCATTCAGAGTTATCCTTACAACTAGTGCAAAATGACGAGCCTGTCATCCAGGGGGGTTGGAATGACACGCTAGATGTGTTACATCACAATACAATTTATAAAATAGAACTTCTGTGGCTTCCAGAATGCAGTACATATTTATGTCAGGTATGCGTATATCTATATGTATATGTAGATCATGCGTAAATCAACATAGACATATATTTATGGGTTGTTATGTAATAACAACCTATTATGGGTTTATTTCGACTTTTCATCGAGGGCAATCCTGTTAGCTGTGAAGAGGTCATGGAGGTTGCATTCGCAAAATATAGTCCAACTCAAGAATTCAACTTTTACAGATAAGACTGTCATTAGTCAAATATTTTGGTGTAAATGAAATTAAATCTGGTTTGAATAATCATTAAATGAAATACCAAATGATTCTACTCACTTCTGATTTTCGAAATTATACAATACGAACATCGATCTATTTGTTTGTTTATTGTTGTTTAACGTCCCACTCAAGAATTCGATCTATTTGTAAATATGGGATTCTACTTTATAAGATTCCAGTGATGTAGAGCCTAAGAATATTACTCCGCCATTCGATTTGATATTGACAGCTAGCGAGCTTCAACCATGCAACGATGTAAATAGAAATAATTACATATTGCTGATACCAACATGAAGCTAAATCAATTTCTATTGAACTCTCAAGAATATGTGTGTTTTCTAGTCTATGAAAAAACGAAAATAAAAGCAGAATAGAGGGGACAGCATCGAGTAGGAGGTGCTTGTTATGCAAATGGCGCGTGAAAATTCCTGTCCATTTTGAAAACTATCAAATTAACGTGTTTGTCAACTAATCGCTATACATAACCTGCCTCAATGAGATTCCCATGCAAATTCCCTTTATTTAAACGCCGTATATGGTGACCACATGCCTTACGTAACCAGCGTCAGCTCAATTTTAGCGGACGGTCACTTGTATACTGTATGCATTGATATCGCAAAGGGAGGTAACTCGAACATTGAATGTTACAATTTCCAGTTCCTGTTTCCGCGGAAGTTGGGGAAAATAGCCATGTCCATTGTTGGGTGTTTACACAACTTTTGAAGTTAATCACAATTAGATTGGGATGTATAAACATAAACTTTTGTGTAATTGGTCTGTTGTTCATAATTAATGGATTTCAAACAGAAACGATGTCTTGAAAAAAAAAGGTTCGATATTACAAGCCCTAAAATATGCTCTAAATTACAGCCATTTTTCGCTATGAAAAATTTATTTTACCTGTTCCCAGTGCCGTGTTTGGTTTAAATAAGTAGACACCAGAAATGCTCATGTTTTATTTTGAAATGAGTGTTAATGCACGACAGACAATGTTTAAAGTTGGTGCGGAAGATAAACAAATAAAATTTAGAATGTTAATTTTCAATTCATTTAGAGGCTAGAAATTGAAGGTTTTTTTGTTTTAAGATTTACATTAATTTGATTTATTTTCATTTCATATATGTTAGGTAGAAGCAGTTTGAATCCCATGGCTATTTTGCCAAAAGAACAACCCATTTCAGTACTTTGATTAATGAATGGAAAGCCTGGGGTTTGTCATTTAAGAATCTTACCCTCGGATTGAGATTTCTTTGTCATACCCCAAGGTAGGGGTAGATTCTATTAATCAAACTGCAGACGTTCTTTTGAAATGAATTCTTGCTATTTGCAGAAAGACTTTATACCATTGGTCCTTAACTGCTGAGTGGTTCACTAAATGTCTTGAGGCCACAACTGCTGAGTGGTTCATTTAATGTCTTGAGGCCTTAACTGCTGAGTGGTTCATTCGATGTCTTGAGGCCCCAACTGCTAAGTGGTTCATTTGATGTTTTGGGACCTTAACTACTGAGTGGTTCATTTAATGTCTTGAGGCCTTAACTGCTGAGTGGTTCATTCGATGTCTTGAGGCCTCAACTGCTGAGTGGTTCATTTAATGTCTTGAGGCCTTAACTGCTGAGTGGTTCATTTAATGTCTTGAGGCCCCAACTGCTGAGTGGTTCATTTGATGTTTTGGGACCTTAACTACTGAGTGGTTCATTTAATGTCTTGAGGCCTTAACTGCTGAGTGGTTCATTCGATGTCTTGAGGCCTCAACTGCTGAGTGGTTCATTTAATGTCTTGGGGCCTTAACTTCTGAGTGGTTTATTTAATGGTTTGGGGCCTTAACTGCTGAGTGGTTCACTTTATATCATCGGGCCTTAAATGCTGAGTGGGTCACTTAATGTCTTGAGGTCTCAACTGCTGAGTGGTTCACTTAATGTCTTGAGGTCTCAACTGCTGAGTGGTTCACTTAATGTCTTGAGGTCTGAACTGCTGTGTGGTTCACTTAATGTCTTGGGGCCTTGACTGCTGAGTGGTTCACTTAATGTCTTAGGGCCTTAACTGCTGAGTGGTTCACTTAATGTCTTGGGGCCTCAACTGCTGAGTGGTTCACTCAATACCTTTTGGTCTTATTTGCTGAATATTATTGATCACTTAATCTCTTGTGGCCCTAATTCCCGAGTGACTCATTTTATATACTTTAATTTCTGAGTGGTTCACTCAATATCCTTGGGCATTTATTGCCAAGTGGTTCATTTACTGCCCTTGGGCCTCAATTGCTCAGTGTTTTTTTTATTTTACTTTGGAATACGCTGCCTCTGATGATTTGAGATTTGATTGCCATTAGCCTAGTATGATATAGGAAACAAACTTCACCAGTTACATGGACAGTGGTTTCCTTATCATTATACTTAGCAGTCAGGTTTTTAATTTCATCATCTCCACTACTTAAATTTCGAGCTCAAGGATGATGCTGAGCTCATCGATGACGTAAATAGTCATATGTCGCAACAATATTGTCCTTTTTTAAAAATAAACAAAACACTTTGGTACTAAATTTATATCTAAGCATAATGAAAGTACCAATGAATATTCGAAACTGCCAAGTCCATTCGAATACGACAAATTATATATAACAGCGGTCTCAACACAAATGCAAATCCCAAACGGGATGGGACCAGGCATCTGGAAGGAGGTCATCACTACATGAATATAAAAAATAAAAATATTTTATTATAATATATAAAAATATAAAAAAAGTTGTAGATTTTACAAAAAAAGGTAAAATATGGCCAAGACGATCGTTTCTGTCAATAAACTTTATCAGTTGAGCTCGGATTTACTATAAATGTATATTTACGCGACAAAGTGGTATCATTCAAGTGGTGTCATTTTTTGGAGGCTGTAGACATTAGTGTTGGAAAATGTCAGCTTATTTTGACCGAGACTAAAATAAGATCTTCTCTGGGAAATAGTTTTCATTATCTTCTTTCGTATTGCAGAAACTTTTGATGCTCGACAATATGGTTATTCCAATTATTTCCCCCAAACTTGGTGTCGTGGTCATTTATACCTAAGATATAATATTATGAGGTCGATTGTGGCCAACAGAGGGTCATATTTGCCAGAAGTATGGGATATTTAATTCTCCCATTGCTGCCCATCTGCGATAGGATTCTCCCATGTGAGATCCATCTTGCACACGACCACGTGATAATATACATGTAAGCCTGGACTACTTTTTGTTTATTAAGCAGGGCCAAATATGTACACGTACATACTTTTAGTGAAAAAAAAACATCTGTTTGAACAAAAAAAAAAACTTTAAACAGTCAATTTTTTATTACTAAAATTTAAAGATTTTATACAAATTCGTGGAATTAAGTAAACTGTGGATAAAACATTTAATTTAATGTATTGGGATAGGGAATTCTCACCCTTTGGGTTGAGTATTTCGGTCAGGATGAGAATTTACCACCCCACTTTGATACTCATGATGGATTTTTAATCTTTATAAATGACATAGTTTTTTAAGCGAAATGCCCCCATGGTATTCTGACATATCCCGCCGTTATGGACGATCGTTCAATTTCTAATTCACAAGGGCCGTGTGTCGTCGTTGGTGGTGTTTGTTTTTGGTTTGTATATCAAATAAAAAGGTAAGATTGCTGTTTACCATCTCGACTTTTATCAACAGTGATGCTGGGTTAGGGTTTAGGTTTTCAGGTTAGTGTTTAGGGTTAGGAGTCCAGGTTACGGTTTAGGTATTTCTTTTTATCCCCAGCTTTCATCGAAACGTGGGATATCAATTTGGGTTTGTCTGTCCGTCTATCTGTCGGTCTGTCACGCTTCGTTTCCGTGCAATCACAGCAACAAATATCCGATTTTCTTCAAACTTGGTAACAAGGTTAAATGCCTCAACGGCTCAGCCAAGTTCGATCGACACATTTGGCGCATTTTTTTTGGCGAAGTTATGGCCGCAAGCGTAACTAAAATGTCAATGTTCCGTGGAATCACGGCAACAAATAATATCCGATTTCCTTGAAACATGGTAACAAGGTTAAACGCCTAAAGGGCTCGACCAAGTTCGATCACCACTTTATATATATAAATTCTACGATTTAGCTTGTTTACTATATACTTATGTACAATAACAAAGACGAGATATACAAAGTCATAACATTTTCTTAAATTCCTATATATTTCGTGAAAATTCCTTGAGAAACCCAGTTCATGATTTATTTGTTTGTAAATGATTAACTCAACTTTACTATTTGTATATGTGTACGACACTGCATCTGACCTTATTTTTCAAAAGATATATAGGAATGTAATAATTTTATGGATGCGTATATCTCTTGTTTACTATTATACATCAATCCAAGTGGTGAAAAAACGAACTAATTCTCTTTGGAAAAGACAGCTGATGCCACTTTAAGTAATTGACAGAAATTGTATGCCTTGTTATAACGTCTATCAGTACCTCTATCAATATGCAGAATTCTTTGACCTGTAGCTGGCGAAGGATGGTAGTGAAGGTAGCCTACATCAGTTCTCGAAGTATCTCAGTCATAACATGGTCTGCGCGGGTTCGAAATCTGCTGGAACGAACCTAAGCTGTCTTTGTGAGGAAGTCTGTCCGTTTACTTACGGAAGGCCCGTTGTCTCTTGCCGGGTACATAGTAACCGGGTTCCCTCAGCTACCATTAAAAACTGGCCTCCACCGTATAACTGAAAAGTGTTTACTGGGACTTAAACAACATTAAAAAGCAAACAAAGATACAGCAATTTCCTTAATTATACTTGGATGATGTTAGAAAATGAACGTTTAGCAATAATGAGGATTTGATGTCGAAAATAAAGTTATGAACTTTCAAATTCACAAACCAAAGGTTATGCCACTAAAGCTAATATGATATGAAATCTCGTACCATAATATATATCTCCATGATATCCAGGATACAATATACAAATCTTATGAATATTGAACAAACATGGACCTCTAGAAATCCAGATGTGGAATCAGGTGTCCTGGAAGAGATATAGTAATAATGCAATATTGCTCTTAGCATTACTTCCAAACAAACTATTCGTGTATTTGCTTAAAGGTAAAAAGAAAAATTAAGTATATCTCAAACAGGGTTAAGATTCTGTAGAGCATATAATTGATCGTATATTACACAAACAAATTCTAACAAATTAAGATATTGTGAATCATACATTTACATTCTTTGTGAGAATGAGACCTCTCTATTTCGGAGAGCCGGCCTGGCGCAGTCGGTAGCGTGTTCGACTCTGGATCGTGAGTTCGAGTCCCGCCGACGACAGGTTGGTTTCTTGTCTTTCGGATGAGACAGTAAAAACTGGAGGTCCCGTGTCACAGTAGGCGTCAGCACGTTAAAGAACCCTCACTGCTCAATGGCCGTAAGTGCCGAGCATAGGCCAAAATTTGAAGCCCTTCACCGGTATTTGGTGTCGTATCCATATGAGTGAAATATTCTTGAGTGGGACGTTAAACAACAATAAACAATAAACAAATCTCTATATCGGAAGAGGGCATTAGATTTAATTAGGTTGTGTGAATGTCTTGCGGACATTTACTTTTTATTTATCAATTAACTATTTTTTATTTATTTATTTACTTTGTATTTATATTCACTTTTTTTTTTTACTTTTTATTTATATATTTTTTATCTATTCTCTTTTATTTATTTATTCACCTTTTATTTATTTATTTACTTTTTGTTTATTTATTTATTTACTCTTTTCAATGCCTTCTGTTAAGTTGTGGTTCAAGATTATAATGCGAAACTTTATACTAGCCTAAATAGACTTTGCTACATAGTTAAGACTCGTGTTCATTATTAGCCACAGGTGGGTTAAATGAAAACATTTTCATTTCTGTAGAAAATCTTGCAAAACCCGGTTAATATTTGCATGTCTTGATGAAAGTAGCGTAATGTGTTTATATTAACACGCCTGGCAGATATTAGTGAAGTGCTGATATTTACACACAGGTCTGGCAAATAAACTCCGTTTACGACCTTCATGAAAGCTACAGATTATATTACACGGTGGATATGCACTTCTATGTCTAAGTTTGTGCCCCAGGCAAACAGATTTGGGGAGAAGAAGTATTGTGAAGATTCGTAACTCCAAGTCCATTTGAATACGACAGTTTAGATATAACAACGGTCTCAACAAAAGACGCATTAGGACTGGTCCGAGTCATTGATTTACATAGCAGTCCATTGTTTTTCAGGGGTTGATGAGTTCAACGTCACGTCACGTCACGAATTATATACCAAGGGAATTTCGTAACTCTTTTATCTAGGGTATTCGATAAGTTTTTTTTTTCCACCAGAATGGACCTGACCATAATAAACAGGTTGATAGAATGACAAGGCGAAACATAATTACTATACAGAGTTGTCATCTACGACCAAATTAATTATTGTAATTAGTAGGGAGAGACTTTATATAATGTTGGTTAACTTTTTACTGACCGCTCGAGCGAAAAACGCCACGTGCTCGTGGAGAATAAAAGGTTATACAAGACCCATGAAAATAGGTTAAAACGGTCTTACATTAGAATTAAGGGGAATAGACTCAGTTCTTTGAAAAAGTCAAACCCACGGACATTTTTTTGTATCTTTAAAAAGCGTACAGCACATGCGCATACTAATATTACTGTAGATGATTTTAAGAATCATTTTAAAGACATATTGAATGCTAATGGAGATGAAGGTCAGTTAAATGATATTAGCATAGACGAGTGTTGTTATCTTGAATTAGATTGTGATTTTACGCAAGATGAAGTTGTATGGGCGTTGAAAAATGCGAAATGCAATACATCTCCAGGAATAGATAATTTATTAAATGAGTATTTTCAGAATTTAAAAAATATTTTTGTACCATTGTTAACAAATTTGTTTAATTATTTATTTCAAAATGGATGTTTTCCAGAAACTTGGTCAGAAGGTATTATTATTCCTTTACATAAAAAGGTGCTAAAAACAACCCGAATAATTACCGGGGTATTACACTTGTTAGTTGACCGGTCGACGGGGGATGCTTACTCCTCCATGGCACCTGATCCCACCTCTTGGTTTCCTGGGGTCCGTGTTTGTCCATTTTTACCGGATTTGTATCTATGTCCTGGACATTTTTATACTTTAGTATTTGAGATTTTTTATATTATTTGTCTGTCGAAACTTTTTACGTCAATTCTGAATAATAGACCTTTAGAATGGTCAGACAAATACAATATTATTTCTGACGCACAGTTTGGGTTTAAACCAGGATTTAGCACTGTAGATGCAGTGTTTGCATTACATAGTATTATTGATAAAACTTTAACGCAAAAAATGAAATTGTATTGCTGCTTTGTTGATTATTGCAAAGCTTTTGATAGTGTAAATAGGAACAAGTTATTCATTAAACTGGTCAGATCCTGGGTTAGTGGTAAGATGTTAACTCTTTTGAAATCGTTATATAACAATAAAAGCTGTTGTTTAAAGTACAAGTCGGAATTTTCATCTACCTTCAATATGTCAAAGGGTCTATTGCAAGGGGAAGGATTATCTCCCTTTCTCTTCTCATTATACATCAACGATTTCGAAAATAATTTATTGTACAACGACTGTGAAGCTATTGAACTAAGATATATTTCATTATTTTTATTGATATACGCAGACGACACTGTCTTATTTTCAGAATCAGTCGATGGTCTACAAGAAATGTTGAATACGTTACAAAATTATTGTGAAGATTGGGACATTACTGTAAATGTACAAAAAACTAAAATTGTGGTTTTTCGGAATGGTTGTAGATTGAACCAAAATTGTTTTTGGTATTACAATAATGAAGCTATTGAGGTCGTAAACAGTTTTTCATATCTCGGTTTAACTTTGTTATATAATGGTAAATTTACAAGGACACAGAGTGTCTTAGCCCTACAGGGTCGCAAATGTATGTATAAAATTTTGAATATTTGTCATTCGAAATATCTCTATATAGAAACAAAATTATATGTGTTTGACACGTTTGTTAATAGTGTCCCTAATTATGGAAGTGAAGTATGGGGTTTTGTCAGTGGTAAAGATATAGAATGTGTGCATACAGATTTTTGTAACCGTATTCTAAAGGTGAAAAGAAATGTACCAAATTATATGTTATATTCAGAATTCGGTAGATATCCATTATGTATATCTCGAAAAATTTCTATTCTGAAATACTGTACAAAACTTTAGCTACCGAAAACTGTATTCTTAGATCTATTTATAATTATATGTATAACCAATTAAATACTGATGTTAATTGGTTGAGTCGCGTAAAAAATATGTTGTTTAGTATAGGTTTGGGTTATGTATGGTTACAACAATTTGTTCCAAATCGTAAAGATTTTATAAATATTTGTATAAATAGATTAAAAGTTATTTTTATTCAAGACATGCAAAGTTATTTTCAAGAATCTTCAAAAATGTCGTCTATACCGATACTTACCTGATACAACCATGTTACAATATTACTTGAGGAAGTCATTACTCGACTCTCATATTTATATTTTAGCAAAATTTAGAATGTCCGCACATAATCTTTTGATTGAAGAGGATCGATATAAAGTAAATTTACCCCGTGAACACAGATTATGCCGTTTTTGTACTCTTAACGATATTGAAGACGAGTTTCATTTTATTTTAGTGTGTCCTCTATATCGTAATTTACGTAATTTACGTATTATGTATATAAAAAGGTATTATTATGTAAATCCGTCAATGTTTCATTAGTTCAATTACTATCAGCTAAGAACAAAAAGATGGTAAGCAATTTGGCTAAGTACCTCATTAATGCAATGAAGATTAGGTTTGTACCTCTGGGTAGATCCCTGGTAACAGGGAAAATGTTCACGATTATAAAATCTTTATATAATAATATTAAATCATGCATTAGACATGATTGTGTAAAATCAGATTTTTTTCAATTGTGCAGGGTGATGGGTTGTCTCCCTTTTTGTTCTCTCTCTATATCAATGATTTTGAAAATCACATGTTATACAGTAATTGTGAAAGTGTAGAACTAAGAGATCTGTCTTTATTTTTAATCATGTATGCTGATGATACTGTCCTTTTCTCTGAATCTATTTCTGGTCTACAAAATTTACTGGATAATTTACATGTGTACTGCATGAATTGGAATATTAAGGTAAATGTAAACAAAACAAAAATTGTAGTATTTAGAAATAGTGGTAAAATTGCTAAAAAATCAAAATGGAAATATGATCAAAAACCAATTGAAATTGTTGATTGTTTTAATTATTTAGGGATTATTCTATTATATAATGAAAAATTCACCCAAACACAACATATTTTGAGTCAACAAGGAAGAAAATGTATGTTTAATATATTGAAAACTTGTAAGGATGAATGCTTGAATGTTGAAACTAAACTACATGTTTTTGATACTTATGTCTCAAGTGTTTTGAACTATGGATGTGAAGTTTGGGGATTTAATATGGCCAAAGATATAGAGAAAATAAATACAGATTTTTGTAAGAGAAATTTGAGGTTAAAAAATTGTACTTCAAATTTTATGCTTTATGCAGAATTAGGCAGATTTCCATTAATGATAAGTAGAAAAATGAGAATTCTGAAATATTGGGTTAAATTATTAAACACTAATAATATTATTTTGAAAGGAATGTATGAGGACATGTTTGAAAATATTGAGTCTCAAAACTGGTTACATCAAGTCAAAGAGTTGCTTTTATCTCTTGGCTTTGGCTATGTTTGGTATAACCAGTATGTTCCCAATCGTAAAGTTTTTATTGCTCAAGTAAATACTGTTTTAAATGATTTATTCATTCAAGAAATGAATGCATACTTTGAAAACTCAAGTAAATGTTACCTTTATAAGTATTTAACAGATACTCATATGATACAATATTATATCCGTAAGTCTTTACCTGAGAAGTACATTTTTTCACTTGCACAATTTAGACTGTCCTCACATGAATTAATGATAGAACAGGGTAGATACAGAAATATCCCAAGAGAAGACAGAATTTGTGAAAAGTGTTCAGGTCATGAAGTTGAGGATGAATTTCATTTCCTTTTTATATGCCCTTTCTATACCGATTTAAGGTCTAAATACATAAATAAATATTACTACAAAAGACCTTCTATGTTTAAATTAGTACAGTTATTAGGTATTAAAAATAAAACAAAATTGTGTAACCTAGCCAAGTTTATTACCAATGTCTTTGCTTAGAGGAAAGATAATTGATTTATTTCAGTGTTCTTCCTCCATTTTCACTTTCATTTTCATGTCTACTCTTGATCACTCTTGATCTACTTTATGTACTTTTTCAATTTAATTAGTATATAATTATTTATTTATATGTATTGCACATGTATATATGTGTGTATATGTGCATGCTCACAAAATGGTATATCATACTCTTATGTTTATGCTGATGAGCCGTAAGGCTTAAGGCAGTTAAATGAATAAACTGAATAAACCTCAAAATACTTTCACTCACTTGATCATTATATTCATTATGTATGTATTGTATTTATTTGTATTGATTTATATATATATATATATATATATATATATATATATATATATATATATATATATATATATATATATATATATATATATATATATATATTATTTGTGTACTGGGACATGTATATTGTATGCTGATTGACCAGACGGTCAAAGGCTAAATAAACAATAAACATTTTGCCCGATCCCTTTTCATGATTTATTCAAATAATATTTAAACTAAACAAAGACGACTATATAATTGATTACTTATATTTTTTAGGTATTGGTGTTAAAAAATCTTTAAAGTGATTGGTTTCTTATCAAAATACTCAGCCGTTTTACAAAATCTTGACTTTATCATCTTGTTTTTGTTCAGTAATTTGCATCAGGTATCTTTCTATCACGCAGAATATGTGCATTACTTACATATGCTATCATATACATGTTTTGCATCACTTGATATATACTCATGTTATGAAGTAATATGACAAAAATGATTCATTGCAGAAAACACATGGCCCTGCCAGACTTTTGAGGAGATTTAAGTTGAAATCTTATTTTTGGAAAAATATCTTATTTTTGTTAAGTTTATCTGTGTTGTAGTTAGGTATCACTTTATTTTCTATATGCGTTTGATTTCTCATGTGTATATTTGAGAGAGAGAGAGAGAGAGAGAGAGAGAGAGAGAGAGAGAGAGAGAGAGAGAGAGAGAGAGAGGGAGAGAGAGAGTTATGTACATACACACAACACTCCATAACAGCATACTCACAAAAAACACACACAACACAACAAAAATACACACACATAACACTGATAATATTCATACACTGCAACAGAAATATACAGATGTTATTATGATAAGTATCGCTTTTATTTTTACTATTGATAGTTATCATTGAAGTACTGAGCAACAAATATATATATAAAGCACAAATTTCATACAACTTTATCATTTACTATGCACCTTGGATCAGAAGTGATACTATCTGCGTAAATAAATCATACATAAAGCACAAATACAGAAATAACAAGGTACCTTCAAACTCACCATGCCCCGGCTGGGGTTTGAACCCTCTACCTACGGCACCAATCGTCTGGCTGTCATGCACGATGTCCTAACTACTGGGCCATCTACGCATTCACAAAAATACGTTAGGTTTAAACACCTTTCACCTCTATCTCTATGACCGATTTCTCATGTTCGGAATTTTACTCACCGCTATCGAAACTTTCATTTTTTTGTGAATGCGTAGATGGACAAATGGTTAGTACGTCGTGCATGAGAGCTAGGGTATCGGTGCCGTAGGTCGAGGGTACGAACCCCAGGCGGGGCCACGGTGAGTTTGTAGGTACCTTATTATTTCTGTATTTGTGCTTTATATATATATATATATATATATATATATATATATATATATATATATATATATATATATATATATATATATATAAAGATTATTTTCTCTTAATTACTTTGGTCTACTGATATAAGGCATTATATGATGTGGGGAAATACACTTTTATTTCCCCGAAGAAAAAATCCAGCTAGGATAAATCTTAGGAAATGATTGCAATTTGTGTATTGGTCGTCAGTATGTTATTAGAGATAGTATAAATTGTAAAATTTGTTGTGTGATTGGCGAGCTGTTGTAGGGTTATCCGAGAATGTACCTTAAGTTAAAATAGTTTCAGACAGAAATGTTTTACTTTCCAAAAAGGAAGAATATATATGTATAACCAAAAAATTCACAATATTTATCCTTATCTGTCTCTACATCTTAATAGCGAGCGATATGTAATTTCACCGATTATCATAAATATATTCTAATAACTACATGTACAGAATTACTCTTTACACAATGTAAATTTGAGAATATATATATATATATATATATGTGGATATACGTTCAATAGTTGTTTTTTTGTATCAAAACCTATCAACCTTAATGAATAAACCAGTTGAGGTGTAAATACATTGCCTCACACAATGTAAAATGTGTGTTTGTAAATATATATATATATATATCATAGGCGTCGGAAGCAAATTGAAAGTGGGGGGGCTAAACCAACTAAAAACACACACACGCCAGAAGTGGGGGGGCTAAACCAACTTAAAACACACACACGCCAGAAACGTCTTGGGGGCTAAGCCCCAATTTTCAACACCTATGCCTATCTTTGCAAAAAAGTGGGGGGGGCTAAGCCCCCCCCCTAGCCCCCCCGGCTCCGACGCCTATGTATATACAAAATGCTGTTTTCATCTATATATAATAATTAAAGTCTGGGCGAATTTATACTGGGCGAAACCGTTTGGAAGCGCATCAGGGTGAAAATAACCATATATATATATATATATATATATATATATATATATATATATATATATATATATATATATATATATATAAAGCACAGATATCCCTACAACATTGTACATTTACCATGGATCTTGGATATGAATTGATACCATCTGCGTAAATAAATCATACATAGAGCACACATACAGAAATGACAAGGTACCCATAAACTCACGACATACGGCAGCAATCGCCTGGCAATCATGCTCGACATCCTAACCACTTGGCCATCTGCGCATTCACACAAAAATGAATGTTTCGATAGCGGTGAGTAGAATTCCGAACATGAGAACTCGGTCATAGTGATAAAGGTGAAAGGTTTAATCGTAATATAAATGACAATAAAATGAACTTGGTAAGTTTATGGATACCTTGTGATTTCTGTATTTATGCTTTATGTATGATTTATTTACGCAGATAGTATCATTTCTGATCCATGGCCCGTAGTAAAAGTACAATGATGTAGGGATATTTGTGCTTTATATGTATGCACAACGTTGTAGTGATATTTGTGCTTTATATATACTCTACACTACATGCATCGTAATCGATCTATTGTTATTTAAATTAGGATTTAACACCTTTCATCTCTATCTCTATGACAGAGTTCTCATGTTCGGAAATCTACTCACCACTATCGAAACATTCATTTTACTTGAATGCGTAGATGGCCAAGTGGTTAGGGCGTCGAGCATGACGGCCAGACGATTATTGCCGTAGGTCGTGAGTTCGAACCCAGGCAGGGGCATGATGAGTTTATAGGTACATTGTTATTTCTGTATTTATATCTACTAATATACTACTAACTACTAATATCTACTAATATATATATATATATGTATACATATATCATTTATGATTATTTTTTTCTGAAAGAGACAGACTTTTAAAAGATAAATATTCTTTTCAATTCTTTATTCAGATTAGTGTACTGCAAATAATATAGACTTTAAACGATCGCAATACTATAATGGAGTTTAGAGTTTGACATAGATTCAAATGTACCGAATCGCGTCTGTTTATGATATTATCAGAAATGATATTTTTATCTTCTTATCAGATAGCAATGTATTTCAAATGCATTTCAAGCATTTAAAGTTGTAACTGAACTCCTTGCAGCTTGTAGCAGAGTTTAAAAACGACATTATTTCTATACTAGTCAAGTATTCCATTCTAACACAAAGTTATTCCCAGAATGAGAATCGTCATTTTATGATATATTTATCAATTAAAATGCCGCTCAATGCAAAATGAAAAAAAGATGAAAATATATGTGAATAAAATTGTTTGTTTTAACCTTTCACTTCTACGTATCTAAATGGTTTAATCTTTCTATTGTTTTTTGCTTTTCACTTCTACGTATCTAAATGATATGCTCTTTTCTATTGTATATTAGCCAATCACTTCTACGTATATAATATAAAAATTTCAGATACCAAAGTATAAATCAATAGAATGTCCAGGACATAGATACAAATCCGGTAAAAATGAACAAACACGGACCTCTGGAAACCAAGAGGTGGGATCAGGTGCCATGGAGGAGTAAGCATCCCCTGTCGACCGGTCACACCCGCCGTGAGTCCACAGTCAAGTCCAATGAAACAAGTGAGGAGTGTATCCTCGTCACAATTGGTACAGACGTTTCAACAACTGCCAACGAAAAGGCAACTCAACATTTCACTTAGTGAAACAGAGTAGTCG
Source organism: Atrina japonica (assembly GCA_030159075.1). Classification (NCBI taxonomy): domain Eukaryota; kingdom Metazoa; phylum Mollusca; class Bivalvia; order Pterioida; family Pinnidae; genus Atrina; species Atrina japonica. The sequence continues at coordinate 869,178 of BROG01000213.1, read as the reverse complement.
CAAACAACACTATTATACCGACCGTAAAATTTGCGGAACGTTGACATTAAACGCGGTTTTCGATATCCTTGTGTCAATAATTTGTCAGTGAGTAGTTTTCCTCTGTATATGAAATTTTCATATGTCGTGCACGCCCTGGCATATCGGATCATTTGTGAAATATAAACTCCATATGCGGGTGACTGAGGGATATTACTACTTAAATGTGGAAAATTTACGATGGGAAAGCCGAAATCGTCGCGTTTATCGTATAGCTTAGTTGCTAATATCCCGTCTGTGTTTATATTAAGTAAAATGTCTAAGTATGAAGCGTCTGTGCTTGATTCTGTTGTATCTTTAATTTCTAGTTCGCTGGGATATATCGCATTGACATATGTATGAAAATTGTCATTATTAATTGACAAAACGTCGTCGATATATCTAAATGTCAAATTAAAGGACACCGCTAACTTTTTCTTCTTTTTGATTCAGCAGTTTCTGAATGAAGTCTGCTTCGTATGAATAAATGATATGCTCTTTTCTATTGTACTGTAGCCAATCACTTCTACGTATCTAAATGATATGCTCTTATGTAATGTTTTAAACAATCACTTCTACGTATCTAAATGGTATGTTTTTTCTATTTTTTAAGCTTTTGCCCCCAAGTATTTAAATGGTATATTCTATCTATTGTCTTAGACCAGTTTATTATGGTCTGTAGTGTTGGAAAAGCTTAGTGTAATAGTGTAAGAAATGTCTTTGATATTGAAAAGAAAAGGGTGATTTCAAACAATTATATAAATAAAAACATCAATAGAAACAGAATCATCTAAACAATTTGACTCGTCTTCTTGATACAGTTTTAAATATAAATTTACTAATATTATAAACATAATACCAAAGTTATAATGCTCAAGACGATATCGTTTCTGTCAATTAGACTTCATCAGTTGAGCTCAAATTTGAAAAGTATGTGTATTTTCTAAAGATAAAGTGGTATCATACAAGGCCAAATAATATCTCTAAACGTATAGCCGCAATCCGTCTAAGAGTAACCACTGTAAAAAAACGGCAAATCAATCTTAATACTGGCTTTCTAGTATTTGTTTCTAGTTTGTAGGGATTATGGATAAGATATTTATGGTAAAGATACATCCTGACTTTTGTTAAAGGGACATTAGCTGTGTTTACCAAAACGTATTTCGATTTTTTTCTACTTTTACTACTTGTACTTGATGTACAATGACAAATAAGAGCAATATACAGACATGAAATATTATGTTCCTATTTTGTGAATGTAAGTCCAGTGTGGTATCCTTATACAAATAGTAAAATTGGGTCAATCAAGTGTCCAATCCCGGTTTATCAAGTACTTTTCACAAAATATATAGGAATCTTTATGCCTGTGTATATTTCTTTTTTGTTATTGTATATCAATCTAAGTAGTAAAAAGGAATAAAAGAATTTAAATAAAAACACAATTAATTTCTCTTTAAAAATATCGGGTGTATTTTTAAGACGTTTTTATACATGTGCATAATATGTTTCTAAATGTAGAATAACACTGCAAATTCGTAAAAAACGTGTTTGGTTAGATATTTAAATTTGCATTGGCTGATAGAATATATTCATAAATTTTAAGAAAACGAAGAGCATTTTTGATAAATAAATGTTGAATCATTGAAAGTTCAACATTGCTAACCCCAATGATTCCCGGGGGACCGTAGTTGCGTTGTAGACATCTTCCTCATTTCTTTAACTAGCCCCCCCCCTTTTTGGTGCAGGTATACATCTGAAAAAGAATGATAATTCTGACTTTAACTCCTACAATCTTTATTTTTAGAGTTATTCCCCTTTATTGATTTTATTTGTTTGGACCATATCTAAATAATTTCTTCATGTAGGCTCCCAATACTTCGTACCTATACACACTGGCATACCAAATTGCACTCCTGTCACCGATATTCATAGAGTTAATCCCCTTTGTTAATTTGATTTGTCTGGATCAAATCTAGGTGGTTTGTTCACCTAGACTCAACATGTTTGATATAAAAATACAACGAAGTAGTTTAAGTATCGCATATATCATTTTACACCTGCCACCCTTATTTCAAGAGTTACTATCCTTTTGCGGTTGTATTTGTACGGGTTATATCTATATCTTTCTTTACCCATTTGTTGTAATTATACATCTTAGGATCCATGGAGTAATTATGTACATTTATATTCTCAGCGATACTGTATACTTGCTTATTTTTACGCTTTGGTTATTTTCACTCTTTTACGACAGAAGACATGCTCATCGTGTCTTAAATTTGGACTAAATTACCCTAGACTCACGGATGGCTTGATTGTCTATGCTTCAATGATTTAAATTAAACAATTTTGCTTCATTTAAGATTCGCCCTCTAAGGGCGAAAATGGCGAAAATAAAAAATAAGAGCAAAAATGTCCAGATATAGAGTAGATCTTGGTGGGGTAATTGATTCTTAAAATTTTGATGTGATTACTTGTTTTCTCTAATTTTCACCAAAAACGATGTTTGTTATATTATATATATATATATATATATATATATATATATATATATATATATATATATATATATATATATATATATATATATATATATATATATATATATATATATATCTTTAATTTTTCATTTTTATACAGTAAAATAGTTTTCCGTCGTATATCATTTCCAATTGAAATTATACAAAACATTGGATTGATTTTTCATGTTTATAAATTCGTCTATTACATAATTCATTCAAGTAAAAGGAGATTAAATGAGGAGGGTACTCTGTGTCAATGTGAATGTGTTTGTATATGGTTCACAAGGAGCGAGAGGAAATTAGTCTTTACAAATATATGATTTCATTAACCGCACAGAGACTAATCATTTTCTTTTGAGATATTTTGATCTTGACCGTACATCATTTTATTGTTCAGTGTCAAGTATCCTCTTTCATATTGCCCTATGAGAATATATAGATGTTTGTAAAGAAAAGAGTCGCGTCATATCTTATCATCGCTCGGAAGGTTAAATCATTTAATACGATAAAGAAAATACAATCTTGACATATTATGGTTTATGATGTCAATAGTGAGAAGGATGTAATTCCAAACATATTGGAACATACATCACTGGCAGGTGATGTTGTTTCGTCATTAGATCAATTACCGTGTAAATCACGCCATCTCTCGTGATTCGATAGGGCGATAATATAGAATATCAACTATTAAAATATTAATGTGATAAGTCCGTGGTATGGTTATATTGTTTCCTTCTTGAATATGTTTGTCTTAAATGATCAGTTACCGACAATGACGTCTTAACGGTGTTTACCTTTAATGAAATACAAATCAATCGTAATCTTTAGAAGCTGGTGATGGTGATAATTGTTGGTGTATCTTAAATTCCCATTAAATATCTTATTCAAGTTTAATAACATGATAATTACAAACCCCAAATTTACTACCAGGATGGTCAGGAGATAGTATACGAGTAAGGTGAAAATTGGACTTAAACGAAACTACAGAAAATCCAGAGGTTGAATCGAATGCCAGAAAACGTTATCCAACCCGGCTATTCGACCTCTGCGCTTGCCGAGTAAAATTACATGATAAGATAAATATCGCGTGTATTATTAATGGAATACGAGTATGAGAACATTTTTCTTATATATATATATATATATATATATATATATATATATATATATATATATATATTATATATATATATATATATATATATATATATATATATATTAATTACATTTTTTATTAATCTTATCAATTTGATAAAAGCTTTATTTTTCAATGTTATTTTTCATTGATTTTACTGTGTTTTGTTTCGCTTAATGAGAAATATGCTATGAAAATCCGATTGATTCATCCAATCTATAATGTAATGATACATTTTTAAAATTCATTGTTTGATTATAAATTGATCACATTTTCTAACAAATGCCAATAAATGGTGATGCCATGGTAAAAACTTATGAACACATACTGTAGATATGACGTACCAAGAAGGGTGTGAGCTATCTAATAACGGTGCACGCTAGATCCTACCCTACCTTTCCAGATTGGAACTCTTCAATGTATATTGTAAATTCTTATCTTGAACACTGAATGACTGTATGTTCACTCTGAATACAGTATCATATACACTAAAGTCAAACTACAGTCAAAATTCAGCATTATTAATCGATCTAGTCAAAATGTACAGATCCGGATGACTGGATGTCAGATTCTGGATTGCTGGATGTTCACTATGAATACAATAGCATATTCACTAAAGTCAATCTACAATAATAAAAAAAGTTAGCCATCAATCCAGTCAAAATGTACAGATCCTGATTTTTATTACAATATCTATCTACCTATCTATGTATCTATCTATCTATCTATCTATCTATCTATCTATCTATCTATCTATCTATCTATCTATCTGTCTATCTATCTATCTATCTATCTATCTATCTATATATATATATCACAAATATCACTACAACATTATCATTTACTACGGATTATGGATCAGAAATGATTCTATCTGCGTAAATAAATCATACATAAAGCACAAATACAGTAATGACAAGACACATAATACACACACACACACACACACACACACACACACACACACACACACATATATATATATATATATATATTATATATATATATATATATATATATATATATATATATATATATATATATATATATATAGATCATGCAGAGACGTGCAAAAAGTATTCGGACACTATTAATATTTCATATAAAACCACGTTTTCACAAAGAATATTTAATAATAATAATAATAATAATAATAATAATTATAATAATAATAATAATACTCATACACATGGCAATAAATGAAAAGAAATATTGGAAACAAAAGTTCTTTTCTCTAAATCAGATTTTATTCTTTTTTAGCTCACACAGACATTAACATACAAATATAATATCCATTGAATCACAAGAAACACAACGTTTCGATATACGAACAAGATAACAATTATCACTATTCCCAAATGATAGGATGAGCAGGCATTGTAATGTGTTATATAATATTCATTGTCTTGACACGGATAACAGTTTATTATGGCTATGGATAACAATGAATGTATCCCCAGAGTATGCACGGCGTAACCAAAGATATTTAAATAGAGTAAGAAGATAACGGACCACAAATCAGAATGACATTGATACACTGAAACTTGGATTATTTCTGCTCAAGTAATCTCTTCAAGATCAACCATTGAAATATTCAGCTTCAAATTGCATTTTGAAGACTTTGTCTCGTGAATTATGCATTGACAAATCCCAGATGATGTCTTAATAATCATCTTCTGGGGGTTATGTATTCATTAGACACAGAAAAAGATCTTGTACCAGTAAAACACTCTCGCTTGACTTGCTCCGTGGATACAAAAGTTTGAAGAATATATCTGAAATGTTTGTCTGACAAAATGTAGGTTCCGAGGCGCATGATCATTGTTCTAATACTTTTTAAGAATATTTCAACGCTTTGTTATGTCACTTGAATACATTGATAAAACATGCTAAAATCATGCATGAATGTGTCGCATAGATACGGGAATATCCACCCGAGTGCCAAGAATCGGTTTGTCCAATCCGACGGTTTCAAATTCTTGCCTCGATGCTTGAAATTTTCGTTCTCACTTCCATTTGTCAATTAATAACGACAATTTTCATACATATGTCAATGCGATATATCCCAGCGAATTAGAAATTAAAGATACAACAGAATCAAGCACACACGCTTCATACTTAAACATTTTACTTAATATAAACACAGACGGGATATTAGCAACTAAGCTATACGATAAACGCGACGATTTCGGCTTTCCCATCGTAAATTTTCCACATTTAAGTAGTAATATCCCTCAGTCACCCGCATATGGAGTTTATATTTCACAAATGCTCCGATATGCCAGGGCGTGCACAACATATGAAGATTTCATATACAGAGGAAAACTACTCACTGACAAATTATTGACACAGGGATATCGAAAACCGCGTTTAATGTCAACGTTCCGCCAATTTTACGGTCGGTATAATAGTGTTGTTTGCGACTACTCTGTTTCACTAAGTGAAATGTTGAGTTGCCTTTTCGTTGGCGGTTGTTGAGACGTCTGTACCAATTGTGACGAGGATACACTCCTCACTTGTTTCATTGGACTTGACTATGGACTCACGGCGGATGTGACCGGTCGACAGGGGATGCTTACTCCTCCATGGCACCTGATCCCACCTCTTGGTTTCCAGAGGTCCGTGTTTGTCCATTTTTACCGGATTTGTATATATGTCCTGGACATTCTATTGATTTATACTTTGGTATCTGAAATTTTTATATTATTTTTATTCCATGCTGAATTAAGTATATTTATTCTGTACGCAAAGTATCGCATAACTATTCATGCATTGCATTACCATTAGGCCTACATAGATGTTGCAGAAGCTCCACGTAATAAAATTGTTTTCTGGCGCCATAATGCATGTAGCTTGTTAATGTTCTTAGGGGTTGACAAGGAAATCATGCTTCGTAAAAAGAAGGGAAAAATTGTAAACCATGGGAGAATGTTGAGTATTCCTTACAACTAAGCACAAAATACCCCCCCAAAAACCACTTAAAATTTAAACTATTGTCATGTTTTAACTGTTTTATTTACCCCCCCCCCCAGAGTAAATTCAAAAATTAAAACATGACATTATAACGAAAACCAAAAAAAAAAAACAATCATTCAACAATTATTAAAATTGGACAAATACGTACGTCCGGAAACCCAAAGGTAGCATGAAGGATTTAGCATCAGTGAAATCCGCCGTGAATTCATTGTAAAATTCAGATTAAACAACTTAGAGGTAACCACTGGTCACATTCGGTATAGACGACTCAGCAACAGCTTTTGATTAACTTGGCATTTCAAATCGTAATAGATGGCGGGCGGAGTAACCTTTTGATTATCATATATCGGTTATGACAAAATGCACGGGATAAACGTTTTATTCCTTACTGGATACTCTCTTATATATGGTGACAAGTAGGAACGAGTACTCTAGTCAATGTAATTAGAATGTTATGCTTTATAACCTAAATTTTAAACTCGTCCAGGTCAAGAAAGGGTTCACAAAACTCCATTCCGACCGTAGGTTATATGGACTTTACTATAAACCACAATGAGTGCGACAAAAGTGGAGATTACACAGACAAAAATCTGAAAAGATGTTGTCTTTAAACTCAGTTCAAAATATCTTTGTAAAAGCACCTCGTCGGTGAGCTACTTGTCTTTTTATGTCATGACCGTAAGTTGAATAGAACTGATGATCTAGACATTAACATCAAACACAGACAACCGACGGATATCATTGTATAAAAATCACAGATGTTCAAACTGTTTTTCTCTTTTTATCTTAAGAAAATTTAAGGTTTGGCTCAGTTAAACAAAGTTTTTCTCATTGAAAAATTATCAATGCGAGTTGATGAAAAAAAATCTAGGTTGAACCTATTGTTGTATTAAAGCATAACATTAAAATTACACTGCCCAGAGTAATCGTTCTTTCCTGTCAGCATACATAAGAGAGTACTTAGTTTCCCTACGCAACTTTTCCTTATCGAAAAGTGAGTAGAATCATCCGTATGACAATTAAAAGTTTAATCCGCCCCGCCATCTTATGTCACGAATCGAACAATTAGACGGCTCCATTATTCAGGAAAAAAAAAACGTTTTAGAAGAAGGGACTGACTGTGTCCTAGATCAGAAATGTTGATTTACCGGTTTGATATCTATAGGCGATATTGAATAGTATAGATTTACTGATGACGAGAGAGAGAGAGAGAGAGAGAGAGAGAGAGAGAGAGAGAGAGAGAGAGAGAGAGAGAGAGAGAGAGAGAGAGAGAGAGAGAGAGAGAGAGAGAGAGAGAGAGAGAGAGAGAGAGAGAGAGAGAGAGAGAGAGAGAGAGAGAGAGAGAGAGAGAGAGAGAGTCTTCCAGTTAAATCTGTTTCAATGCATATTTTGTCCTCAAATGATACAATCCTTTAGTATTTAGCTCTTCGTTTTTTCAACGATTGAAGTTTGACAGGTTCGGAATAAAAACAAACATATATTCCAGATCGACAGATAAACAAATAAGTAGACAGAAAAATAAACAAACAGATGAGTACCTAGATTAACAGATAGTTAAAGAGGTAAACCACCGTTCTTTTAAGTTCTGACTCAGAAGATCAACAATACAGATGCAAAGGTTATACAGTTCAATTCAAAACGTACCAATTGCAGTCCCTAACTGGGTTTGCAAACGCAAGACGCTTCACATTCTAAAATTTGTCGATACAGAACATATTACGCTGAGGCTGGATTATGTTTCAGACATTTTATATCAAGTTTAGTTCCAGTTGCTATCTTATTTTTTTTGTTGATATTTGATTACTTGAGATCTTGTTTTTGAAATATTATCTGAAATTAGATCAAAGGTGAATCTGCAGAATGTGTTTCAGAAATCGAGATCACTTGACAGATTGGGAAATCGATTATTGCGTAATACCGCTGAATAAACAAATGCTTTAGAACTTTTGTTCGATGTGATATACCTGATTAGGTTACGATCAAGCTCTGTGGTCAGAGGAACAATAATTTGACTGTTCCCCAAATAAGCTTGCTTAAAATGTAATATTACTTCACTTTGAGTAAAATGTTGTTTTTTATTTACAATAAATTTGACATATCTTCTGTCTTGACATTTGTCTGGATGAATCAAATCAAGTTTTGTTTACAGACGTCATTTATTCAATGGAAGTAAACCTGATATTCGTGATCATCTAAAGTGTTTAGACATTTAACAGTGTGTCACGTAATCAGGGAACATATTGATTGGAACATATACATACCAAAAAACAAACAAAAAAGGAACAATAATTTGACTGTTCTCCAAATAAAAAAAACACACACACACACACACACAAAACAAAAACAAAAAAACAAAAAACAAACAAAATTAAAAACGAAAATTCATGAAACAATGAAGAGTGTAGAATTACAATTTGCATAGAACATAATAAATGTCATATTCCTGCGATATGTGACAAGTGTGAAAAAAGGAAGTGTGAAATGTGAAAATAGTCATTTGAACGATGGATATTTGCAGAAAACGGCTTGTTTTTTCAAACAAATGTTACCGCTTGTAGTGGTCTAGTGGTAGAGCGTTCGACTCCCAAGCGGAAGGTCTCAGATTTGATTACCGGTACCGGGTCATACGATCGGTTTTATGAACAACAAAAACAGTTCTGATTGTTCCTTCGCCAAACGCTCGTCATAAGAAGTGAAAGTCACGGGTCTTTCGGTTGAGACTGAAAACCGATGTTCCGTGTCACTGCAGGCGTGGCACGTAAAATAAATATCACTGCATTGGCGTCAGTCCATAGTACAGGTCAAAATTTGTGGAACTTCATCTTAAACTGGTGACATCTCAATATAAGTGAAAAATACTAGACAATTACAAAGAAACAAAACAAAAACAAAGAAAAAAGAAAAATGTCTCATGCTGTAAAGCTGAAACAAATATAAGAACAAAATATTGGGCCGGTCAGGCTCATTCGGTAGCGCGCTCGATTCTTGGTCGTGAGGTCGTGAGTTCGAGTCCAGCCAGCGACAGGTCGGATTCCTGTCCTTCGGATGAGACAGAGAAACCTAGTTCCTGTGACACAGTAAGTGTCGACACGTTTAAGAACCCTCACTGTTCAATGGCCGTAAGTGCCGAGCATAGGCAAAACTTTGAAGCCCTTCACCGGCATTTGATGACGTCTCCTTATGAGTGAAAGATTCTTGAGTGGGGTGTTAAACAACAATACCACACAAAAAAAAACCCCAAACCCCCCCCCCAAAAAAAAAAACCAGAACCATATATTCATGATGATTCCTATTCAATTAGTTTTCGAATCGTCTCTCTTTCTAAAACCGTAATTTTCTTCCATTTGAAAAATTATTATCAATGTTCTCAGGTACGTCTATCGATATCTAAGCGTAAAAAATCAATCACGGAGTATTAAATCAAGTTTATCAGAAAATGTGAAACAATTTTGACCATTTTTGTGAATTGTGTCAAATATCTTTTTTCTAATTGAATTAATCCTGAAACCACAATCGTTCATTCGATCATAGAATTTGAATCCCTTTAGTACGAACTAATAATGTGTCGAACCCAGGCTGTCATATGATAATCTTATTAGATTATTTTAACTATTGATAACATTAGACTCATTGGACTAGATTAATTTCGTTAGTTTTTGCTAGTTTCACATAGTTTTGTTTATTTTGCTTGTGATTTCATTTTTTCGGTAGTTTAGTTTTACAGTCTACAGGTCGTCATATATATATATATATATATATATATATATATATATATATATATATATATATATATATATATATATATATATATATATATATATATGCACCCAATTATACTGAACCGTGTTACATTTGAATTTCGCTTTATTTCAAATGAGATCCATATGAATATAAGTTCCTCTTTCTCTATGGTATTAGATATACGCCTGAACCCTTCTATTTCATTCTGTATTTATTTGTCTCCCTTCTATCTTATTGTACTTCTACATTTTTCTCCTCTATATCCATTTGAATCCAAGCTCCAATGTTCCTAAAACATTGACTCTACGCCTATTTTATCCTTTCCATTTTGTATCTATTTGTCTCTTCTTTTCCTACTGTACTTGTACATAATCGTTCTCCTCTATATCCATTTGAATCTAAACACGTCTCTTTCCTATAGTATTTGATGTACTCTTATCCCCTTGTATTTCATTTTGTATCAAATTGTCTCCCTTTCTTCTGTTATACTAGAGGTACATCCTTTTCTCCAAGTACTTTTTAATTTAAGCTCTCCTCTTTCCTATAGTATTTGTTGCACGCCTATCCCATTTTATTTCATTTTATATTCACATGTCTCATTATTGTCCATGACTTACCTATCACCTCCGTTATCAACATATTTTGTGTCATATTGTTTTTATCCTTTGCATATTAAAAAAAAGAGTCGGTAATGATTTACAATTAGGGCACTGCTTCATTCAATTTTTTTAAATAGTAGAAAAAAATGCGTCGTTTACAAACACATATTTTCATTCATGTCTGGATGTATTTTGTTGGTGACAAAGTAGATTATCATTTACCGCCCACCTCACACAGCATCCATCATGAGAGACTTACGTGTTTTGTTGTCCTTATGTCAATTGTGGTATTACGTCCTTAAGTACGTAGGTTTTTAGAAAATCCATACTCGAACTCCTGCATCTTGACGTTCTTTCGTAAGGACATTTGTTAAAGTATGTAGTCTGCTCGAAGATTAGGCAAGAATCCAACTATACATTAGTGCAACAATACGAGTAATCTTATTAAACCTACTGCCAAATCTGTTATGCATAGGTTCTATCCTGCGAAAAGAAACCTGTCTGGTATTAAATTATACCTAGTTGTCAATAAAACTATTATATAACGGACGCACGAGTTATTTCTGTTATAATAATCGAGGAAATGTTGTAGTTATTTCCAAATATAGAAATCAAATGAACATAACGGTCATACGAAGTGTAATCAACATATACATTTACAACTATTTTACAAACCCACCATGTCTCAAAATTTTGATGTCCAGTACAAATATCGTGTAATTCGTGTAATTTTAATCATGCAATTTAGATATATACATTGTATATGTTTATGTAATGTAAACAACCTTAACGTGTCTGGTCGTGAAGCTGTCGGATATTAATCGGTGATCGCAGAAAATATGATTTTGATAGTCCAGTTTTCCAGAGCTCTTAGTTTTTTGTTTGGCAAAACAAGTGAGATACAATACGGATCATTTAGGATAATATGACTCATCATGTTAATACTGCTATTTTGATGGACTGAAAAGGATAATTCAGAAAGTGTAAAGATTTCTGAAAATCAGGTAAAACTTCAGATATTACGCAAACTTGTACACTAGTATACACATACACTCCCCACATCAGTCAGAGAGAGAGAGAGAGAGAGAGAGAGAGAGAGAGAGAGAGAGAGAGAGAGAGAGAGAGAGAGAGAGAGAGAGAAAGAGAGAGAGAGTTTATGCATATCAAAATATATAAAACGTTACCCTTTATAAAATGTAAAAAATAATTGAAAATGTTGTCAAATGATTTTGTTTATTGGTGACAGTAAAACATTTCTAAGTGCTAAATTCATTTATCCCCCATTTTGTCGGGTCTTTCAACTTGATCACAATACCCTAAATGTGAGATATTACATAACGATATCATTTATAGGTTTTTAAACACTTGAAAAGGTCAATGACTGTCTACAAATTTTGAATGCCTTTTCGAAAAATATACACGGTATAAATTGTATCAGGTCTTTTCCTCACGATCAAATAAAATCATGTTCAATTCAGTTCGAATTAGAATTTCAAATTTTAAATCTGACTTTTCTTGTAAGACGCTTTTGATTGTATATCATCAACCTCATTTATTACTGAGCTGTTGCATCGGATCAGCAGCGCAGCGTTCCTCGCGCATGTAATTAGTTTAGGTTGAAATACTGGTGGTTAAACCGGTGTCGTCGGCAAATTCTATCATGATGTTGATAAGAAAATTTTAAAAACTATAGCAAATATTGTCAAATTGTTAACCATAATTGAACTCACCCTAGCCCTCAGTAATAAAATAATAGAATCCACCTCCAATTTGAGTTCCAGGTAGAAAAATATTAGTCGGTAAGTCCCAACCCAAGACTTACTCTTTTTATCTGGAATTCAGATTGGTGCTTATTTTTTGGCAAATTGAAATCTAGTTAGTTTACGTACAAATTAGGTTGACTTATTTCGTAGCCGCATCACTCACCATTTGCTCATCTCTGAAACGCAAATAAACATAAACGCACAATATCTACATATATACATTTATTTCCTTTCAAACATATTGGGTAAGATTTTTGTGTAACTGACAATGAAATCAAAACTCAAAATCATCCTTACAATGAAAACTATCAACACGAAATTCTCCACAATCTGCCATGTTTACAAACAATGCAGACGAAACGTGTAGGGATACTGAAAGTGTTCTGGATCGGCAGTTTCGAATAGAGTTTTGCATTACTGGTAACTGGTAACTATAGGTGCGAGAAATCATTATACCATGGTTGAATATTGAGAAAACTAAATTATTGAATGGAACCAAAATGTTAAAAACAAACAATCATCCTAGGAAATATACAAAACATGACCCGATCTTCGATATAAATACATGTAAAAACATTATTCATTTATAACAATTAACAAACAAGTTAAATAAACATATGTAAAGGTCTCTTGTTGGTTCTAATGCTGGCTCGAGGGAGGTGTTTGTTTTGGCATACCCGACCAATCGACCGCCATACCATCTTACATACTCCCTTGTCGAATTAGACTACCGGAATACCTTTGATAGAATATTATACTAAAATATTTCATGTTTATTGAGTAGTAAAGTCTGTTTGAGAAACCCTTCTGTTTTAATTCATCGATATGCACTGCTAATATTACTAATCTTGTACTACACATCTCATTATATTAATAAGATTATCCTATAGCTTTACAGAAGAATATAAACATGTAGTAACGTTAGCACGTCAAAGAATGCAGAAAATGATATTCTAATGGTGTATGGATTATTATAAAGACGCCGAAATGGTCAGTCAAATAATCTTTCTTTCTTTCTTTCTATCTATCTAATCTATCTATCTATCTATCTATCTATCTATCTATCTATCTATCTATCTATCTGTCTGTCTGTCTGTCTGTCTGTCTATCTATCTATCTATCTATCTATCTATCTATCTATCTATCTATCTATCTATCCATCCATTTATCTGTCTGTCTGTCTGTCTATCTATCTATCTCTCTCTCTCTCTCTATCTATCTATTTATCTATCTATCAATCTATCTATCGTAATCACTTGTAGTGTTCATAAACTTATGTGATGTCAAAAAGTAATTTATGGCATATAACCTACAAATATTAACCCATTAATTGGACATTGCCATTTGTTTCAGAGTAACCTAACGGTATAGTTTCGATCTCTTAAACAAATATAAGAATCACTTTCGAAACCATCAAATCTGACATTATGACGCTACTAGTATACCTGTAACATTCTCCCCTGCTTATTTTCGCCCTTTCACGTCAGAAAACATATTCAACCCGTCTTAAATTCGCCTTACGTTACCAGTCTCATGATTGGCATGTTGTTTTGTGCTTCAATTATTTACCTTCAAAATTTTGCTTTCATTTTGAATTCGCCCTCTCACCTAAGGGCGAAAAGAGCGAAAATTAACGGGAGCGAAAATGATCCAAGTATACAATATATAACGTAGTACCACAAATCGGTTCATAAGACTTTAAAACTTAAAGTAACTCTATCCATGCTGTATACCTGTATACTATCATGTCTATTCTCCTGGTTGACATTCATTCTGTTCTTCAATAACTCATAAAAGTAACACATGTGTAATGTTTGATCTCGCACAAATTCTGAACTGACTCATGAAATATCCGATGAAGTGTTTAAGATATATTGCAAAATCATTGAAGAAAAACGTGTCAGAGACAATTGAAAGACATCCCTGTCAAATAAGAATGATGACAAGGAAAAATGTGAAATTGATAAAGAAACTGATATCGATGTGAAACCTGTTGTCTGACCTTGAGACTTAAACGCCGAATCAATATCACTTTGTTCAAAGATTTGGAAACAATGGTACATCTGTAAATGACGTTTTCCTGCAAATGAATATGTCTTAATATTATATCGTTTTGTCTATCTATTGTGTAACATGTGTACGTCCTGATTATTAGGATAACAATAGTCAATACACATTTCCGTATAATGATATAGTATACAAGACCATATCTTATTCAGTTTCTCAGTTTTTAAGGCACATTTTTAGGACATGCTCCCGTGTTACGAAGGACTTAGCACGCTAAAGAACCCTCACTGCATAAACATCAGTCCATAGCACAAGTCAAAATTTGTAGAACTTCGCCTTACATTGACATCTCGATATAAGTAAAAATTATTGTTGTAAGTAAAATTTAAGAAATACCAATTAATAATCAAAACTTAAGTCCATTATAACACGACGAATTAGATGTGCAAATGGTCTCAACATGAAGAACAATTACGAATCCCAAACGGGATAAGACCAGGTGTCCGAAAGGAGTCAGCGTCTTCTG
Source organism: Atrina japonica (assembly GCA_030159075.1). Lineage (NCBI taxonomy): Eukaryota > Metazoa > Mollusca > Bivalvia > Pterioida > Pinnidae > Atrina > Atrina japonica. The sequence goes on along the minus strand of BROG01000213.1, from coordinate 853,894 downwards.
CTGGCTAGTAAATCAACAATCAAACAAACGAAGAAAGTTTTTTATAAAATACACCCTTGGGACTTCTACGGTGGAGGGGGGCTAGACACCAAGGAATATTAATCCAAGGATTGTGATGTTTCTACCTTTTCCATCAAAGGGGGCATCATTAATTATCTCCGAGCTTCTAATGATACACTTGCGTATTCCCACCGACATTATATATATTCATTGCTTAGAATACTTTCGATTCGCTAAATACAGATAGTGACAAGGATTTTATCCCATTTATTTTTATTTGAATTTTTGTGTGCGGACTCACGGCAGATGTGACTGGTCAATAGGAGATGCTTACTTCTCCGTAGCACCTGATTTCACCCCGTAGGTCCGTGTTTGTTAAATGTACACCAAATTTGTATATAGATCTACCGTCTGTTGAATCTCATGACGGTTAATACTTTTGGTATCTGTGATTTTTATATTCATTAGACTTTGTGAATTGACAAATGAATTTATATTGCAAGTCTGTACATGTAAACAATATGTAAAGCGTGTGGATTATAGCAGCTTTGATAGAGCCAAATTAGAACATTATTCTGCACGCAGATGTTTTCTGTCTTTTCACTGCCAGCAGCAGACGACGTTATCCAGACTAATACAATGACAAAGTGAAGTGGTAATGCAATAATGAAATCAAGTCATTTTAGTCTCCTCTTCACACGTTTTGGTATATACATGCAGCTTTGAAGTGTGATGGTTTCAATGAAAATGTTACACGGATACATACATTTGATTTGAGAAAGGGTTTGATTCAGCACAGATATGGTTTTCAATGGAAGTAGGTCAGGACTATTGATGCGATATATATTGTGTATAAATGTATTCTATGTTTTGACAGAAAACTGGGTTGGATTTTGGTTTCTGGTTTAAAATATCATGGTTGGAAATTAGATTCTTTAGGTTTGCAGTTTTGCATAACTGACAGATTTGTGTTTTCAAAAAACTGACATAGTAGAACTTGCTGTGTACTCCTGTTTAAACTGGAATTATTGTATATTTGGTATATATGTTTTACAGTACCTGAAACATTGCCTAATTTTTATTAAAGCACTTTTCAAAATTTTATCAAACCATTCACCAGTCCCATTAGTGCTGCCTCTCTGCCGTCATCTTTGCATGCTTTGGACTGCATGTAGGCCTAAACCATTGAAACCACCTCCAGAGGTAGTTTTCAGAACTATTTTGAAACTGTTAATAATAAATGAGAAAACAGAATCTAGTTTCAAACCAGTTTGATGCAATAAATGGGAGTTTACTAAACTATCTACAGACAAGACCAAGACCAGTTTATAGACCATAAATCCACCCTAGGTTGTTATATTCATTATGAAAACCAACTGTAACGATCTTTTCTTTTATATAAAAAAACACATTGCGATTTTTCGAGATATCCCTAATTTTCCGTTCATTATTAGCTTTAACTTGGTTTTATATGCAATAGATTATGATCTAGATCAAAGAACTAATAGCACACTTGGAGGTCGAATGTATAACAAACTGTCACAGGTGTGTGTGTGTGTGTGTGTGTGTGTGTGTGTGTGTGTGTGTGTGTGTGTGTGTGTGTGTGTGTGCTTTTACACGATAGAATCATTTCATTTCAAATCTTCATGCTTTTTGGAACTCTTTTTAATTGGAAAGTTGACACCCATCACTCACAAATCCATTTATTTTGCATTTACAGTTCAGACTTTAAAAACATTTCAAAATTCTAATACCTGACTGGGAGTACATTAATCAAAATTTCTGTTTGAATGATGTGTTGATAGAGTGGGAAAATACATTCAGGTAGGTTGAAGGACAGATTTAAAGGTTTCATAAATGTTTTATCTTTACCTTTAGTTTGTTTTCTATCATAAAATGCTTATATTAATGGTAAAAAATCGTTTATTGCATGTTTCCAAAACTTTATCACGAATTTTAAAGACACATTGGGGTGAAAGAGAGCTACATGTATTTCGTTAAGGACGTGCTTCAAGTTCCTTACAAAAACTAAATATACTGTCTTACTAGAAATCTTCGTTCTGTTTATTTTCGCCTTTTTACGGCAGGGCACATATTCATTCCGTATTGAATGTACCCTAAATCACCATAGATTCAGGTTACATGTATGACATATACAATCGTGCTTCAGTTATTTAGCTTAAGAATTTCGCTTCCATTTTAATTTCTCCCTCTCATCTAAGGGTTATAATGGCGAAGATTCCAGGTAAACATTATATAATACCAATGTAAAAAAAAGCGGATTGCTTTATTTCTAAAGTATATTACAGTTAATATGTTAATGATTTTAATACGTACTATCACACGTTTTCTGTTCATATGCTTGTGATTGATAACACACACAGTATGGTATAGGTCTACCAAGGTCAATTGGTTCATGTTTACAAACACGGCGTGTTTAAATTATATCATAGAAAGGCTTCTTGTTGACACACAATTACCCAAGCTTCAGTAAATGCATAGCATCCGTTCAAGGCAATACGTTTTATTTGTACAACCTATTTTTGTAGAATAGACCGTATTGTTTTGGTTTTTGACAGAACCCGGATGTGCCAGTTTACCTTAGTAGACCTTTACAAACTATCTGTCTATTACCCTCATTGCACGTTCCAGTAATATTGATATGGCTTGAACTATTTGCACTTATTCATTGGTGCACTGTGATGTCATCGGATATTGCAAATGGGAGAGCATTCTTTTAAGTGCATAATTAATAGTTTAACAATTTTTCTGCCTATTATCACATATAATCAACCTTGATGACGCCTACAACACTAGATGTGGTTCATGTACATACACAGTACGGCCTTTAATCGATACATTGTTTGATATTTCTCTAATGTTAGTATGTAAGTATTGATATTTTTTTTCATATCATTTCCAGCGTCTAATAATCATGTTTGTAAGGACACATCCCTTTTGTCAATAGTTCTGTTTTGTACCATCCACATAATTAGCGGGTTCGGAGTGAACTTTTGATTATCATACGGATGCTTCTATTTATTTTTCAATTAAAGCCACATTCCGAGGAGTAATGTTCATAAACAAATTTTTCTGTACTCTGTTAATGCATATTCGTATTTTTAAAGTCCTATTCCAGCTAATTAGTTAATTAATCGTGGAAAACACCGAACTCATTGATCTATTTATAAACGGTAAGGTGTTGCCGGTCAGTGGTGACGCTCTACTGGGCGTGTTCGTTTAACTATCCAGGACAATCCAGACAAGTGTAACTCCAATCAAATGCTCCGGAACATTGTCCTGGACAAGAAATTTAGTCTTAAACTTACGTGAATTATGTAAATTTTATCGACATCTTTGAAATAACTACTTCCTGCCTTGGTACATTCGATTGTAACATGTTATGAGACTGTACCGGAACACTACTCTCTTGGTGAATCGAGTACACCCTTTATATCACACGTTCACCGAGGTAAATTTAAGAATTCGTATGGAATTCCCCTAATAACTCCATTAATTTATCGAAACTTTTGATTTTTTTTTACATTTTCGTCTGTGGTGGTTTTCTAATGAAAATGTAAAAAATTACAATAACGTCCCCGGAATGTGTGTAATGTGTTGTATTCCACCTGGATACTCGTAGGTAGGGTGATAAGTAGGAACGATAACTCTTGTCATGGTAGTTTTACGGTACTTATGTTTTACAACCTAAAATCTAAACTCGACTGACTAAAGTAAGGGTTCACAAATCTCCACCCGGCAGGTAATATGGTTTTGACTATAGTTAAAGTTGGTTAAAAGACATTATTTTGCTGACGTCCTAAAATATGGGCCCTAATGTAGTATAGGTAAAGTCTCAGAAAGAATTCATTATTTTTGTTATAAATTTATTTGCTGATTCACGACGGGGATCCACGACACCTGCTCTCACTTCTACATTTCCCAGATATCCAAGTTTTTCCAATGCTCACCATATTCGTATACGACCCTCTGAGTTCCTAACGGTTCCTAACACCTTAGGATATTTTCTCCTATATCACTGACGATTAGTATTGGAACAAAAAGTAGAAGCTTGTTTTATTTGTAGAGATTCAAATCTTGATTTTTAAATCATTGATATATTTTTTAAATATGATGTTCTGATATATACAAATCTTAACCTTAATTAACAATTACTACGGTCATACTAATAAAAGGATAACAATAACATTCCTTGCGGACATTTTTCGGATCAACATTGGCCTTTCGAACTTTTTATTATCAATAACGGATTTCATGAAATATCCTACTCCATTATTTTATTTGTTGTGTTATTGGATCAATGACTTTGTCCTTTTCATTGTTTTGACCGGTTGAATATCTAGGGCTATCAGGGGTAAACAAAATCGAATCATTTTCCCAGCATGCTCTAAATTTTCACAATTGATGCAAACTAATAGAAGGTCACAATTTCACTTTAAATAATGATAGAACTTATGATAGAACTTAAATACATGGTAAAATTGCTTTTTAAGAGTATGTTGATAACAAAACATACGTAGGAACGCATATAGAATATCAGATAGTTAAAAATATATACCATTGATTGAGTTAGCAAGATTATGATTTCCCGAGACCAAATCTATTTCCCCGAGGTGAAGTCGATGGGAATAGGACTGATCAAGGGACACCAGACTCTTACTAACTCCCTCAGTGGTATACTGTGACTGTTTTATTATACCGAAACAAACATTAGACTCAGGGTGAAAGTTTTGTTTCTGTTTTCGCTACTGCGAGAGTCTTTTAAATTATTCGTTAATCTTTTTTGGCGTCGAGCGTTGCCGTTATGATAATTTGTTATACTTGTCGGGTGGTCGGTGACTCTCGTGTTAGAAATGCTCTGATTGGCTGGACGTAGAAGGCCCTACTCACGGGGAAATATTGTCCCCACTAACGCATCCTTTTACAGGGAAATAGTAATTTGCAGCGGATTATAGGGAATTAGAAAGTTTTAATGATTGACTTTTACATAAATAAAATCGGTAGAGGTAGAGGTAAAATAAAAACACATAAATACATAAAAACATCCATCCTAAAATACATACATGCATAATTATATCTTTACATTCTTTAACTGACATGCGCATTAGAGATTAAAATCTTAATGTGTTGACCTCTCGAGCGAATATTTAAAAACAAACATTAAAAAAAGTACAATTTTCCATTCATTTACTAACATCTTGATTCAATATCACCGCCTTAAGTGTTATATGTCTGTCTAGAGATGGTCACTCGTTTGAATGAAGACAGTTTCAATATTGCTGTGAGGAAAAAAAACACAAAATAGGCAAAGCTATTGATAACCTTCAATAATTTCCATCATTGGATAATTTTCATAGTATGATCTATGGATATAGATTCTTTAAATTATCTGGATATATCTTGATGTCGTATACCTTTGTCACATACTAAACAAAATAGGAATCAGCAAAGCTGTAAATAACACTAAATACAAAATTATCAGGATCGGAATCAAAATGACCATTTTTCTTATTATCTGACTGGTTCATCAATTCAAGTAGAGATGGAGTTAAGTTTTTGTCCGTTGATGTCAATAAGTTATAACCGATGTTGAAGATTCAGTCATCACATTGGAGATACTTTCATCTCGTGTTTACGTATCTTTTATTTTCTTTCTATTTCACTTTCATTTAGAGCTGAATAATGAAAAACAGCATTTGAATTTTCGTTATCACTATCCGAATTCTATAATATGTTTCCTTTATGATATTTTCACCAGTTAATTCAAATTTCCATGCCCAAATAACATTTATGAGGTTAACCTAGTTTTTGTCCAGTTTTCTTTAAACTTGCATTATAATGACGGAGAAAACCAGATGTAACTGAGATAAGCAAAATTTAACTGATGATTAATATTGTTTCGGAATGTCAAATAAAAACACAGCTCATTCAGTCGTGGCGATATCCAATTATCCAATTATCGAAAAGAACATGCCACTCAGATATTCAGGGTTTAGAGGGTTAAGGCTATTTAAAATGAGTGATATCAAGATGTCTATAAATATATAATTTTTTTTTATCAGAAATTGATTACTTGTAAAGTTCAACATACATACATTGGGCATTCGGCTTTCCCACAGTTAATTTGACACATTTTAGTAGTAATATCTCACAATCACCCGCATATGGAGTTTAAATTTCACAGATAATGCAAGGGCGTGTTCAACATATGAACATTACATATGCAGAGGTAAACTAATCACTGACAAATTATTGAAACAGGAATATCGAAAACCGCGTTTGATGTCAACGTTCCGCAAATTTTACGGTCGGTATAATAGTCTTGTTTGCGACTACTCTGTTTCACTAAGTGAAATGTTGAATTACCTGTTCGATGGCGGTTGTTGAGACGCATGTACCAATTATGACGAGGATTCGTTCCCCACGTATTTCTTTTAATTTGACTATGGACTCACGGCGGATGTGACCGGTCGACAAGGGATGCTTACTCCTCCATGGTACCTGATCCCACTTCTTGATTTCAAGAGGTCCGTGTTTGTTCATTTTAAACCAGATCTGTACCTATATCCTGGACATCCTCATAATTGATACATTGGTATCTGAGACTTTTTATATTCCAAAAATGTAATGCAGATGGTCTTATTTTCCTAAAATGCAGTTTCCAATTACATACATCTTGCAGGTCTAATATATATGTACGGGGGTTAGTGTAATAAAAATAATATGATATACTAATTAAGGTAAGACGCACGCGGAGAGAGAGAGAGAGAGAGAGAGAGAGAGAGAGAGAGAGAGAGAGAGAGAGAGAGAGAGAGAGAGAGAGAGAGAGAGAGAGAGAGAGAGAGAGAGAGAGAGAGAGAGAGAGAGAGAGAGAGAGAGAGAGAGAGAGAGTTAACGTAGAATTATATTATATGGGCGAGGGCGATGCAATTACGTCTTTAGATAACGACATGTTACCTTATTTTTGTAATTAGTGTAACAGTCTAAGGTAAAATGAAAATTGCAAGTCCATTAATCATTTAACAGTCTAAATGAGAAAATCCAGCTTACATATATGGAGTACTAAAACATGTTTTCTAGTTCTGCAGTCTATGATACATTAGGGAAAGATATATAAACTTCACCATGATATTGGTTTTGACAAGTAGACATACCACACAATAAAATATTCTATTCACGGAGTGCTTGTTAAAAATAAAAAAAAAGAACTTATTCTCACGGCTATCACTTATTGAGGTATTGGTATAGGTCTACCAACTTATTATTTACAACTAAATGTTCAGCATATGTTCAGCGGTAATCTCATAGATAAATAAACTTAACTCTAAAATGTTTGTATGACAATCATTTTAGAGTCAAGTTTATTTATTTCATACTTTCTTTCAAAAGGATATATTAGACATAATATCAACTGGTGAACTTTTTGTCCTCGAGAAACGTTGATTCTTAAAAAATACTGGTGAAATCTTCTTGACAGGGACGATCGTTCTGGCCCTCTTATTTTTTATTACAAAATAATAACTTCTGCTTATTATGCTTACAAAATTTGCAAACGCAAATACAACACTTGTTTACAATACATTTTTATTTTTTATTTCTACAAATACGATATCGTTTTAGTAGTCTGTCAAATAAACATTTATTAATATAATTTACACAATTTAAAAATCTTTATTCAATTCAATATTCCTCTTAATTCATGTTTATGCGACAGAAGATGAAACAGATAATAAAAGATCTACCAAGTTAAATTGACACATCCGGGTTCTTTCAAAAACCAAAACTATGCGATTTGTTTTCCAAAAATAGGTTGTACAGATAAATCATTTTACCTTATACTGATTCCAAGCATTATTGAAGTTCTAATATTTTTGTGTCCACAATTAGCTTGTCACCCCTTTAATGATTTAATTTAGACTCGTTGTGTTTGTAAACGTGTGTCAATTTACTTTGGTAGACCTATACTGGAATTTACAAGGTCTGTACAATAGTTAAAGTCGGTATCTTCATGTTGTTTCCAATTTACAGTCCCGTAGAAAGTCACGATGTTATGTTATGTAATATGCCGTTCATATTATGACAGATTTGGCATTCGTACACAAAGTTTGTTTGTCCATACTATATTGGCAAGTCTCGTAATGGACCCCTTCAAGGTGCTTTAAATTGTGTTAGCCTTTGACAGTGTCATGTACATGTCAGATGCTGGTCTTGCTGCATTAATCGACATAAAAGTAATTTTTACTTGAGAGATCGCGAACCGGAGCTGTATATTTTGAAGCCATGTGCCATCAGCGACACTGCTCAGTCTAACGTGAGTAAATATGTAATGCTTGACTGCATATAGTGTGTGTTTTAAACAATTAAGGTCAAAACAAATGCTCAAGGTGATCGTTTCTATCTGTAAGACTTCATCTGTTGATCTCGAATTTAATGTAAATATGTATTTCCAACAGGAAAAAGTGGTATCACACAATGCCAAGTAATAAACTCAAATGTGTTGCCAAATCCATCTAAGAATACCCACTGTAAAAAGGTGACTGTGTCAGCTTCCGAAAGGTTTAGATATTTAAAAGTGATAAAATCCGAGCGAAATATTACTTTATAACAAAATAATTAGCTGGTACCAAAATATCAGGTACTGGATTTACGTATACCCCCGGGTACTCAAACGCTCCACCAGCATGTATATAACTATATAAGCTTATACAGAGTGTAATAGAATAATATGACCCTCATATAGATAACGGTAATTTACGTTTTACGTTACGCTGACAAACGAGGTAAGGCAATAAAGTCATTGCTACCGAACTATCGCTAAAATTATCTTCAGATATGTATTATGGTAACAGGAATGAATGTCTTAGTACATCCAAATTTGTAGTGTTCAAAAAGGAAATAAATGTACTCAAAACCTATAATACGTCATATATATATATATATATATATAATATATATATATATATATATATATATATATATATATATATATATATATATATATATATATATATATATATATATATATATATATATATATATATAAGTTAGAGAATGAATATCATATAGCTTTATAATAATTGATTAAGAGTTTTTTGAACATATGAATTTTATAAAAATATCTTAAGTGACGCTGAATGTTACTACAAATATTACAGACATAATACCAAAGTTATAATGCTCAAGACGATCGTTTCTGTCAATTAGACTTCATCAGTTGGCTCAAATTAAAAATTGATTTTCTAAAGGGAAAGTGGTATCATACAAAGCCAAGTAGTAATGACGAATGAAATGCTTAAATATCGGTACGTGCAACAGTTCTTTAAATATAATTTGAAGACTAATTTCGATCATCAGAATTTCGACCACCGACCCAATTATCAAATTTTGTAAATTGTAGGGTAATATCACAGAGAAAACACTTAAAATTCGATCTGTATTAATAGCTATCAGATGACGTTCTCTTATTTAATATGTTTACATTTATATGTACACATTTATACTATTCGCATGCATGAGATATCTCGAGTCTATGAAAACCATTTAAATTTTATTTATAAAAAATGAGAGCAATTTTAGATAGTTTACAATAAATAAAGTATAAAGCGATAAAATCACGTTCACAGCAATATGTTATGATCATGAATTAATCATTTAATGCATATATATCGAATTGAGATTTGAACGTTGGGAATACCCAAATGCTTAAATGTATATATTAAATGTGCTCGTATATGAATTAAGAAAAAAGGAAAACTTTTGATGATAATGATAATAGCATTTTAACTGTCGCTAAATTTATATACTTAAATCTATCTGCAATCAATTTTCCAAAACTAATCGATTTTAAAATGAAATAGATGTTTGAGATATATGTAATATTTCTCTGGCTTGGTAGTTAAAGTATGTTTATGAATTGTCATAAAGAGTTCATGACAGAGTAAATTATTACTTTCAGAGCATTAACCAAATCAAGTTCTACTTAGGGCCTATCTAATCAGTGGTATATATTAGCTATCATGCCACCGAATGGTGGCAGTTTAATTGTTTCAAGGAATGTGTAGTGCACCACTTCAAAAAAAATAGTTCAAACTTCCGGTCTACAGTCGATATTCGTTCAACTGTCACACGTAAATGGTTGCACAGAAACGAAAATCGACAATGGGCCTGCAATAGGGATATTTGAAATAGGAGATTTCTTTCGAATGTGTAGCTTAAAGGGACATTAGAACTGGCTGTATTTACCAATAAAAAATTACTTCGATTTTTTCCACTTTAACTACTTGTATGTGATGTACAACAACAAATAAGAGCTATATGTATACCCAGGTGTAACAAAATCTTATATTTCTGTATATATTCTGAGAATATACGGTCAGATCCAGTGTGGTATTAATATACAAATGATAAGGTTGAATAAAAAAATTGCAATTAAAAAAGTGTCAAACCTGTGTTTCTCCATCAATTTTAACAAAATATATAGGAATTTAAAAAATGTTGGGCCTATCTCATCAGTGGTATATATTATTTATCAATCCACCGAATGGTGGCAGTTTAATTGTTCCAAGGAATGTGTAGTGTACCACTTCAAAAAATAGTTCAAACTTCCGGTCTACAGTCGATATTCGTTCAACTGTCACACGGAAATGGTTGCACAGAAACGAAAATCGACAATGGGCCTGCATTAGGGATATTTGAAATAGAAGATTTCTTTCAAATGTGCAGCTTAAAGGGACATTAGAACTGGCTGTATTTACCAAAAAAAAATTTATTTCGATTTTTTCCACTTTAACTACTTGTACGTGATGTACAATAACAAATAAGAACTATATGTATACCCAGGTGTAACAAAATCTTATATTTCTGTATATATTCTGAGAATATACGGTCAGATCCAGTGTGGTATTAATATACAAATGATAAGGTTGAATTAAAAAAAATGCAATTAAAAAGGTGTCAAACCTGTGTTTCTCAAGCAATTTTCACAAAATATATAGGAATTTAAGAATTTTGATGCTTGTGTATATTTCTTTTTGCTACTGTATAGGAATTTAAGAATTTTGATGCCTGTATATATTTCTTTTTGCTACTGTATAGGAATTTAAGAATTTTGATGCCTGTATATATTTCTTTTTGCTACTGTATTGGAATTTAAGAATGTTCATGCCTGTATATATTTCTTTTTGCTACTGTATAGGAATTTAAGAATGTTCATGCCTGTGTATATTTCTTTTTGCTACTGTATAGGAATTTAAGAATTTTCATGCCTGTATATATTTCTTTTTGCTACTGTATAGGAATATAAGAATTCCCATGCCTGTATATATTTCTTTTTGCTACTGTATAGGAATATAAGAATTCCCATGCCTGTATATATTTCTTTTTGCTACTGTATAGGAATATAAGAATGTTCATGCCTGTATATATTTCTTTTTGCTACTGTATAGGAATATAAGAATTCCCATGCCTGTATATATTTCTTTTTGCTACTGTATAGGAATATAAGAATTTTCATGCCTGTATATATTTCTTTTTGCTACTGTATAGGAATATAAGAATTCCCATGCCTGTATATTTCTTTTTGCTACTGTATAGGAATATAAGAATTCCCATGCCTGTATATATTTCTTTTTGCTACTGTATAGGAATATAAGAATTTTCATGCCTGTATATATTTCTTTTTGCTACTGTATAGGAATATAAGAATTTTCATGCCTGTATATATTTCTTTTTTGTCATTGTATATCAATCTAAGAAGTAAAGAAGAGGGAAAAAACAGCAAATGCCCCTTTAAAGATAATCAACAAAACAATAATTTACGATATCTACAGTTTCAACCCGACTTTAGACGGAGTCTGAGTTTATTGGAAATCGTTTTGTGATCACATTACTTCCTTTTAAAACTCGAAAAACTTCATCTGCATTTAGTGCAGCAAAGGGAATATCAAATTGAGTGAAAGATTGACAAAAAGAGAAGTAAATACAAATTGCAGTATTAAGTCACGTCAGCGCCAACGTTATGATGTCTTGACACGTATTTCAATATTAATGTTTCACTAATTGTCAACTGTTAATATCGCTCTATACATAGTCAATGAAAATGGTGAATAATTTACGTTTTGTGACCTTGTGTTGAATGCACGCTTAATTACACTTAATTATATATAAATGAATAATAGGGGTACAGTCATTTCAACTAGAGTAGGTAATTAAGGTACGTAATGTATACTGATAATATCAAGTATCACTACGGAATATATATCATTTTGTTGGTTTGTTTTGTCGATTTTATCTCTCTTTTCACTGAGCTTCAATCAAGGCAGAATGGCATTTTTTTTTTAAATCACGTATAATCATACAAATATTTTCATTTATTCAAAATGAAAATGTATTCGAAATTTGTCAAACGGTTTACTTATATTAGAGATGACAAGATATATAGTCTTAATTTTTTGTGGAGAAATAAAGGCTCAATGTCGAAATTGTAGATATACTCCAATAGAATGATCAAATAAATCTAAAAGATCAAGGTGCAATCTGTCAAAATTGTTTAAAAATTGTAAATAAGATGCATTTTGAAGTAAAACAGTTTTCTTTTTTACCTGAACTGGATACACGTGTACTGAATTATCAGCTTAAAGTTTTCTGCCGGAATCAAAAACACATTTTCGCATTTATAAGATAAATAAAAGTTATGTCTATAAAGAAATTCAGAAACATATTTTTGTAGAGTCCGTTACACATAAAAATAATAAATTTCGAAACAAAAACTAAACGTTGTGGGCCTATGTGTCATGAAAAGTAAACCGAGAATTATTTCAAAATATAGACTAAAGCCTTCACAACATCAACTTGAATCGAGTGAATGTAACGAAACAGATATATCTTGCAAAAATAAGATAAGTGAAAACAAATTTTAAATTATGTATGATTACAATAAACGGAAAATAATAGGCAATATGTATTCGAGACTACAACAGTCACGGCGGGATTCACGTAAGGATAAGGACACCGACTGAGGGAGCAGTGATTAGACAACGTAACCAGTAATTGACTTGGCAATAACCAATTATCTCGTACAGTAATTCAAAGCATTTCCCCAATATGATTCTCGTGAATCTATTCAATCTTATAGATGTAATGTGATTATGATACCGTTCCTCTTTCCCGTGCACGAAATTGTATTCAGATCACTTGCACTATTTTGTAGACTGCCGAGTAGGAATTCAGCTGAGATATTGGAAGCAATTTTTCGTTTCTAATCTCTGATATAAGTATGTTAGTTAGAGACAAAAGTTATAAAGGCAACCATCTCATGAATATTATATACGGAACAGGTGTCATTCTTCTTGTTTGTATTTGTCTGATAAGTATGTGTAATTAGTAGTAAAAATTGATGTTGATGGAGATTTCTGATAGTTAGTTCATTATTAAGGCCAAATCGTCACAAAGTTCAAAATTAAAAAAAAATGTCGAGCTTGAATACCGCCTAATATTTCTGGGCCCATGTCTCATGACATATTGACTTAATTCAAAATAAAATTTTGTTTTTGAATCAAAGCACTTTCCTTTATCATCGGTAATTGCTCCCTCTTTTCATCTCACATCATATTCATATCGGTTGATTGATACCGCAAATGGAATGTGAATTTCAACTTAAGACGTAAAGGCATTAAGCTCGCATAGGTGATCAACTTAACTGAACTTAGCGTTTCAAAAATAATGTCAGAATTGGATTGATAAATTTCCTTCAGCACTTGTCATGATCGCATTAATCTCGTTGATAGGAGTTTAACTTTCACCCATCAATCCGTAGCTAAATGACATACTCCATTTACCATACCAAGATACGTCGATTAATGACGATCTGGGTTCACCCAGAATACAAAAATATGTACACACGCGATATCAGGAGTTGGCCTGCATCATACACGGAAAACACACTAAATCCTCATTTATTAAATTATACCATAGAATTCTGCCACGATACTCTTATTTCAACTTTCCATATTTTTCATGGTCATTTTACATCGCGACAAAACTTTAAGTGGAGTGCCAACACTTTTGACCTGTGTTATGGACTGACGCCAATGCAATAAAGATTCTTTAACGCGTCACTCTTGTGATCACATGCGACCTCAGTTTCAAATGTCACCCGAAACACTTATATATGAAAGGCCGTTTTGGTCACAAACATGATGAACTTACGCGATGACAACTTTCACGCTAAAATTAACTTTTAACGCGTTAAATACTGTCCTTCGGATGCGACAGTAAAAACTGAGGTCCCATGTCACAGTAGGTGACGTTAAAGAACCATCACTGCTTAACGGCCGTAAGTGCCGAGCATAGGCCAAAATATGAAGCCCTTCACATGCATTTGGTGACGTCTCCATATTAGTGAAATATTCTTGAGTGGGACGTGAAACAAAAATAAACAAACAAGCGAGCACAATAATAATAACTACAGTGAAACTTGTATATAAAGACCCCCTTAGGACCAACGCAAAATCAATCTTTATGGCCAGGTGGTCTTTATATAAAGGTGGTCAGGTTTTAATACTAAAACAGGTTTTACTGTAAATGAAAAGTAAAATTCATAAACAGGAATCCTAATTGATGTCCACCGAGGTCGTTAGTCGCATGGCGATTGTTTACGAGATATTTTCATATTATGTCTTGCCTAAACGACCAGTAAATTAAAGAGATAAAATGGCTAACAACGGCATTTTTCTAATTTTCTTAGGTCGATGACAGATGTTTATAAACATTGTCTTATTTTATATATGTCAAATACATCATTGTGAATTACATGTTTCGAACCCATAGTGAAATATTAGTTGTAAAAGGATACCAAAGTATAAATCTTTAGGATGTCCAGGACACAGATACAAATCCGGCAAAATGGACAAACACGGACCTCTGGAAACCAATAGGTGGGATCAGGTGTCATGGAAGAATACGCGTCCCCTGTCAACCGGTCACCACCGCCGTGAGTCCACATTCAAGTCCAAATGAAATACGTGAGGAACGAGTCCTCGTCACAATTGGTACAGACGTCTCAACAACCGCCAACGAAAAGGCAACTCAACATTTCATCCAGTGAAACAGAGTAATTGCAAACAAGATTATTATACCGACCGTAAAATTTGCGGAACGTTGACATCAAACGCGGTTTTCGATATCCCTGTGTCATTAATTTGTCAGTGAGTAGTTTACATCTGTATATGAAACATTCATATGTCGAACGCGCTCTGGTATATCGGATCATTTGTGAAATGTAAACGCCATATGCGGGTGACTGTGGGATGTTACTCCTTAAAATGGAAAATTTACGATGGGAAAGCCGAAATCGTCGCGTTTGTCGTATATATAAGCTTAGTTTCCAATTTCCCGTCTGGATCTATAGTTGGTAAAAGTATGAAGCGTGTGTGCTTGATTCTGTTGTATCTTTAATTTCTAGTTCGCTGGGATATATATTGACATATGTATGAAAATTGTCATTATTAATTGACAAAACGTCGTCGATATATCTAAATGTCAAATTACAGGACACCGCTAACTTTTTCTTCTTTTGATTCAACAGTTTCTGAATGAAATCTGCTTCGTATGAATAAGGAACAGGTCGGCCAATAAAGGGGCACAATTGGTTCCCATATGAATGCCGACAGTTTGTTGAAAGACAACGCCTCCGAACATTACAAATATATTGTTTATTAGAAATTCCAGCATGTTCTATATCAACTTCAGTGTATTTATGTATAAAATCAGGGTGGTGTTTGACAAAATAAGTATCATGATAACCAATCACTACTTTAAATTTTCGGGTTCCACCCTGTCTGTGATGCTAAATGCCACTGTCCTAATTATCCTAATTATATACATGCAACTGTAGTTATGGATATCATACACTTGTTTTAGAAACGAGAATTAACCGAAAATATCTGAAATGATGTTTAGTAATTGTGACGAAGATTCCTCCCTCACCTATTCCATATGAATTTGACTCACAGCGGATGTGGAGTGCATACTCCTCCATGACAGACGGTCGCGAAGTCACCAAATTTACCCAGTACTCAAGATCAACTAAATCTTCAGGACATGCTCGTATATTGGCGGCATATAACTATAGTGATCAAAATTATTGCTCATTTGAAGAAAACTTGAGACATATGAAAATGTTGTTTTAGTAAGTACTGAAATTTGAGTACCGTACTCAACGTATTAATTCATTTCTACAGAAAATCATAAGTATGACGCAAAAACTTATATGTGAATAGTAAAATATAATAATATGCTTCCTAATCACTCAAACTCAAAAGTTTCACGAACGATAGTATAGTTAAAATAGTGAAATAAAAGATTAATATTGAGTAAATTTGGTGACTTCGGGAACAGATCCCGCCTCCTGATTTCCAGAGGTTCGTCCGTGTTTATCCATTTTTTATAAGATTTATACCTCTGTCCTGGACATCCGAAAGATTTATACTTTGGTTTCTGAGACTTTTTATATTGTAAGACATTCATGGATGGGGCAAAGTCATTATCTTGAACATAACGCTAGGATAATGCGATAGATATGGTAGCTAGTTAGATAGACAGATAGATAAATTTACAGACAGACAAAAATAGATAAATAGACAGATAGACAAGCATAGATAGATAGATGGATAGATAGAATCAGAATTAAAGAGACTGTGCAGACGTGTTGACGATGTTAACGGTATTGTGAGAGATCTGTCTTATCTTATTTTATGACTGGCTTTCGTAGGATTAATAATTTGTAAGGCGATGCTTCGCCTACAAATCGTGTAGGATCAATGTCATATTTTTATGATAAATCTTAACTACAAACTGGTGAAGGATCAATACTTTTATGACTCAATGACTTTGTAGATAACCGAATTGTGCATAAAATATTCCATACAGTTGACTTGTATATTGTTATTAATGGCATATTTCGACAATAATACTTAACAATACTGTGTGTTTTACTTTGGCAATTTAGTAGCATTTGTTAAAAACATTGTGTGTTTATGAGGAGAAGAATGCATGCCACCGGGAGATTTCATACACTTATCACTTTTTACCTCGAATTATCATGTAGGAATTTTCGATTAACATCAGAGAAATGGGCCCATTAATTTATTCGACTTATTGAAGTTCGTGTATATATATATATATATATATATATATATATATATATATATATATATATATATATATATATATATATATATATATATATATATATATATATTGTACATATACTGAAATTCCGTCTGCATATACTACACAATTTTTGCTATATTAAATGTATTATTTGGGTGTCATGTTGCATTTTATTGTTACAGGAAAACAACATAGAATATTATAAATATAATACCAAAGTTGACATTTTGAAAAGAAAAAGTCAAAACAAATACCCAACACCTCATTGGTTGAGCTGGGATAGAAAACAGAAAGTGGTATCATACAAGGACAAATACAACTATGTATTCCCAAATCCGTCTTAGAGTGACCATTGTTAAAAGATGACTTTCTTACCTTTTCAGGAGTTAAGAATTTTACAGGCTCTATCCATTACTTAAAAAATGAAATAAGCAGCTGGAATCATAATACCACTTACTGGGGGACTCAAAAGATCCACCAGCAGTGGTTACCATCATAAGAATTATGACGAGCACTTTTTCTAAAAGATTCTAAAATTGTAGATCAGGTTGCACAAACGTAGTATAATACTTTTTTCTGTAGGAAATGTTATCTTTTCATATCTTTTACCAATTTATGTTCTTTTTTCAAAGAATAGACTATTGTGTGCACTTTAAATGAGATTTAAGGGACCCCCTTGGCCAAGTGGTTAGAGCATCACACTTTAAACCACGACATGCATGAAGTCTCTCACTTCTGGTCAGCGCACAATCGACCCCCACTTGAACCTAAGCTGATTTTTTGTGAAACAATTTGCCAGTTTACTCGCGGAAGGTCGGTGTTTTTTTTTACACGGGTACATTGTAACGAAGTTCTCGCCTCCTTCATTAAAAACTGGCCGCCACCATATAACTGAAAAAACTGTTGAGTTTGGAGTAATACACTTTTCAAATATTCAAAAATAAATTTACAATTTCACAAGAAAATATCATTTTAATGTCTTTATAAATTATGCATTATCATTCCTATGTTTTTTTTTATAACATTTTGTTTTCATTTCACACAATAATTGTCATGTGTTGGAAGGCATTTTCCATATATCAACACATTTTCTTATGCACTATATTTATTTTTAAGACTTTTTGCATATGATTCACTGATTAATCTACAAAGGTCCAAGTCTAAATACAGTTCTGGTTACAGTAATTTGTGTTTTGTTTTCACCTAAAATCCAAAGAAATAATTCCTCCTTGCTCCCATAGAAACAGACTACTCCTGTTTCGTTAATAAACTGGTCGATTTTATTTCATCATTAAACTGTTAAAATTGAATATCAAAATCCCAAGTGTGTTAAAATTTCTTTCTGATTGATTTCTTATGATTGATTTAATCTAAACCCAGCAAGGATCCAATTGTTACTAATCTATCTTAACATTAAAAATAATATCATTCACATCGGATTCGATCTTTGGAAAAGTGGTTTGATAGTTTTTAGAAAAAAACTGAAAACAATAGATAAATATCCTGGAGAGATTGCGATTTAAATATAGTCTTTGATTTCCGAGTAAACATCACAATTCCTCAACGTGCAGATGTTAAATATGAAATATTTGATTATATCAGTGATTGCATCATTTTACAAAATGCAATTCAAAAATCGTATGACAGAAAAAAGAGACGAGTCTAAGATCCTTTGTAAGTTTCTTGCAGTAGACTTATTGTTAGTTCCTTACAGAAGACTCTTTGTAAGTTCCTTTTACTAGACGCTTTATAGATTCCTTGCACTAAATGATATTGAAGTTTCTAACAGTAGACGCTTTGTAAATTCTTTACACGTGGTCCTATTTAAGTTCCTTACATTAAACGCTTTGTAAGCTCCTTACACAAAGTGCTATGGATGTTCGAAACAGCAAATGCTTTGTAAGTCCTTTACACGTAGTCCTATGTAAGTTTCTTACAGTAAACGATTTGTTAGTTTTTGACACTTTATGAGTTCCTTACACAAGATGCTTTGCAGATTCCTTGCACTTAACGCTTTGTAAGTGCCTTACACGAAGTGCTATGTAAGTTTCTTACAGTAGACGTTTTGTAAGTGCCTTACACGAAGTTCCTTTCACTAGACGCTTTGTAGATTTCTTGCACTAAATGCTATTAATGTTCCTGACAGTAGACGCTTTGTAAGTCATTTACACGCAGTCTTATGGAAGTTCCTTTCACTTGACGCTTTTGCAAGTTCCTTACACAAAGTGCTTTACACGTAGTCTTATATACGTTCGCTTTGTAGATTTCTTGTACTAAATGCTATTGCAGTTTCTAACAGAAGACGCTTTGTAAGTTCCTTACACGATGTGCTATGGCTGTTTCTAACAGCAAACGCTTTGTAAATCCTTTACATGTAGACCTATGTAAGTTGCTAACAGTAAACGCTTTGTAAGTTCTTTACACACGTAGTCCTATGTAAGTTCATATATATATATATATATATATATATATATATATATATATATATATATATATATATATATATATATATATATATAATATATATATACAAAGCACCAAAACTAGCAACACTAGGGTGTCGGATCTAAACAATAGATGCAAGTCAAGAAAAGAATATGTAAAGCACTAAAATGAATAACGACACGGATAAAATGTAAGTACAAGACGATTAAAATAACATGAAAAATTGCAATCTTGTTAAATTCCGGGGAAAAGTAAATTTTACAGAAATATTCTACAGTAAAATGAGTTTTCTTCAGATGAAAAACTTATATCAAATATTGATAAAATATTATTAAGTTATTATTGTACAAGAATAATCAAATAAACACAACAAATATGGTTTATATCTGTCATTTTGATAACGTCGGAGATTAGTGTTTATTCTGAGAGCGAAATGACTCGCCAAAAATCTACTTTTACACAAGGTCATGTTGTTGAAAGCTTGAAATCTTCGTTTAAGAAGTTTTATAGTCGATATGGTGATCTTGTTAAACATTACGAAATCCTCCTCTCAGGAATGTTAGATAGTATTCTGGACCACGACCACAGACTATGACTCCCTTTCGCCAATCGTGCTTTTCACCGAACTTGACCTTTTCACCAAACTTGACCTTTTCACCAAACTTGACCCGTTCATCGAACTAGAAGATTTCCATGGAACTTTTGCGACGGGTGTGGCATCCCAACAGAGGACGCTGACTGCTTCCGGACACCTGGTCCCATCCTATTTGGAATTCGCAATTCTTCTTCATGTTGAGACCATTTGTACATCTAATCTGTCGTGTTCTAATGGACTTGAGTTTCCATTGTCGATTAACACTTCTTCATTTTTACACTTCTATTTGATGTACAATAAAAAAAATAAGAGCTGTACACAAGCATACAAAAATCTTATATTTGAGATTCGCAATTGTTCTTCATGTTGAGACCATTGGTACATCTAATCCGTCGTGTTCTAATGGATTTGAGTTTTGATTGTCAATTAATACTTCTTCATTTTTACACTTGTACTTGATGTACAATAACAAATAAGAGCTGTACACAAGCATAAAAAAATCTTATATTATCACATGCGTGCGAAATCATACAGTTACAATACATATTTCAAGACGTCCTTGCAATACGTAACGTAGCACTGCACCGTAGTTGGAAACGGAATTTTTTCTGGAGTTATTTTCTTAATGGGACTCATGTCATCCAAAATATTTGATGGCACCGCTAAAAGAGAATGAAATTAAATTTGTGTACACATATAGATAAATAAGGGACATGTAATAAATACAAAACCACACAAATGTATCTTTTCGTATAATCAGATTGCGCTTGAACGTTGTAGCGGATGGATCTTTTTATTGTATATCAATTTAAGTAGTAAAAAGGCAAGAAAATTTTCTGAAAAAGCACACAGCTAATCCCTGTTTAAGTTTGCACAATAATAAGACTCTGACAATATCCACGATAATCTGTAAAAAGGGCACCTTCAAACGCAGTCACCAATGAAATGTAAAGACAATTTTCAGAATTCTCACTTGAAGGATGTAAATTTATTACTTATACTTGTCAACAGTTGATCCTTTCTAGAAAAGGCGTAGGCTTCTAGATCTTAAACAATATGCATCAGAGATACAACGGAGGTGGAATATCGCACTTTAATCAATCTAATATCTCAATGTTGTACGACAACGTTAAATTGCCATTACTGAGGAAAGTCCGTTCTTTTAAAGGAATTTTACGACTGCAGTATTGATCTATCGAATGAAGTAAAGACAAATATAGTGGCATGTCCCTAAAAGTCATCACCGACTATAAAATGTTAGTGCCAATTCAAGGTTCATATTATTTCGGGTTAGGTCTTCTCATTAACAGAGGATAAATTTATCGACACCGACACTTATCATTGCAACCAAACTGTAATTTTCGATTAAGACAAAATGTGTTACAGCACAAACAACATAAATATACACCGATAAATTATTTTGTACTTATAATATATCACGCTTTCGAAGCGTTTATTTGATTGCCATTTTTGATATCCCGTACATGTGATTGGTTAGAAAAAGTACCGTGACGTCATTTCAACACACATTTGAATTCGTCTTGATAAATAATTTCTCATTTCAGGTACGTTTGTACATTTTATAATTGTTTACAAGCAAATTCGTCTTTTGTCTACTAATATTATCTGTTTTGCAATATATTCGTTGGAATATAGCCGGCAAAAATATTACTAATATATCAATTGGAAGTCCTTTAAAGTACTTCCATTCTGCAAGAAGTAAGTTCTTTGCGGCCCTTTTTGTTCAAACACAGTATCCAATATAAAACACTCAAGTGTATGCCTAAACAGGCAGTCATAAAAGGCGGACTGTATGCCAATATATAAATGTACATTTAAACCTGTGTTCACCACTGAATAAAATGTAATTTTGTATAACTTTTGAGATTATTTCTCGCTCCTAATAAATTAAAATTACATGAATTTATTTCTTTTTTGTCGTCAATCTCAAGTATCGAACACTATCAAACATATTATAATTATCAAATTTTTAAGGCTAGGCACCATAAAACCTGAGCATACTGAATTTTAAGAATTTTCTCAATTTAGCCTGCTCAGCCAATCCGATTCCAGGATTTGCCAAAATTTAGTAAAACTATTAGATTTATGTAATTCTTTTGTTTTATGGAGCCAGGCCCAGATCTGTGTTCTATCATATTTCAGATTTTCGTAAAAAGTTTACTAATATAACAGTTAATCATATTGCTTTCAATGGGTATACAGAAAACCGAATAACACATTCATTGGGACATGATCACCATAAATATCACTACGCGCATTACACTTTCCTGTACAGAAAATGCAGTACGGACATTTACAGGTATTTCTTTTTTAAATGTCCCCCCCCCCCGATCAGCGGGGAATAATTTCCCGATTACGAATTTGATTCGATAAATAATGTAATACAAGTGATAATTATCTTACAATATATATATATATATATATATATATATATATATATATATATATATATATATATATATATATATATATATATATATATATATATTTCGTGAATATCTGTAATGTTATTACATAGACGATGTAATGTATTAGAAAAAAACATCACAATTTGTAACAATGCATTATACTTTACTGTGCATTTGATTGGTCATTATTTATATTAATTCACTTTCATTGGTTAGGAATGGAACGCGAGGTCACTATATGACATTTGATATATCAATGTGAAATACGTTTCTATAGCCAAAAAAGGTGCGTCTGTACTTTTGTATTTGTTTACAGACAAATACAGCTTCGTCTATTGAGTTTTCCGTTACCGTTACTGAAATATATCCAGTCAATCTGCCTTATTGTGTATTAGAAGCATTAAAAAGTAATCAGCGCTTTAAATCCTGCTAATAGTAAGTTCTCGCAATAGAATTTGTTTAGACACAGCATATTGTAGCCCAAGTAAGACTCAAGCGTAGGTCTAGTATATCAGTCGGCAGTCGTAGCCTACAGGGCTGACTTAGCTGCATCACTGGATAATAAGCCAATTTATCAATGCATATTGAACATCTGTACTCATCACAGATCAAAATAAAATTTCTTTAACATCATACTTGATAGTTACTGATTAAGCATTAGTTTATGTAGTAAATCTGCTTTAAAATCTGGACAGGATCTGTACCACATCTTCACGTTGTACTCAGTTTGTTTAATTGGCGATTATTTCATTATAAAATTTGATCGGACAGACCGTAAAATGCTATAATGACAAAATAATAATCTTATGTGTTATTTACCGTATCTAATTGAACCTCATACATGTGACAGTGGGTGTGATCGGTCAACAGGTGATGCTTATTCCTCCATGACACCTGATGTCATATCCAGATCTCCCACAGGTTTGTGTTCTTACAATGTTCACCAGATTTGTATACCTTATATACAGTGTATTGGGAAATTTGTCATTAATGTTTCGACTTTTTATAGAAAAATTAAAGGTTTTACACGTATCAACTGTACATATTTCTAAGTGTTGGATTATTTGCATGACAATGTTTCAATAGGGCGTCGGGTTTTACGCATCTTTCAGATATTGTTCCTTTGGAATCGCACAGACGTACTGTCCAGGCGCGAAAAGTACGCATATCAATCCACTAATAAATAAAATTGATTATCCTTCTCAAAATATGGTTGGATCAGCAAAAAGCGTCGGGGCGGAATTTCGGCCTAGTTTCTTCCAGACATTGAAATATGACCTCTTTGTCGTGAACTATATTTCGTTGATAAAATGATTCGGAAGCAAGTATTCTCTAGCTTCCAGACATTTACAACTTTTACCCATTGTCCAGGGTATGCATCCTAGAAATGTTCAATTTTAAAAGTCCAGAAGATTAATTATCACAATCATTGCGATTGTTTACATCCCGTTCACACATGCACACACACACACATTATATATATATATATATATATATATATATATATATATATATATATATATATATATATATATATATATATATATATATATATATATATATATATATATATATATATATATATATTCTAATATAATAATTATATATATATAATATATATATATATATATCCTCAAAAGAACTAGCTATGTCCTTAATACCAAACTCTAATATGTCTTAAATTTATTTTGTGGTCACTGATTTTGTTATATATCGTTCTGCCGCAATAAAAAGGATATTCATTTTAAATCGAGCTGAGAAACCGCGAAGTTAGAGAATGAATATCAGTGAATGCTTGATTTGATAGGTCTGGCGGATGTTATTGAAAAGATTAAAAATAATTTGTCCGAATAGTAACCGAAGCTGTCAACCTTAATGTAAAGGAATTACCGATAAAAGGCTGAAGACATGTGCTGGTTACTTTATGTGTTGTTTTGGAAAAATGAAAATAATGTCTGCTCTACTGAATGGATTGTACTATCTAAAGTAAATACGTAAACGATATTAGTTGATATAAAATCTCAGATACCAAAGTATAAATCCACAGGATGTCCAGAATACATATACAAATCTGGACCAACACGGACTTCTGGAAATCTAGAGGTGGGATCAGGTG
Source organism: Atrina japonica (assembly GCA_030159075.1). Taxonomy (NCBI): domain Eukaryota; kingdom Metazoa; phylum Mollusca; class Bivalvia; order Pterioida; family Pinnidae; genus Atrina; species Atrina japonica. The sequence continues at coordinate 829,119 of BROG01000213.1, read as the reverse complement.
CCATGGAGGCGTAAGCATCTTGGTCTTTATTCAACATTTTAAAGAAAGGAAAAATTTTGAATTTCATTTTCCCGCAGCTGGCAAAATGTTCAAAGCACGGGGCATTTTCGGACATTTGGGTCCCTGATTTGTTGTTTATGAACTTGTTTATGAGTCTTGCAATTAGTTTTCTCGATTGTCCAATGTAATTTTCCCGCATGTCTGACATGCTGTGCAATATATATTTTGCGATTTACACTTCTTGGTGGCATTTGCCTGTAATGTTTTGCCAGTTTTCAAAATTATTTTTCCCTTTCTTCAATGTAATCACGTGTTCCACAACGAGGATTATCACTTTTCTGAACATGATTTATTTCTTTTGAGGCGAAATTTGCTTTTGTTAATGCTTTTTTTCAGGTTCAGTGGCCTTCGTCGGCTATTAATTAGTTGTGATTCGTTAAGTAATTTTTAAACATTTTCCAATTGTTTCAAAATTGGGAAGAATCTTTTTGAAGTATATAGTATATTGTGGTTCCTTGGGTTGTGGGTAACAAAGAATGGAATATTGAGTCATTGTTTTCTCTTTTACGAGTGTTACGTTATGTTGAAACTAGACGCTGCTTTGCTTTGTCTATCCCGCAGTTAATTTACCATTTTTTTTGTAATTTTGTTTGGTAGGAAACATTTTAAGTTCTTGCAGTCTCTTTGCTTGAAGATTCTCATTGGTAACAATAGTGCATAAAAAATCTCAGATACGAAAGTATAAATCAATAGAATGTCCAGGACATAGATACAAATCGGTTAAAAATGGACAAACACGGACCTCTGGAAACCAAGAGGTGGGATCAGGTGCCATGGAGGAGTAAGCATCCCCTGTCGACCGGTCACTACCGCCGTGAGTCCACAGTCAAGTCCCATGAAATACGTGAGGAGTGTATCCGCGTCACAATTGGTACAGATGTCTCAACAACCGCCAACGTCACTTAGTGAAACAGAGTAGTCGCAAACAAGACTATTATACAGACCGTAAAATTTGCGGAACGTTAACATTAAACGCGGTTTTTGATATCCCTGTGTCAATAATTTGTCAGTGAGTACTTTACCTCTGTATATGAAATCTTCATATGTTGTACACGCCCTGGCATATCGGATCATTTGTGAAATATAAACTCAATATGCGGGCGACTGAGGGATATTACTACTTAAATGTGGAAAATTTACGATATGAAAGCCGAAATCATCGCGTTTGTCGTATAGCTTAGATGCTAATTTCCCGCCTGTGTTTATATTAAGTATAATGTCTAAGTATGAAGCGTGTGTGGGATATATCGCATTGACATATGTATGAAAATTGTCATTATTAATGGACAAAACATCGTCGATATATCTAAATGTCAAATTAAAGGACAACTTTTTCTTCTTTTGATTCAGCAGTTTCTGAATGAAGTCTGCTTCGTATGAATAAAGGAACAGGTCGGCCAATAAAGGGGCACAATTGGTTCCCATAGGAATGCCGACAGTTTGTTGAAAGACCACGTCTCCGAACATTACAAATATATTGTCTATTAGAAATTCCAGCATGTTTTTATATCAACTTCAGTGTATTTATGTGTAGAATCAGAGTGGTGTTTGACGAAATAAGTATCCTGATATCCAATCACTAGATATTTAAATTTTCGGGTACCACCTTTAGTGAAAAAACAGTTGTCTATGATGCTAAAAAGTCTTTCTTTTAGTTTTTTATGTGGAATAGTTGTGTAAAGAGTAAAAAAGTGTGAATTCGAGAAAAATTGTGTGCCTTCAAATTTTCTAAAAGCTGTTTAGAATTTTTAAGTATCCACATCTGATTTACACCGCTTCTGGAATAAGCAACTGTACAGTATTGTTGAAGTTTCTCCTTAACGGCTGTCAATATCTTGGTAAGGAGTAAAGATAAAGGTTTGGTAGAACATTTGCTGGATCCTGCTATGTATCTTTGCTTATATGGGGTTTTATGAAGTTTAGGTATCCAATATAAATGTGGTAGCTTGAAATCGGTATCTTTTGTAGGTATATCAAATGAGCGTAATACGGACACATGAATGTTGAACGGGATGTTCCGTTTGATATGAGACGGGTAACAAGAACTGAAATCTAAGTATTGATGTGTACTATGTTTCCTCACAATATATATACACCATCCTTAACTATTAATATATCTACAAATAGGAGACTTGTTCTTTATCACTCTTATCCATCGTGAATTGAATCGTGTAAATCATTTAAAAGGGAATGAAATCTTTCTAGGTCTTCACTTTTGCTCCAGAAAATGAAACAGTCAGGTATCTTTTCAAATTTCCCTTGATGTAAAGTCCAAAATTTTGATCAAATATTTCTGGCAATTCATCATAGAGTTTTTTCTCAAAGAAACCCATGGCAAGGGACTCATATGTAGGGGCTACTTTAGTACCCATTGTCGTTCCCTTTATCTGGAGGTAGAACATATTGTCAAAATGAAAGTAATTATTTTCCAGTACTAACCTCAGTCCCTCCATAATGAATTGTATCGGAAACCTCTCATTAATATGTAATGGATGTCTTTTTAGTCAGAAATGTACGGCTTCAATTCCTATATTATGATGGATATTTGTGTATAAACTCGATACATCAAAATTAACCAGTAATGTAGCTGGATGTACTATATCCGGTATATAATTTAGAAAGTCCTGTCATCCCTTATACAGACTTTTTTGCACAGTGCTTTTAAAATTATATCTAGAAGGTTGCTTAATCTTTGAGTGCTGGATGACGTGCCCGCAATGATTTGGTTTTAGATCTGTTGGTAATGTTAATTTTGCGTATGTTTTTATGCATTTTTATACTCTGCCAAATTTCTTTAGAGTTGTGGAGTTTTGACATCCCGTAAAAGTTACTGGGTTTACCCCCAAATTCAACAAGTAGTCAACTTCGTTTTTAGTGAGGCTATTGTTGTAATGTTTAATACGTTTTCCACTTTAATCATAGTTCCGCCATCTTCATTTTTTTATAGAAAATTGTATCTTGAAATTGTTTTTATGTCAATTGTTTATAATGGTTTAAGTACATAATGTCGATCTCCCCTCCTTTGTCTGCTTCTTTAATAATTATTTATGATTCCTTTTGTAAGTCTTGTGTAGCCTTTTGTTGATATCGTGATATGTCGATTTTACTCTTTAGTCAGCTATATTTGAATTTTTTTTTTCAGAAAGATAATATAATCTTCTAAGTTATTGTCTGTTAGGGGTGGTTTAAATCCGTTCTTATTTTTAACAAGCGATTCATCATCGTATTGTCCAGTTTAGAATAATTCTCTCAAGCATTATATATATATATATATATATATATATATATATATATATATATATATATATATATATATATATATATGTAATATACATACATATAATATATAATATATACATATAATGTTCATGAATTTGATATGGAGGTCGACATTTGTTCAGATTCCTGTACGTTTAAATTTGAGAAAAAATCAATCTAAAAGATAGACAGATATGTCTTTACTTGAACATTACATGTGTATCAAATGAACATAATTATGTCACATATAAAACTCAGAAATAACCCACACAGACAAGTATGTACTTATACCTATGTCACTCTAAATTCAAATATACAGCTTTTGACATTGGGCCACAACTCTCAAGATTTTTCTTTTTACCGAAAACATAGAAAGGATTTTAATTGATCTGAGCATTTTAACTTGTCTGTCATGTTAAAATTAAATACAACGGTATGCGAATATTGGATTTTTCTTTTTTTTTAATTGAGTGTTTGCGATTGGACCTGAGATAAACTGATCTCCAACAGTTTTAAGATAGTTGTTGAAATTTGAACTAATAGATACTTTAGTACTTTGAAATTGATATATAGGTCTTTATAATCATTCCCGAGAGCTGTAAGGTGATATATTTATTAACATGAGTAAGCTATACTGCTATGAAGAACGATAAAAGTCAGAATGGTTGTACAAAATTTATGAATATTTTATTCAAAGGGTCCTAAATATAGAATATATATCATTGCATTACTCGTTAAATGCTGTACAAACTGTGAAAGTAATTGATGCTGTATATTCATAAAGAGATTCTCACTTGAAATATTTGGAAACACTTTGAATTGCAGAAAGAACGAGATAATTATTAAATGCCCAATATTAAAGGTTCACATTCATCGATTGACGTGTTATGGCTAAAATTGTACTTCAAGTGATGTATTGGATTATTACCTGATGACTACTAGAACATAGACTTAAGAGAATAATAGTTGTACATCACTGAAATGTTTGAAAACTTGAAATTCGGCATTTTCTATATTCTGCTGTTGTTATATGCTATTTATAAAAGGACCCCACAATGTGTCTTAAATTGTGTAGCTTTCAACCCTGTATTTTAATTGAGGATGAAATAGTTTGAATGATGCAAAAAAAATGTTTCACTAGATATATACATTTTATGACAGAAAACCAAAATCATAGATCACATTTCATATCTGGTATAAAACCACTACAATACCAATGGAATGCAACTTTAAATCCTTAATGGCAGGCAATAATGCTAACCGACACTGACTGAATGTTTTAAATACCAGGCACGGACCTCGTGGTTGAAAAAAAACATGTTTTGAGATTGATGCACTTAAAAGTGAATTAAACGAAAAATAAAATGCCCAATATGCTGATGAGTGATGATTTGTTTTCAATCAGTTCCATGCACCTTATCATAATTGATAAGATAGTATACATCCAGAAACTAGAAATAAAAACGTATAGGAATTTTTGTTTTCGATAAGAAAACTTTTTTTCATCGCTTTCGTTATATTTTGTTCCTATTCATCGCGGATTTTAAATGCATTTTTAGAATTCGATAAACCTTATCTACACAAAACTATGACAGCAATAGATGTTTTTCGTCGGCTGTAATTCCAATATGTATCGATAACTAAAATCTACATGAAATGTAAGTGTATTTTATTCTCGTACAAAATTCTTTTCCGATTTGTAATATTCAATGTATGACCTCTGTGTACAAGTGTTATCCGACTTAGTGACTGCAAACATTGTAAACCGGACATTGTAGACTAGTAAAAAGATTTTATGCTGTATTCCAAAGTAAAAAATCTTCAGGATACATGTACAAATCTGGTGAACATTGAACAAACATGGATTTTTGGAAATCTATAGGTGGGATCAGGTGTCATGGAGTAAGCATCCCCCTGTCGACTGGTCACAGCCGCCCTGAGTTCACAGTCAAATTCAAATGATAAAAGTGAGGAAGAAATCCTCGTTACAGTTGATACAGACCAATCAACAATCGCTATCAAACAGGTAACTCAACATTTCAATTGGTGAAACAGTAATCGCAAACAAGTCTGTTATACCGACCGTAGCGGATCGTTGACATCAAAAACGATTCCCGATACGTTTGTAACCATAGCTTGTCAGTAAGTAGTTTATATATGTATGACTTATATAAAATCATTTCCGGAGCTCTTCTCTGTCTCCTCCCTTGTCCGATACGAAACCTATTTATTTGTCCAAACTTAAGTTGAGTTAGTATCCACTGTCGATCGAACACGCCCACCGCATGTCCTCAGTAAAATTCAAAGCAATTCCAATCCGGAAAGCAAATGGATCATGAATACAAAGCTGTACACATCTCCATACTATTTGACCTCAGTAAAACAGTGAATCAATTCTGTAACCTAAGGTTTTAATCATTCTTGATTTATCATCTTAACTGTCTTCAAAGCTTCTACTCCAATCATTACAAATTACAGCATTTGTGTAAAGCAGTCATTTAAGTGTGCAACTAAATTGTCTTTTACTGGCAAAATTAATTTTCTTTTAATGTTGTTTTGTCATTTTGCGACCTGTTGTGTGAAAACAATTAAGTATGCTATACCTCGTTGATTTTTATGACACGCATAGCAACTCGGACGAAATAAGACACAATACGTCATCGCTTTCTAAATATTTTACTTGTGTATAATATGTAAAATTCCTTTATCTAGTCGGGGTATTTTTGTCAGTAATTCTGATAAGAAATATAATAACAAGAAAACTGATATTGAAAATTCGGTTGACAGCCATCTTGGTTTTGACCCCAATTAAAAGTGAGTGCCATACGTCACCTCGTGTAAATAACGTAAGAGAATGAAACTGTCAACGTGAATTTTGACTTCATCTATCTATCTGATGATTATGATGATGTGATTGTGATGTTGATGTTGTTAGTATGATGATGCTGTTTAGGCTGAATGATGATGATAATGATGATGATGATAATGTGATTTGTTGTTAGTATGATGATGATGATGATGATGATGATGATAATGTGATTTGTTGTTAGTATGATGATTATGATGATGATGATAATGATGATGATGATAATGTGATTTGTTGTTAGTATGATGATGATGATGATGATAATGTGATTTGTTGTTAGTATGATGATGATGATGTGATAGTCCTGTTGATGTTGTTGTTAGTATCATGATGCTCTTTAGGCTGGATGATGATGATGATGATGATGATGATGATGATGATGATGATGTGATTGTCCTGTTGATGTTGTTATTAGTATGATGATGTTATTAAGGCTGGATGATGATGATGATGTGCTGCGCATGTACAAAAACCACAATCCGTGTTTAAAAGATTGATTATTTATTTTGTATATGAGTTCTGACAGGAAGTACATAGGATAGGCATTTACATTTACACATTAATTATATCGCCTTAGACAGAAACCAACTCCAACAAGGCGACAGCTAGTATATAGCAAATTGTATCAATAAAATTTCTTGAAAGATCAATTAAAGCAAGTCACCATGTACAATGGGGCTTATGCTAATCTATTCGTATGCCGTATTTATACCAGTTAGATCTACCGGAAGAGAAATCGCTGCTTCTGCTTTTGCTGATGGAAACTTCGTTTCCTTTGAAGTTTCCGACGCCGACGTTTTGGAATTATTAACACGAACTATCATGCCGAGAAATGCAACTGTTTTGACTTTCCTGTCATAGGTACATTAAAAGGGGTGATTTTCTCAATAACTGCCTAATTCATATCATAATTTATTCTAGTTTTGCTTGTGTTTGAGATGTGATTGAGTGTTTCCCCAGCTGTGTGGCACCATTCACGTTATAAAAACCATGAAAACAATCATTACCGAACATCAATACTTAAGTGGCCAATTTCTAATTCATAATAATAAGAAAAAATGATTAGATATATCACCTCTAGTTTCTGTATAGTAAATAAAATTAGTTGCAAATTACAGAATGATATCTTGTTTACTTTAAAAAAAATAATAATGATCACGCAACTGAGCTTTATGAATGTGTAATTGGTAAGGTGTTTTGACATTTATGGGTTTTATCATGTATTTTTTCAATTCTTTATTAGATCAGTTTGAAAGGGTGTATTTGTTATTCAAAAGTCAAATGCCGTTAAGTAGTGCATTATTGAATTGTTTAATTGAGAAAGGTCACATTGCCCACGGGAACTACATATTACCAGTATAGACCTTGTGCATATACATGTAGTATATTAGAAGTATGTATTACCATCTACCAATTTAGAACTTTCCGTATATACGTGGTGTATTAAATATACAAATCTCAGATACCAAAGTATAAATCAACAGTACGTCCAGGACAAAGATACAAATCCGGTAAAAATGGACAAACACGGACCTCTGGAAACCAAGAGGTGGGATCAGGTGCCATGGAGGAGTAAGCATCCCCTGCTGACCGGTCACACCTGCCGTGAGTCCACAGTCAAGTCCAGTGAAATAAATGAGGAGTGAATCCTCGTCACAATTTTTACAGACGTCTCAACAATCGCAAACAAGACTATTATACCGACCGTAATACCAATACAAAACTTGTGGTAGTATGTAGATCTAGTACACTACATGTATTATCGGCAAGTTCTGTATTGGCAGCATGTAGATCTAGTACACTACATGTATACGACAAGTTCTGTAGTGGTAGTATTTAGATCTAGTGCACTACATGTATACGACAAGTTCGGTAGTGGAAGTATGTAGATCTAGCACACTACATGTATACGACAAGTTCTGTAGTGGTAGTATGTAGATCTAATACACTACATGTATAGGACAAGTTCTGTATTGGTAGCATGTAGATCTAATACACTACATGTATAGGACAAGTTCTGTATTGGTAGCATGTAGATCTAGTACACTACATGTAAACGGCAAGTTCTGTAGTGATAGTATGTATATCTAGTGCACTACATGTATACGGCAAGTTCTGTAGTGGTAGCATGTAGATCTAGTACACTACATGTATACGGCAAGTTCTGTATTGGTAGCATGTAGATCTAGTACACTACATGTATACGGCAAGTTCTGTAGTGATACTATCACTATCACTACAGAACTTGCCGTATACATGTAGTGTACTACATGTATACGGCAAGTTCTGTAGTGATACTATCACTATCACTACAGAACTTGCCGTATACATGTAGTGTACTAGATCTACATGCTACCAATACAGAACTTGCCGTATACATGTAGTGTACTAGATCTACATGCTACCAATGCAGAACTTGCCGTATATATGTAGTGAATGATAACTACAGATGACCAATATAAAAACCTGCTATATGCATGTACCGTACGAAAACTATATATCATCAATACAGAACTAGCAATATATTAAGGATCTTCCATATGCTGTCCTTAGATATACGTTTATTCGACCTGAGGGGTCAGAACCCTGTAAAACCCGAGACTTGCCGAGGGTTTTGCAGGATTATGTGACCCTGAGGGCGAAATAAACGTACGTCTTAATAAATGACAGCATACGAAAGTGTATTTTTCTCTCATGCCTTTTCATAAATACGAACTCATCATAATTGTCAATGTGAAATCGTCGCCATTTTGAAAAATATATCTTTTTTTCGTTATGAACCCTCAAAATATTAACATTTATGAAATCCTCTACCCTGTAATTGGCAACTTAGTTGCAACAGATTTTGAATATCAACCCGCAATTTAACCTTTTGAAGGAGTTATGCATAGTTGCTTGGTAGCAGCAGGAAAGCAACATATTAAGGTCAAACGGTAAAAAAACGAAATATTACTCAACAGAAAATAGTGCAAAATCTAGCCTTTAATACTTTTGAACCATATGTTTAAGCATTGATGTAATTCAAAAATCCAGATTTGACAGCGGATTAAACAAAAAGTACCATCAGACGAAAATAATTTTGAGTTCACAGATTCAGTTTGATAAGTGACGTCACATCATACGTGTACAAGGAAAAGTTGGTCAGCGGTTTGTTGTGAAAGAGGGTTAACTTTCAATCACTGTCTGAATCGTAAATGTCGCGCGGTATCTTAGGAATTGGGCATTGTTTGTGATGTTGATGTTATTTGTATATTTGTTAAGGTATGTGTTTTCCTGTTATATATTTAGGCACTGGAATTTAGATATTTGAGGGTACAATGCCATGCAAATCGAAGGTTTGCGATTAACCTACTACTGTAGATACGGTATAGCCGAGGAGGCCTACCGATGACAGAACTTGGCAGAAGAGATAGTAGTGTTTTATTTTAAAAAGCCTAGCCACTACTTTTAATGCCAGTATAGATATTGCTAGATATATTCGAAAAATTGTATGATTCACATCAACATAATTATGAAGTGAAATATCGGGCTCACCTGTATGCTTCGTCTGGATAACCCGACATTGAAGGATGCTGTGGTATACTGTCAGTATCAAAGGCATTAGGCTAGAGTTTAGACTGACATATATTTCTGTATGATTTTTTTCAATGTGCGCACACGTAATTATTGACAGAATGTGACGACCGATAGGCTGATACATCATACATCATATCATCGGGGAAGTTGTAGTCTCGTGTCATTCTTAGACTAGCTAGCTTTACGCACGTTTCATTCATAGAAAAAATAAATATTCATACGCATATCACGTGATATGTAATATATGTGTCATGTGATATGTATTACACACAGATCATCCAAAGGTCTATTGGATGGGCCTACTCTATATTACGATGGTTTGTTGTAATTGTGAACATTTAAGACGATTATGGTCAAGCAGTCGCTATAAATAAACATTTTGAATTGATTCAAAACATTGATTGAATACATCAAACATCAGACAAAATAGTAACAATAACAAAACATTTTATCCAGTAATCAATAAACCGTAGGAAGATAGGAAATAGACTCACCGCGTGTCCAGTGAGTGTTCACCATCTTGTTGTAATTGTGCGCATGCTCAACTATAGGTCTTTCCCCATCTCTAGTTTATCATCATTTTTGTGTGTTAAGCATTGTTTAGATAGTCTATGTGCTTTACGAAGGGTTCAATCATAGGTTGGGAGATATTTTGTGATTAACAGTGGGCGGAGTTCATCTTGCCGACGTGTGCCACTGCTGGCATCGAGTGATTAATATATATTGTGGGAATTTCGGTACCAGCTGTTCATCTTATACTAAAGTAATATTTGGCACTGGTAACACCATTTAAGCTAAGATAGTAATTTTTTTTACAGTGGTTAATCTTAGACGGATTTCGACTATACTTTTAGAGATATTATTTGGCCTTGTATTATACCACTTTCTCTTTAGAAAATACACATACTTTTCAAATTGGAGCTCAACTGATGAAGTCTAATTGACAGAAATGATATCGTCTTGAACATTGTTACTTTGGTATTATGTTTATAATATTTATAACCACTAGGTCGTTACCACTGCTGGTGGACCGTTTAAGTCCCCGAGGGTATACATAAACCTAGTACCACCTGATAATTTGACACCAGCTGTTCATCTTATACTAAAGTAATATTTGGCACTGTTAACATCATTTAAATTCGAAAATTTTCTAAAGCTAAGATAGAATTTTTTTTACAGTGGTTACCCTTAGACGGATTTCGGCTATAGTTTTAGAGATATTATTTGGCCTTGTATTATACCACTTTATCTTTAGAAAATACACATACTTTTCAAACTGCAGCTCAACTGATGAAGTCTAATTGACTGAAACGATATAGTCTTGAGCATTATAACCTTCATATTATGTTTATAATATTTCAACTGATTTCAGAATATTTTTGTTTTCACTTTTTCTGAAACTTGAATACACAAAATCTTAACTTTATTAGAAGCTAGGCTGATGCTTTGTTTACGGAAATGACGTAATTTGTACAGCGCGCACAATTACAACAAGTGGCTGTATATAGGTGGGTATGAGAGAAACATGTATAATATATGCATGTACTGTACCAGAACTATATATTACTAATATAGAACGTATTATATACTACCTGTGCCGGAAGTCAGAAAAAGTACACGCATTCAAACTGAATATTGATTTCACTATTTTGATACCGTTGTTTGTAAAACTTCCGGATCTGACTAAATAGGAAAACATTATTTTTCATTTTTTACATAAAAAATTGGATCACACTTATGATTTTCCTGTAAAAAATGAATAAATACGTTGAGTATCGAACTCAAAATTTGAACATGTAATTAAACAATGTTTTTACATGTGCCAAGTTTTCTTAAAAAAGAACAATAATTTTCAGCATTATTTATAATTATTGGACATCAATATACAACCATGTCCAGTTGCGGCATAAATCCTGTTTGTTTTCTCCTAGAATCATGAAAAGTTCGTTGAGCTTGATTACCGTTTACATTTGGTGAATTCGGGTTCGCACTTCAAGATTAACTAAGTCAAAGTGAATGTGAAAAGAAATATGTCAACTATACAAAACATATGTTTGATAAATGCATTGTTTATCAACAACAATAGTTATGTATAAATGATAGAAATTCTTATTTTCCCATTGCAAACTACTTATCGACATGCTCTGAAAGTTTGAATGTGAGCCACTTATCTATGCCATAAATATGTCTGTATGTTATCGTAAGGATTTTCTATCAGCAATCCATTTATCTAAACACAATGAAACCATGTGTAAATGATTCTGATAACAAATATAACAAGATAAAGATAATAATTTTCAGAACCACGCAGTTCACAAAGATGGTAAAGCTAAAGATTATAATAGTTGTCAGACAACGTTAACCACGTAGTTCACAAACATAGGCGAGATAAAAATTATAGTTCTCAGACAGCGTTCACCCTTTCACTCCTAAATATCTAGATGATATGCTTTTTTCTGTTGTTTAGACCAGGGTTTGAAGGGTTGACAGGGTTAACGATACAGTTCACAATCATAGCAAGGATAAAGGTTATAGTTCTTAGACGACGTTAATGACGCAGTTCACAATCATAGCAAGGATAAAGGTTATAGTTCTTAGACGACGTTAATGACGCAGTTCACAATCATAGCAAGGATAAAGGTTATAGTTCTTAGACGACGTTAATCCCACGGTTCACAGACACAGCCAAGATAAAGATTATAGTTCTTAGACGACGTTAATGACGCAGTTCACAATCATAGCAAGGATAAAGGTTTATAGTTCTTAGACGACGTTAATGACGCAGTTCACAATCATAGCAAGGATAAAGGTTATAGTTCCTAGACGACGTTAATGACGCAGTTCACAATCATAGCAAGGATAAAGGTTATAGTTCTTAGACGACGTTAATCCCACGGTTCACAGACATAGCCAAGATAAAGATTATAGTTCTTAGACGACGTTAATGACGCAGTTCACAATCATAGCAAGGATAAAGGTTATAGTTCTTAGACGACGTTAATGACGCAGTTCACAATCATAGCAAGGATAAAGGTTATAGTTCCTAGACGACGTTAATGACGCAGTTCACAATCATAGCAAGGATAAAGGTTATAGTTCTTAGACGACGTTAATCCCACGGTTCACAGACATAGCCAAGATAAAGATTATAGTTCGCATACACCGACAACTGCGTAGTTCATAAACATAGCCAAGATAATGATAATGGTTTACGGACGATGTTAACCAACGCAGTTCACCAACAGACACGATATATTGGTATGAATCTTATATGACGTAAACGGCGCAGTTTAAAATATAGCTTAGATAGAGAATACAGTTCTCAAATACTCGCAACGTTTGCTTCGCAATTCACAAACATATTTAAGATAAATAGGCTAAAGATGAAAAAACCAAATGTAAAAAATGAAATGAAAACGTGTATGTGACAATGGCTGAAATAATGACCAGTTGTAAAGGTTTTCCAAGCGATAATAACCAGTGTAAAAATCAAGAAATATTTTCAACAGTACAATTCTAAATGTATGATAAAAACATGAAAATAATCTAACTCTGTTAAGTTAAATCCAGCAAAAAAGTAGAGAGGATTGATTAACTTTATGGTTGACTCCACTTTTTCGTGTTTTGAAGCATTTTACAACGACAGAAGTCATATTAAGTTATGGAGGAATGGGTTAATATAACTCGCATTTTAAAGGACCTCTAACTTTATCAATTGTCTTTCATTTCGAGTTTGCGTGTACATTACTGGGGTATGAACAGTATAACTTTTGAAAAGACAATTGAATGATATCTAAAAAAATTGTTCTTGTATCATTCAGCGGAAAACCTATTTTTCCATGTCATCATCCTCTATCACGCACGTGCAGTAACACGTGTATCAGCGAGAGCAATTCATATACGAATACATACGAATACATTTAAATTCGAAAGTCAACAGGAATGCCACACAGGGGGGAATAATGAAATACTACAGACAGAGGCAAAACAATAACAACAAAAACAAACAAAAACACACACACATACACACACAAAACAAAAACAAAAAACACACACACACACACAAACAAAATTTCAAAATATTCACAAAAACAAAAAACAAAACAACCCCCCAAAATCTAAAACTGAAACGATTACAAAATGAAAGAAAGGAAGAAAATCAGAGCAAATTAATTAAGCAAAACAAAACAAAACGATAAATTATCACGCTACATAAGTACATGTATAGGATCACAAATACCAATGATAAACATAAAATAATACAAAATCAAAATTAATTCCTCAAAAAATTAACTCAATAAAGCAAGGTGTGATCAATATGGCACAGGGATGATAATTAATCCAATGATCCCTGATGTCACATTTGGACTCATCCATTTCAAAGAATGGTAAGGTCCAGTATCAGAATTTGGGAGTGTATGATTTTGAATCTTAATATTGCAAAAAAATTAAAATGCAATATTAACTTGCTCGCACCTATATTATGACAGTAGACTCTGCTATCCATTCATTTGGATGATCTTTGGGGTTGATGGGTTAAATCTTGATACGAAGTCACGACTTATTGTCCAGTTGCTGGGGAAGACAATGACATTGACAACACACATCAATCAAAGACAAATTGTTAACATCGATAATTACAAATATTGATTAAACATAAACTAAATCCAAGGTGACTTTACCTTCGAAAAACGGGAAAACTACATAATGTAAAGGAAAGAAATGTTTGTATGGCATGGTTAAGAGATAAATTGCTTAAATTATCCTAAAGGTTACTTTAAAACGTATCTTGGCCCTAAGTCACCAAATTTGTTCAGTACTCAAACATAACTAACTTTTCATGATTTTAAGGTAAAAACATGCAAAATTGATCCTGTTACTGGACATGCTTGTATAGTGACTGCATACAGTTGTAAATAATTTATCTATCAAAATATTGCTCATTTTAGGAAAACATCAGAAATTTTGGAAAAATTGTTTGGGTACGTACTCAAATTTATGAGTACCGTACCAAACGTATTAATTCATTTTAAAGAGAAAATTATACGTGTGACGCAAATATTTATATGTAAATGGTGACAAATAATAATGTTTCCTTATATTTCAAACCGACATGTTTTACAAACGATTTAATAGTTAAAATAATGATATAAAAGTTGAGTTGAGTATTGAAGAAAATTTGGTGACGTCATGCGCGCACGCGTGAATCAGCTGAATCTTATTTTTCTTTTTTTGTTTTGTTTTTTGTTTTGTTTTGTTTTTCGAAGTTCAACTTCTGTTAGATCAGCAAAAATAATAGAACAAAGGTTGACCTTTCTCTTTAAATTTAAGGTTGTTAGAATACTGATCAAGTTATCAGTGAGATTTTGCCAAATTTTGTTCAAATTTTAAAATCTAAAAGCACTTTATATACACATTATAATTTGATCATTTAACCAAAATCAAAATACAAATTATAATTTGTACATTTTGGACCAAATTATGATTTATACAAAATGGTAACTTGAACACAACATATATTTGTATAAACGATTATATGACGTCAGACACGCCTAATGTGTGTCCTTCAAGACTCCGTAAATGGGATACATGTTGCACTATGCGTGTATTTGAACCAACAAGGACAAATTGTATAGACATCAATCAAATAAATAGTATACTAATACCGAAGTTTGTTTTTATGTAATATTTTGTAATTAACCAAGACAAACAGTAATTTAATGAGAAACCATCTATGAGCCACGCTATAAATGGGCTGATAAATTACTCTCCCACTTTGTTTTAATGGTTTCAAACGCAATTTTCTATTCCCTTTTTAAATGATACAATTGTCTGAAATCTAAAAGCATTAGGTCTCAAAACAACTACGTCCGTCTTTATAATTGAGCATCAATTGAACAAAGGCTACGCTGTATTAGATATTTATAGATATAGTTATCAAATACGCACGATCTCTCAGATCTACTATAACCAGCATTTAACGGAAGTTTACTTCTTGGCCCTTTGTAATATGTGACATTTAAGCATACGAGAATTCACTAGTGAAATTATCAATACTGTCAGATTATTCTAACGTTAGATACTTAATATTGTTGAGTTAAATAGACTTCTTATTGCACCTAGCCAGGATAACTATAATTATATATGGCGGTAAAATTTTGAAACTGGGTATATGACAGCGAGTTTCAAACCCACTAATAATTCAGGTATCAATATTAAGGTGATTACTGGATATCCGGTTATATTTGCGAGAACTTTATTTACGCGTAACTGCATTATAATGAACATTTATAATTGCGAAAAATATCATCTCGCGAAGAAATTGAGAAAAACAGTGTTTCGCGAAAAATAAAGTACCGCGTAAATTTACAGTCTACTCGCAGAAGGCCGATGGTCTCTTTCTTGGTACATTGTAACCGAGTTCTCTCCTCTACCATTAAAACACCATATTACGGAAACTTTGTAGACTGTGGCGTAAATAAGTACAAGATACATATGTAATATCCTAGCTCTGTGATGAATTGCATTAATATGTATACATGGTATATATGTATCTATGTATATCAAAAACTCTTCTATTGGGGGAAATTAAAGGACGTTGAATAGAAGATAAACAACTTCAAGGTAGATGCAGTCGGGGACTTCGCCAAAGGATCAGAGGAAATGTTATGAACACAATGTCTAACATCAATATTTTAACTTATCCGTTGTCACGAGAGACTTACGAACCTTGATTTAGAGTTCCAATTAACTGACACCGAGATTCAAGAAAGGAAATAACTTGATATAATCGTCACTTTAGCAGCGATAAATACTACCTAGATGAGGTGGTAATGTTATAAGGCGGTTATTTTTCTAATCTTTATAAATGACGCCGATGATGACAGACTGGATAAGAAACCTGTCCCAGATATAAAAAAAACTAAAAAAACATAATAACCAAAGAATGATTTGTATCAGGACTGGAAAGCACAAAGCGCATTGAGTGTGTTTTTATTGTTGTTGTTGTTGTTGTTGTTGTTGTTGTTTTTTTTTTTTTATTTATTTATTTATTTATGTATCATTATTATTATTATTATTATTATTATTATTTGCGATGTGGTAATACACACTATACTGCTATTGTCAATTTGAAAACATTTCATTATCTCCTTTTTTCACATTTTCAGTCACGTTTGATGTTTTTTTCTAGAAGTTATTAATATCATAAACACAATAGAAAAGTTATAATTTGGCAAAATGGAAAAAAATGAATGCTAATGGCAATCGTTTCTGTCAGTAAAACTTCATAATTTAAGCTCGAATTAAAAAAAATATCTAATATAACGCAGATGTGACAGTCTACAATAGCCTTTGACACCATAAAGCTTCAGTCTAAAATTTTTACTCAATTTTGGCTAATCCTGAAATGTGATTGTTTGAGCAGGACAAGTTGAGAATATTCTCAGACTTTAGTAAATTCTCAAGTTTTATGGTGCCGGGCCCAAATTGAAAAAAAAAAAAACATATTAATTATTTGTGTCAGAAACTTAAGCATAACTATTCTGATATTCCCTCTTCACCGATATAATCCAGATGCATAGCCGATATGTCTTGGTCTGTCATATACTCGAAGAAGATCCCAACATCATTAAACTTGATAATTATTGAAGTCTGAAAATTATAACTACCTTTTATCAATCTTGAAATATGATGTTACAATTAAGCAGGCCAATTTGGGAGTATTCTCAGACGTAAGTGAATTCATAAGTTTATGATGCCCCTGGTGTTTCAGATACTCCAACTGTTTGATGTTGTTGATATCCATTCAATTTCATTTTGAACGAAATTCAACACAAATTTGATAGTAGACGATTTTAGTATTAAACTTCAAGTAGGGTTATCTGCGTCAGGTAATAAGTTGTGCGAAAGTCCCAGATGCAATGTCCTTACCGCAGACATTGGATACCTTGGATTGTGCAGATGTGAAAATAAGTCTTTTGAGATGTTTGGCAATAATACGTGAATAAAAGAACCTAGCTCAACTGTGAGTTCAAGATGTAAAAATATCAGTCGAGGGTGGGGTGAATCTACAAGACTGGAAAGTTGATCCTTTCCACCCAAGAGTGATGTCTTTCTATCTGGAACTCAAATTATTTTTGTCGGTAGAAAGCTTGAAATCATGTATGCTTACGTATAAATTAATTTTACCTATTTCAGTAGCCGCATCACTCACCATTTGTTCATCCGCCGAAAATAACCCGTGATATACGCATACACCCGTATTTATTCATTTCCTGTCATATTGGTGAGATTTATGTTACTGACAGCAATCACAAGTTTCTCATTCCTGGTCAGCGTAGGTTCGAGCTCCGATGGAACATAAGCTGATTTTGTTAGTCTAAAACGTTTGCAAGTTTACTCGCAGAAAACCCGATGGTCACTTCCCCGCGTACATTGCAACCTGGTACTTTCATCCGCTATGAAAAACTGGCGGCTACCATATAAGAGAAAAACTGTTGAAAGTGGCGTAAAACACAATTCGATACAGAGCAAAACAACAACAACACGCATTAATAACTTTGATAAGTACTGTTTTAAAACAATGCAGACTGCTTGTCTATAGACACAAAGTGTTTTGGGCCTGAAGTCACCAAAACTCAATACTCAAGCTCAACTTTTAGTTTATTATTTTGACTATAAAATTGTGTACAACTTTTTGATTTTAGCGATTAGGAAACGTATTATGATTTTTAATCACTTACAAACATTTTTGCGTCACACTTATGATTTTTCTGTAAAAAAACGAATAAATACGCAAGATTTTAGTACTGTCTTTTCTGATATATCTTATTTTTTTCCAAAATAAAATATTCAACATGACTATTTAGTCATGTTGAATATTTTATTTTGGAAAAAGTAAGATATATCAGAAAGGACTACGTACTCAAACATTTTTTCAATATTTTTGAAGTTTTCTTCAAATGAGCAGTAATTTTTATCATTATTTACAATTGTATACCATCAATATACAAACATATCCAGTTACAGAATGAAGTTTGCATGTTTTACCTTAAAATCGTGAAAAGCTAGTTGAGTTTAAGTATTGAGTAAATTTGGTGACTTCGGGCCTTTGAACAGCGGTTCCGGACTAGTAAAATCAAACTGATAACAAACGTGTCTGAATATTTGTAAAACTTTGCAAAAAAAAAAAAAAAAAAAAAAAAAAAAGAATTGACGAATATTCCTTGATACGATTTCAAAAAAAAGAATATGAAAGGAAATACTGAATCTCAATATCTTGTAAATACAAAATAATAAAAATACATTGCATGTAGAAAGTGCATTTAATCAGCAAAAAATGTCATTTCATTTCAAATAAAACATTTTTGTCATCTCCGGCGGTCATACAAAATCCTGTATGCATAACATCCTTTTTATTATCAAACGTATAAACTGATTTAAAATCGATCTAATTCATTGATTCCACAGAGTAGTGTGCAGACAATATAAAAATAGTGATCATACAGGAAGACAATTAAACACACATTGTAATCATCATTTCAAGTTCAACAGGTAAATCGAGGTATCCAGGTATTTGTCTAGGTGACTAGATATTCTTCAGTATGTAAATAACAATAAAAGGTGTGTTTACCAATAAATTCTGAATTACATTGTATTTATATCAGGGTTTTACACCCGAAATATTTGTATGTGACTAACTTCAGGTATATATATAGTAATGAATACTTATATTAGATGCAAAACATAATTTATTCATCTATTATTATTATTATTATTATTATTTTGGCATTTTCAGGTAGCAAGGTTTTAAAGTTACATTTGAATACAAACACAATATGCTCAAAATACTGTCGAATGGGTGTAAATAATCTGGCCGTTGACATACTTACGATGATGATGATGATGATGATGATTAAATAGATAAATCACATATCTTAGTTTTTGTCATTATAGTTATTATCTAGAATACTGAAAATTTGGGTATTTTCTATTTTGCTATGTAAATATTTTACCATTTTGAAATACAATAACTGCATAATTATAGTGTCTTACAAATATCTCCCAGATAATCCAATATGCCAAATCTTGTTTAATTCGTATGCAGAGGCATACTACTCACTGATAATCAGTGGTTACAAGGATATCAGGAATCGAGTTGAGTTTCAACATTTCGCATATTTTACAGTCGGTATATTGACCCAGTTTTCAGTTATAGGTGTACCAAGGTAAATTGGCACATCTGGGTTCAATCAAAACCCCAAATAATACGGTCTACTATCCAAAAACAGGCTATACAGATAAAACATATTGCCTTGCACGGCGTTCGTGTATTACTGAATCTCGAATACTTAAAGCAACATTAGCTAAGTTAGAATTTTTTTTTCGGAAAGTGTGTAATAACCATGGAGCGATTGATTACCATAAAAATCACCCGGCAATACGATTTACCGTCGAAATCATAGTGCAGATGCCAAAAATTAATGAATATTTTTTGTGTTTACATGGAAACTGAAACAAGACTGGTTACTGGTTACTTTCCGATCATCTTCGTAGATGTCAACGAGATTTACTGCTTGAGTGATAAGGAAAACTTGCACCCAAGACGAATCGTACCAAGACAAAAACCTAGACCGAGTGACAAACCTTACCCAACAATTAATAGAAAGAAATCTTTTGTACTAACATATTTTGATGATGACATGAGTCGGCGGTATGGTTTTAGCGACTCTGTCTGCTTTGAATGCTGAATTCCGTCAAAATCCTACAACAGACACGGAGATGATCCGATTCTGCAGCGTTGCGCCTTTATCACGATACCGTAATATCGTCCTTTCCGCTTTGTTCTTCTATAGATATAGGCCTAGTAATATTCACTGCAGATCTACATTTATGGAAGAAATGGGGAGCATATTAAGGTTTTTACTGTATCCAATATTCGAATGAGTGATATCACTTATTTGTTTTGTAAAGTGATATCATCTATTCGAATAGGTGATATTACTTATTCGAATAGGTGATATCACCTATAAAAACGTATAAAGTGATATCTTCTATTTGAAAGTGATATCACCTATTCGAAAGAGTGATATATCACTTATACGAATAGGTGATATCACTTATTCGTTTTTATAATTGGTATCACTTTTTTGTATAGGTGATATCACTCTTTCAAATATGAAATATCACTTATTCGAATAGGTGATATCACTTATTCGGTATTCCAATGGGTGATGTCACCCATTCGAATAGGTGATATCACTTACTGAATAAGTGATATTACCTATTCGAAAGAGTGATTTTGTTCACAAAATCCATTTTTGTACCTACAAACTTTACATTTTGTGCACAAAAGTCATTTCTGTGACGCTAAAGTCAATTCTGTGAGGCAGGGAGATATATGCTTGGCGCGCGCGGGTGTGTGTGTGTGTGTGTGTGTGTCCTTGCTTGAGTGGTCCGTAATTCCAAGGGCTTTTTATGCGTCACTACACTAGTTCAATCTGATGAAGATAATCTAATTGTATATCCTAGACCATTTACCCCCCATCTTTGTATAAAGCTGTGCGGACATGAGATGAAGGTCCATCTCTGAAAATTGACACGCACGGGGATCGAACCAGGAGCCTTCAATTTGAAGTTCTGGCACTTTACCAACTAAGCTGTTCATTCCACTTTCAACGGTGGTCATGTGACATGCCTTGTGTCACCTGTTTGCAGCTCAAGAATAGTCAGTTTAAATATCAATTTAGGTAGTGCACAGAACTCTTTTTTTTTAAATGTCGAAGTCTTTGATGTTGACTTTAATGAATTCAAACTCCATTTATGCAAAGATTTGAAAGATATGCCTGAACATGATTGCGAAAGAAATTCATTTTAAAAATTTTCTTTCAGTTTCACTGATGTTCAAATAGATTTCGTTCACTCTGACTCGCTAAAAGTACAAACCCGCACCGACATACTTTCTTTTTATTGTTATTAAGTAAAAGAGCAATGTCAAATACACGTGTAAGTCTTTACAGAGGTGGGGAATTGCACTGTTCGATTTATACAGCTGTAGAATGAAAGTGGCAAATGCTCTCTCTCTCTCTCTCTCTCTCTCTCTCTCTCTCTCTCTCTCTCTCTCTCTCTCTCTCTCTCTCTCTCTCTCTCCTTTATTACGGGTGCAAGGTTAAGTGCTAATATTTTATCAGGACGGACCAAAGAAATACAAATCTAATGTTATAATGTTTACATAAAGACTTATTTGCTTTTCAAAAGTTGTTTTAACAATTTAGTTTTTCTTTTATCGTTTTTTTAAGAATTCAATTGAGGGACAGAGTTTCAGATTGGGGTTCAGAGGGTAACTCCTTAGTTTCAACATTGGCTGTTACTGTGGGTATATGTAGCTAACTAAAAATGACGAGTTCTCAGTACTTTGGCGCGGGGTCTTGGGTACTCAACGCCACTACAGTAGTTCCAGAGCAAAATCCTTGTATGATATTTAGGGGTGAAGCTCTCGTAATTTTCTGGGTTAACAGAAATTATTATTTTTTTTACTGTTTCAGAGAGTTTGTCACAAAAAATATCTCTGAATGCGTATCCTCCCCTTATGTAAGAGATATTTTATGTCAAGGGTGATACTGATACGCTGTCATACTTGACGATGTTGTGTCTTTAATTTCTAGTTTGTGTCATATTGACATTGTACGAAAATTGTCATTATTGATTAACAAAACGTCGTCGATATATCTAAATGTCAAATTAAAGGACACTGCTAAATTTTACTTCTTTTGATTCATCAGTTTCTGAATGAAGTTTGTTTCGTGTGAATAAAGGAACAGGTCATGCCATAAAGGGACACAATTGGTTCCCATGGAAACGGTGACACATTAATGACAGACAAGGTATTACAAATATATTGCCAGTTAGAAATCCCAGCATCATTTTTACTTCAACTTCAGTGTGTTAATGTGTAGCTAGAATCAGAGTGGTGTTGGACGAAATAAGTATCATGATAACCAATGACTAAATATTCAAATTTCCGGGTACCAAAGAAAGAGTTGTCTATATTGCCCAAAAAATCTCTCTTTTAATTTTTCATATGGAATGGCTGTGTAAAGAGTAGAAAAGTCGTATGTTTTGATATTATGAATTTGGGAAAAATGGTGTGCCTTCAATTTTAAGTATCCGCATCTGCTTTACACCGCTTCTGGAATAAGCAACTTTACAGTATGGCTGAAATTTCTGCTTAACGGCTTCTTTCTTCTCTCCAGTTTCCCAATATAAGCAACGATGTTTTATCGATGCCATGAACATAAAACTTCAAAATTCAAATTGTTCACAGTTCCCGTACAGCGAAATAAATTTGTATTCCATTTGTGATATATTGTCGAGCGTTTGGAGACGAAACGGACACAAACTCTTTTGTATGGACATGGGTATGATTCAGAGCCTTCTGCTCTACCAATAGACCAAAGCAAGCGGCTGTTTTAATTTAAACTTCGGTTTACATAGTGTTTGATTCTTTGTCATTGTGGCTAAAATATGCGATATATTATTGAAATATAGCCATGGAACAAAATGGATGATACAGAAAAGAAAGCATTTTGTATGACTGAACGAAAACTGGGAATTTTACTGTATACTTTCCCCTTCCAATACCACTGATGTGTGCAGTCGGGACGTGGGAGTTGCCTCCCTTTACAAGAGCAATTAATCGATTCTTAGCTAGTCGCCGAGTAATCGGGTGTTCAGTGGATTAAAAATATAGACCGTTTACTCCATTCATTGTTATGTCTGTTTTCTTCCCATATTCTATTTTTATTCGTTTGCAAAATACATATCAGAGGTACAATAGATAGTGCCATTGAATAATTAATTGTAACTATGGCAACGCAATGTAATAAATGTAAATTCAGACTATTAATATTTTAGCTTTAGTTAACACATTGGACAATCATTACAATCTAACCCATTAGGTTTTTTTCTGATTTCATAGAATTATCTCTTAATGTCACCTTTTAAAACAAATTATTACAATAATGATGCAAAGTTATAAATCTGATTTCAGGCCTTATAATTAAAACAAAATTGCACAATAACTTATCTATATTACGACGATTATACAATAATTATTGAGTCAATATGTTTGTGAGCAGACTAAATCGGTATTAGAGATGAAAGGAATAAATCAGTTATGAAGCGCTGCTCAAACCTATCGACGTCAGATAATTGATGCATTTAACGTCGATACAAAAATTACGGGAATGGTAAAACAAGGATAGGGAAGTTTACTAGGATTATGTTCTATCAGATATGTCTGGGTTCCATGTACTCACAGGTACGTCAATTTACTTGATTATAGTCGATGGCCGAGAGATTGACGTAATTGATGTTGTCAGTATTATAAACAAAGATTAAAATTCGATCACGAACTTGCAGATGAAACCATAAACAACACTGTAAACGTATATCGGGCAAGGACAACTCGGGCTTACATGCGCGCGTGCGTGCGTGCGTGTGTGTGTGTGTGTGTGTGAGAGAGAGAGAGAGAGAGAGAGAGAGAGAGAGAGAGAGAGAGAGAGAGAGAGAGAGAGAGGGAGAGAGAGAGAGAGATTTCAGTGATAACATCAAGATTAATTCAGTACTGAGGGTAATAAAACAGCCAAGAAAAACACGTAACTACGTCAAAGTCTGACCGTGAACCACTATTTTAATTTTAATGTGTTAATGTATATAAAGGAAGGACACATTAAATTCAAACCAGTGGTTCAGGAATTCGAACACACACACACACACACACACACACACACACACACACACACACATACGTACGTAGGAAACCTGTATATAGACAGACAGACACACACGCACGAACGCACACACATACGTACGTAGGAAACCTGCATGTAGGTAGACAGACATACAGATAGAGAGATGGATGGATTGATTGATAGATGGACGGACGGATAGATTGATAGATAGATAGATTGAGAGACAGATAGATAGATAGATAGATAGATTAATTGTTCGTCTTAATCACAGAGGACCGAAGATCGATTTAATGCTCAGTTAAATTCGACTTAAGAGGAGGGAAAAATAATTTCGGCTGTCACCATCTGTTTAGCATAGTGTAGCACACCCTGTAGTGCTGTACTGCGACACTGTTCCACAACATACACAGGTGTATTTGAATGTCATTTCACCTTTACTTCACTAAAGCTGACAGTAGGAAAATCAATCTCAGCGGAACAAGAGAAATTTGACCACCCCAAATCCACAAAATGTCACAAAGAAAACTTTGACTTAAATGCTCCGACCGTATGAAGTATTCCTTTAATGTTATAGACGAAGCTTCAATCACTTAAATAATTTTTCGGTCAAAGGCCTCTCCTGACCAGAATTAAACTTTGTAGACTATGCATTTAGAGTCACTTTTATTGCAAGCAATACAAAACTCAGTTTCAATAAAGTTTATTAGTCTAATAAATAACAATTTCTTTTTAAAATATATGAACTTCAGCATATAGATCAATAAATTGATTTATTATCAAAAAGTGGAATCTATGCATTACAGTAAAAGTTTATCTGTCGACTCATTCGTAGTTTTATCTTTATAGATACATGTTGTACGTCCACCATGTTGACCGCCATTTATGTTTTCAAAGTAGCGGCCGAATCGCAACCAAAAGGTCCTGGGTTCGATACTCGGCGGGACTAGATCATACCAAAGATTTGAACCCGGTTACAATGCACCATGGAAAAGACCACCGGCCTTTCGTAAGTAAACTAGCAAACTTTCTCACTAAAATCAACCTAGGTTCCAGCGGGTATTGAACATGTGCTGAATGTAGCGAGTGATTTCATGGTTCAAAGTGGCATTGCTCCGACCACTCGGCAACGAAAACCATTCATATCAAAATTCTTAAAAATGGTGGTGACTGTTCATTCACCAGTCTCTAGACATACAAGTGAAATTTATTGATCTTTCGGATGAGCCTTAAAACTGAGGCCCCGTGTCATGGAAGGCATGACACGTGGGGGGACTCCCACTGCATTGGTGCCACGGTCCATATAGCAAAGGTAAAAATTTGTGCCACTTCACCTAAATCTCTCAATATAGGTAAAAAATCTTGAAAGAACAAACACAAACAAACAAACTATTATCGGACACGGTAATAGACGATGTCACTTTCGGATAGTTTGTCACCGGACACATTTGAAACGAATGTACATGTACACATAATACTTGAGAGAGAGAGAGAGAGAGAGAGAGAGAGAGAGAGAGAGAGAGAGAGAGAGAGAGAGAGAGAGAGAGAGAGAGAGAGAGAGAGAGAGAGAGAGAGAGAGAGAGAGAGAGAGAGAGAGAGAGAGAGAGAGAGAGAGAGAGTCTTAAGTCCACCATGGCATTATCCCTTGAATATTGATAAAACATAAAATATGTCAGAGGTGTGTTCGTGACGAATCGATTTTCTCATGATGAAAATTAATCTATTGTTGATATTAAATGCGCTCTGTCCTTCTTTACATACCTTCGTAAAATTCATATTCAGAATTTAGATTCAATCTTGATGTCAATACTAGCAATAAACCGGTTCGGAGAACGTTTGATATAATTACCTACATATAAACCATTGTCAGCTTTACAATTTCGCTTTCATTTCGAATTCTAATTTGTATTTAGACTCATGCACACATATATTCATAATTGCTCGGCAAATAGTCCTGTTGAAAACTTTAAACCTCGAAATCATGGCCACGATCCTACATACAAATAAACTTAGAAAAATTTGCCGCCGAAGGGTGTATAAATCTCATCGTGGGTTTGGCCGTGACGATTTTTAACACGCTAATGATGTTTGTATGTATAAAGTACCCAAATGTCAGAAAATAAACAGAAGTAAGATGTTTGGACAAACTTAAAACTGTTTGTGTTGTAAACATACGGATTTCAGTTTTCCAAATGCGAAAACGGATCGCTAATTACGCACGGACTGTAAAATTTATCAACGTCAATTTCGGGAGTCAATATGTTAATACGCAATGAATGAAATACCACAAAAACAAGATATGTCTAAACATGTTTACTAGATCATCATGCCGAAATTTGAAAACGCATATTTTTGTTCTTTGGTACTTTTTTTTAGAAATTAAAATTTAAAAAGTACAAACCAAAAAGGGTATATTCAGATATATCGACTTAGTTTATGCAGTAATTTACAGTCTGTCAGCTTGCATTTACTTTATTTGCAGACAATGACACAGCATTTGATATGTGTAGTATATAATGTAGTTTATTATTCAAGAGCAAATTGTGGCTTACAGATATGTATATATAGTACAAACAATATATGAATAACGTAAATATTAGAAAGTACACGAGTAATGTAGGTGGTATGTAAATGTAATTCATAACGAGCGGAGGTATAGGTCTACTAGATATATGATATATATAATTAATACAATAAAGAACATTTAAGGTACAGTATAAGTAATTTTAAACAGTCATTCACGATGCATTTATCAAAGTTACAAAGTTGTGGAGTACTATATGTGCTAAGTATTTGAACCAAATTAAAGACTTAGGGTCTGGTATAATGACATCTTTTAAAAATGAATCTTAACCCTTTCTACTCCACAGTCCATAAAAAGAATGGTCCAATACAATAGAAATGAGAATAACATTAAGTAACTTCGGGGTGAAAGGGTTAAATATTGAGTACGACTATAAGGAAACAGGCATACTGTTACTACTGCAATATTAATGATAAAATGATATATCATTTAACAAAATCATTGTACTCTGTCTTACTGTGATTGTGAAGAAATAATAGAAACATTATATATATATATATATATATATATATATATATATATATATATATATATATATATATATATATATATATATATATATATATATATATATATGCGGACGTCTATAAAGAACAGAAACTTGGTTACCGATTTCGTATACATCACACACACGGGATTAATCATATATACACCAGAGACATTATTAAATTTACATAAATGAATTATGATTACATTTATATACATCAGTGTCAGATTGTTACTTTTACACACAATAAAACACTATCACATTGGCGTGAAACTAATTCAAAATTTTAAATTTATTTATTTCTCGTAAACCATGATATTTAGTATAGAGATGTAACAAATACACACATACATATACATGCGGAGAGTTTAGCATATTGTCATGTTAAAATACCTCATTTCAGGCAAAAACAAAAACACCATTATGTGTTTTCATTTAAGGACACATATGCGTTTAGATATTTAATAAATTTGCGAATATTATGTAAAAAGAATAGGTATTTCTTAAACGATACTTTAATTTTTTTTGTATTTATCCTTTTACAGAAGTATTTACCTTTATTTTTTCTTTCTATCCGGATTGAAAAGCACTTTAATATATGATGACATTCGTTCCTGGCTTTATCAATAGAAACGAAATATTTTGTAAACTTGGTAATAGATTACTAAGTTTACAAAATATTTCGTTTCTATTGATTTTTGTCTAACGTTCTGTTTCAATTGAAAGTTTATGGTTGCAGGTTCGAAATCTGCATAGTCATATATCTAAATATTCTTCACATTCAAACTTTTCTTGAAACAATTTGTACCAAATACTTTACGAAACATAGCTATACTTATTTCCAACAGTTACTTCGATATTCTGGCACTAGAAACACTTTTACATTCGGGTGTGACCGCTCAACAGGGAATGCTTAATTCTCCATGGCACCTGATCTCACTTCCGAATTTTTATAGGCCGGTGTTTGTCCAATGTTTACCAGATACATAAATTGTCCCCAGAACACCCTGAAGATTAATACTTTGGTATCTATCATAAAGAACAGAAAG
Organism: Atrina japonica; assembly: GCA_030159075.1. Classification (NCBI taxonomy): domain Eukaryota; kingdom Metazoa; phylum Mollusca; class Bivalvia; order Pterioida; family Pinnidae; genus Atrina; species Atrina japonica. The sequence continues at coordinate 800,489 of BROG01000213.1, read as the reverse complement.
AAATATGATTCCATTTATATACACCACAGGAATCATGGTGTTTTGTCTGGTATTTACATTAAAAACACGTTCACATTTAAATACATATATCTATTAGTTATGGTTGGCTTAGGGTGGCTCGACATTAGTGTTTACTCAATCGTGACATTAGCGTTATCATTTTAGATCCTGACGTAGATATACACTTTGTCTTTATTACAAATTGACTGATAAACAATCACATTGAACCGACTAATATGATTACAGATATCTGAATTAAAATGAGTAAAAGTAAAGCAAGGTTCTAAAAATGAAAATCAATGTATTATAGTCTTAGTAATTCTGCATTTGTTTGATTTTATCCTCTGACTTTGGTATACATTAAAAATAAATGAAAAATGACACATTTATCAATTGGAGTCTTGGCATAATTTTGATAATACAAAGTATTTTCGTTTGTTGACATTCTTAGCTTACTTATCGATGGTTTCATGACTGGTGTTCCTGTATCATGTCATATAGTCATTAATTATTTTTGTAATAAACAGAAAAGTGATTTTACTCTCACGAAGAATAACGTGTTTCTCCTGAAACAATAAATAGTTTACAATTGAATTTCTACCAAAACCTAAAAGTTTTGTTAATCAAGTTTCGTTAAAATTGGATAAAAGACAAATTTTCTGGGTATTGGAAAAAACATGAGTTTACTAAAAATATATAGTAAAAATGAATTATTGGATTATTTATGTCACACCTGTATTGAACCCATTTAACCCTTTCAACCCTACAAACCATAATAGACTGGTCTTTAACCATAAAAAAGAGCATACCACTCATATATTCAGGGATGAAAGGTTTAACATCAAAACATTGAAGTACAGGTACGAGTTGATGATTATCGTTAAGAATTTAAAATGATAACGATATATAATTGTAGATATATATGTCAGAAAAATATTGCAAGTTAATGTCAATAGAGCGCACTGGGGAATGAGCTATTTACAGTGTTCTCAAAAATGCAGTTTTATTACAAATTACGCACAGATTCAAAGCACTCCAAACAAACTGAAAATCTTATTGAAAAGTAACATTTTTAAACATGTTAAAATATAAGAAAAAATCTGAAAGGGCATATAAAGACTAACTTTGTGTAACATTTACTCGTACACTTCCCATAACTTATATTTTTATAATTTCTAAAGTGATAAACATTGAATTATTCTGAAATAAATACATGTATATACAAGTGTGATTTGAAAACAATAATCTTGATATTAAATTTGTTTTGATGGCCTTCACATACATTTACAATTTCCCGTCATTGAGATTTGCAACAGAAATTGTGCTTTGACGTTTTTGATTGGAGAACCTGCACCCTTTCATCAATCTCTTACACAGAGTTGTCGGTCCTCGGCACTCTCGATCAATCTCTGTCAACGTCTCGATTTTTCAAGATTCTTGAAAAATAAATAAATGTACTCTAGATTTTGATCTTTTTAAGGTCTCTGCCTTTTTTGCATATGTCTTTAGTTTTTACATAGAAGAAAATACTATTTGGGACGAAAATACATTTTAAAGATGCTATAAATATAGGGACTATATTTTGATGAAAAATATCCTTATTCTGAGTAATTCTGTTTTTATATTCATTCTGTTGGTCGCATGGCAACTTGTTTTGGGACTGCTTTTTAGATGTTGACAGATATTAATCAATAGTGCAATGACTCTGTATCAGAGACTTGTCTATCCCCTTCATCTTAAATTGGACAGACCATATTGCGTCTTGGTGTCTATGAAAAGTAGCTTATGCATTTTTGTAATTCACTTAAAATAAAAAAATCGTTATTGGCAAAGCTTTTGCGTTGATACTAACAGTATTGCGGATGCCACATGCGCAAAATTTTAGACCGTGACTATAGCCTGCCTTGCCTTTGACGAAGCCCAGCTAAAATGCGATGTGAAGCGTTATTACCGTTCTAGAAAAAACTGACTTCTTTATTTTTACTTGATAATAAAAGTTTCATTCATGAAGTCAGTTATTCTTGAACGGTAGTAACGCTTTACCCTGCATTTTAGCTCGGCTTCGTCAAAGCAAAATTTCTATGGCAAATCTCAATGACGGGAAATTGTAAATGTATGTGAAGGCCATCAACACAAATTGAATATCAAGATTATAGTTTTCAAATCACACTTGTATTGAGTTTTGAATTTTAGAAAAATACAATGTTTATTATAAAAGACAATGATAGAAGGCAGTAGCTAAATTACACGGTCTCAATATTTGGACTGGTTGTTGTGTTTGTGGAAAGAAAATATTAACTAATATTGTGAAATATATGCATTATCATTTTACTATCTAGCCTACATGTCTATCTGAATTGTTGTTTATTTTTGTGATATGGTTTCTTATTAGGTTTTGCAAGATGTGAATTCTATGTAAGATGTAAACAGTTGTTATTGATAAGTCTTATTGTAAAAATAAAATCAAAATAAGTGTTTGTAGAAACAAGAGTTTTGAATATTTCATTCGATAAAAATAAATCTGTTTGTATGCAAGTTTTAAAGGGACGTTAGCAGTGTTAATCAAAATAATTGTTTCGATTTTTTCTACTTTTACATCTTGTTCTTGATGTACAATAACAAACAGGAGCTAAACACAGGCATAAAAATCCCTATATTCCTAAATATTGTATGAAAATAAGGTCAGGTCCAGTATGGTATTCATATACAAATAGTGAGGTTGAGTTAATCAATTGAAATTGAAAAAGTAGTAAATCTGGATTTATCAAGCAATTTTCTCAAAATATATAGGAATTTAAGAATTTTCATGCCTGTGTTTATCTCTTTTTTGTAATGAAAAGAAAGACTTTTAGCATCATAGACTACTATTTTTTCACTTAAGGAGGTACCCGAAAATTTAAATATCTAGTAATTGGCTATTATGATACTTATTTTGTCAAACACCACTCTGAGTATACACATAAATACACTGAAGTTGGTATAAAAACATGCTGGAATTTCTAATAGACAATATATTTGTAATGTTCGGAGACGTTGTCTTTCAACAAACTGTCTGCATTCCTATGAGAACCAATTGTGCCCCTTTATTTGGCCGACCTGTTCTTTTATTCACACGAAGTAGACTTCATTCTGAAACTGCTGATTCAAAAGAAGAAAAAGCTGGCGGTATCCTTTAATTTCACATTTAGATATATCGACAACGTTTTGTCAATTAAAAATGACAATTTTCATACATATATCAATGCGATATATCCTAGCGAAATACAAATTAAAGATTCAACAGAATCAACCACACACGCTTCATCATATGGAGTTTATATTTCACAAATGATCCTATATGCCAGGGCGTGTTCAACATATGAACATTTCATATACAGATGTTAACTACTCACTGACAAATTATTGACACAGGGATATCGAAAACTGCGTTTGATGTCAACGTTCCGCAAATTTTACGGTCGGTATAATAATCTTGTTTGCGATTAATCTATTTCACTGGGTGAAATGTTTCGTAGGCGGTTGTTGAGACGTCTGTACCAATTGTGACGAGGATTCGTTCCTCACGTATTTCATTTGGACTTGGCCGTGGACTCAGGGTGTGACCGGTCGACAGGGGATGCTTAATCCTCCATGGCACCTGACCCCACCTCTTGGATTCCAGAGGTCCGTGTCTTCCCATTTTTGCTGGATTTGTATCTGTGTCCTGGACATCCTCAGGATTTATACTTTGGTATCTGAGATTTTTATATATCAATCTTATTAGTAAAAAGGAAGAAAATGTTTTTTGAAAAAAAAACAGCTAATGCCCCTTTAATATTTAAGATGGGGATCCGGTTACAATGTACACGGCGGGAAAAGTCCATTGGCTTTCTGCATGTAAAATGACAAACACAAGATCGACTTAAGTTCCAGCGGTCTTGAACCATTGCTGAATAGAGATGAAAGACACTATTGTTTGAAGTGCTGTACCCACTCAGCCACAGACTATCCATGCTTTCATGCATAGAATATTGTTGCTAATCGCATAATAACCATTTCTGTTAAAAATCCAAAGGCATCGGTAAAACAATACCGCTTGCATTGCTATTTTCAATACTGTTTTTGCGAATGACTACAGCATGTCCTTAACTGAGGAAGAAAACTAATTTCCTGAGAGGAATTCTTTTATCACTGCAGCTTTTGATGTGATTATGAGTATAAAACTAATCCAGTTTCATTTCCCTGTTTTAGTTCTACAAATTACGTTTAGATAAAATCTTTTTAATTGACAATACTGATCATATGTTGTTGTCTGCAAGTCTGAGAAAAACAAATATAAAGTCCTGGGCCCAAGATCAACAGATTTACTGAAATGTCAAGTTCATCTAACTTGTAATGATTGGAAGATAGAAACCAACAGAATTTATTCTTAAACTGAATACTTTTGTATATTTAAAACATATAATTGTAAATAATGATGATAATAATTGATCATTTGAGAAAAACTTCAGAAATTAAAATAAAAGTCTTGTATATTCTAAGGACCAGAGCTAGGGTATTTAGCATCGAACATGTAACAGTAATTTGTCTTTTGATTTGCTCATGATTTTAACTTTCAACATCAAAATGACCTATAACACTAGACTCTATTACGGTTATTTAGTTATCTGACTTTGTTATATTTCACCCATTATTTTGGCAAGTTCCGATGTAAAATGGCTAATCATGATATATTTTGAGGAGCGTGACTTTTCCGGATGCGATACTCCTATTTTGCTTTGTTGAATTTTTATTACTAATATTATCTGTTTGATTCTGGTGATGGTTACCGCAAACCTTAATTTTCATATGTTAAAGTCATGAAATACAATCCTTATTATATTCTACCACACTGCTTTTACTTCCTGCATGCATCATGAAACCAGCGATTCATCATCATCATCATCATCATCATCATCATAGTCGTCGTCATCATCATCATCATCATCATCATCATCATCATCATCATCACCATCATCATCATCATCATCATCATCAATTTCACGAACTTTTGGAATACAATTTATATTGTGAGAACTACCATGTACATCTTGTATAGTAATTTTGTCCCAGTATCGCTATATTCTTACAACCGACCCTACATACATGATGTCACCTTTTCATCTCTTTTACCTTACGTTAACAAAAAATTGGGTCTTCGTCACATTCGCAGCAAACTTTATTCTGTTCCTTTTACTAATCTCAATAAACTTTTTGAAGAAGCAAGAATGAACCCCTACACGGATTCTTCAACCCCAGAATACATACTGAACTCCATTATAATGGACATAGCTTATCACAGACTGTTTAAGCCTGCACGTGTTAGAAACGATGACTGTCTGAACAGAAACGTCTTTTCCTTAAACTTAAATTTACAAATAAAGGCATAGACGCTTTAAACATTGGCAATGTTCTAAATCACAAAAAAGTTCAGTCCTGTATTCCATCATATTTTAAACTGAAGACCACGCCTTGCATTTCATATAGCTATACACCTAGCATCGCATCCAAGTTATTCAATTACAAACAGGTTTTGCAGTGCCTAGACATCAACCATCTTCTACACAACATTGTCACATATTCATGTGCTTCATCTCCTTTCAAATACAATACTATCGGACATGTCATTACCGGCGACGTTTCTATTGTTGAAAATGAAAGCCTCAAAAATCTTATTTTAAGGGGCCCTAAATACCGGGAAGCCCGTTTCTTTAATTGGCGTCAGAATTTCAGTTTAGTTATGGATTCTGTCGAAGATTATGCCAGACGATGGGCCAAACATGAAGACGTAGAACCAGACACTTTGTCTGAATGGCTGAAAACCATACGATGGTTGATAAAATCTCGTATTCGAAAACTTAAAGGGACTATGAAAACACGTTATCCCTCTGTATTTAATGATCCAGAAGTAGTAACTGAACTGGATAGGTTACATGACCAATATGTACTGGTACCAGCAGACAAAGCCTCAAATAATATAGTTTTTATTTGTAAGGCACATTACTATAATTGTTTATTAGAAGAACTTGGGTTTAATACGAATTCTGGTAATCCTACATACACACGTAGCTCACTTTCAAAGGACGAGATCCTTCAAAATCACGTATCCGTATTACGCTCATTTGATATACCTACAATGGATACCGATTTCGAGCTACCATATTTATATTGGATACCTAAACTTCATAAAACCCCATATAAGCAAAGATACATAGCAGGATCCAGCAAATGTTCTACCAAACCTTTATCTTTACTCCTTACCAAGATATTGACAGCTGTTAAGGAGAAACTTCAACAACACTGTACAGTTGCTTATTCCAGAAGCGGTGTAAATCAGATGTGGATACTTAAAAATTCTAAACAGCTTTTAGAAAATTTGAAGGCACACAATTTTTCTCGAATTCACAGTATCAAAACTTATGACCTCTCTACTCTTTACACTACTATTCCACATAAAAAATTAAAAGAAAGACTTTTCAGCATCATAGACAACTGCTTTTTCACTAAAGGTGGTACCCGAAAATTTAAATATCTAGTGATTGGCTATCAGGATACTTATTTCGTCAAACACCACTCTGATTCTACACATAAATATACTGAAGTTGATATTAAAAACATGCTGGAATTTCTAATAGGCAATATATTTGTAATGTTCGGAGACGTGGTCTTTCAACAAACTGTCGGCATTCCTATGGGAACCAATTGTGCTCCTTTATTGGCCGACCTGTTCCTTTATTCATACGAAGCAGACTTCATTCAGAAACTGCTGAATCAAAAGAAGAAAAAAGTTAGCGGTGTCCTTTAATTTGACATTTAGATATATCGACGATGTTTTGTCAATTAATAATGACAATTTTCATACATATGTCAATGCGATATATCCCAGCGAACTAGAAATTAAAGATACAACAGAATCAAGCACACACGCTTTATACTTAGACATTTTACTTAATATAAACACAGACGGGAAATTAGCAACGAAGCTATACGATAAACGCGACGATTTCGGCTTTCCCATCGTAAATTTTCCACATTTAAGTAGTAATATCCCCCAGTCACCCGCATATGGAGTTTATATTTCACAAATGATCCGATATACCAGGGCGTGCACAACATATGAAGATTTCATATACAGAGGTAAACTACTCACTGACAAATTATTGACACAATGATATCGAAAACCGCGTTTAATGTCAACGTTCCGCAAGTTTTACGGTCGGTATAATAGTCTTGTTTGCGACTACTCTGTTTCACTAAGTGAAATGTTGAGTTGCCTTTTCGTTGGCGGTTGTTGAGACGTCTGTACCAATTGTGACGAGGATACACTCCTCACGTGTTTCTGTGGACTTGACTGTGGACTCACGGCGGGTGTGACCGGTCGACAGGGGATGCTTACTCCTCCATGGCACCTGATCCCACCTCTTGGTTTCCAGAGGTCCGTGTTTGTCCATTTTTACCGGATTTGTATCTATGTCCTGGACATTCTATTGATTTATGCTTTGGTATCAGAGGTTTTTATATTAAGTTCCCCTTTGAAATTTATAAAATTTATATTGCCAGGTTTAATATGATTTGGTTGTTGTTGCAATTTAAAATCGTAAAATTATTCTGTTATAGTATCCATAAAAATCAGGGACCCGTTTTATCAAGACGTCTTAAGTTATTCCATCTTAAGGCAAACTTTTTTTTATCAACGATAGCCAAGTCTTAAGGTATATTCGCATATTTTCAAATAAAATTGTAATAGTTTATAAATATTTTTACCTGCTGCATTTAAAAAGGTAAATCATGACACATACAACAATAGTTTGGGTCTATGCACTACCTTTGGGTAGTCATAAAGACATGACGTAATTTGATTTTAGTCACAGGTCCTAATTCTTTGTAACACAAACATGTAAGCGTGGTCCTAAGGCTAAGTCTGAAACTAAGGACCTTTCGTAAAACAGGTCCCAGATTCTTTATGTTGGTCGACCTACTAGTAAATGTAAGAACGGCTTATCTTTGTCATTCCACAAGTTGTGACCAAAGTCATTTCTTATTAGACATTTTCCGAGACACTTCTTTTGCAGTTGCCCAGTCGCCCATGTAGTTGTAACTTCCACACAGATAATTTCTCAGAGAGTAAGGGACATTTAGAATAAGATGACATTTGGATGACTGAGTTTGGCAGCCCTAACCCTTTGGAGATCAGACTATACATATATTCCTCAGTATATTAATTGACACGTGCATATCATTTACATATGTCTCTGATTGCATCTGGTGATCCTGGTTAAATGCGCATGGGAATGACTTATGTTTCCCATTCGTTCCTCTAGACATGGTCATTTGCATTCACTTGATTGTTCATCCCTTGCAACCCCTCCGACCATAATAGACTAGTCTAAACAATAGAATTGAACATTCCATTAAGAGATAAAGAGGAGAAAGAGTTATGTTCGGAAATACACATTAGCTGGCTTGCCAGATAATTCCAAGGCTAAGTTAGTATCTAAGTCCAGTTCTACATGATGCATATGATGGCTAATAAATAATAACAACTTTTCAAGGCGTACATCGACCACCCAGTTTCATTGTATATAAAACCGTTTGTAATAATCACTGTGTTACTGAATTTTGAAATGCCTCTTAAAAGGATTATTATGGAGTTGCTGAAACAATACTTTCTTAATTCAAAAATGAAACATTGCAATTATATTGGTAAAATGATCTAGTTAAATATGCAAAACATAGGAGACAACCATGTTATTCTGAGGGTTTTGGAAATAAATATTCTGGCCTTGCAAATATTGAAAATTAATAATATGTCCTCTACTTGCAAGAATATAAATATGACCTTAACTGGTGCCAACGTAAATGTGAAAATTAATTAATATTTAGAGGTTTTAGACTCGCTTTGCCTGCCATATTTCATTCTTTGGAATTTATTTCATACCCTCCTTTGGGCGCGAAAATATAAATGCGTGTAAAGTAAAGATATACTCACAAGCCCAGAATCTGAACAAAATGTTTAAAACCTCTATGTTTTTAAATAACAAGTTAGAAAATTAATACATATAAACTATCAAAATTTTCACGCCTCGCTTTGCTCCGCGAAAACAATACTACATGCATATTCTTCATTCCTTCTAACGTAAAAGGATAGATCCACCCCGGGTTTGTCTATATATTTTGGATTCCATTGCTTTTGGCGGAGAGAACCCGGTTGCAACCCGGCAAGACACCATCGGCCTTCTTCCTCTTTCTAACCAAATATCAGCTTAGGTTCCAGCGGGGATCGAACCTGTGTGACCAGAAGTGAGAGACTTCATGGTTCAAAGCGTCTAAACACTCAGCCACAGCGACCCCTCAGACACCAGTTAAGACTTCCAAATTGTTGAAAGGGGATAGCGTGTTACCTTCTTAAGGGTACCTTATCACAATCTTGACTCACAACAATCCAATGTGCATAGGTTTGTATTTTATAACACTTATGAATAGTCACTAATGATACCCCCTTTTAACTCCCCCGTTTAAAAAAATTCTAGATCTGCCACTGCAATACATTTCTGACTGTATGACAATAGCGTAAAAAATGAAGAAAATAAATAATCAGTCTCTGGTTTGCTTGAAAACTAAACTCTATCTTGCGACGGTATGATAATAAATATCTGACTCGACAAAATCCCCCCCCCCCCATCAGAATAATATGGTCGTCCCCTTATTAATGATATCCTGCAGCGCGTTTGTTCAGCAAAATCTGTACATTCTGTTCAAACAAATCTCAAAATTAGATAGATAAATGTTTGATATCGGACGAATTATAGACACCACGTAGTGATGACGGTGTTTGAAGTGTTCCTACGTCGGACAACGCATATTACTACCAATCATTAATTTAAAGGAAGGAAGATATTAGAAGATAATTATTTGATATTCAAACACGAATTCTAGGCCGATTGATGATTAAATAAAAATCAAACAAAATTTCTGAAGCAATTATATTGAAGACAAGTTAATTTCATAGACTACCTGCATTATATTGAGCAGAACGAAGAGATCAGTTACAGTAAAGAGACACTTCCAACATGTCTGATCAGTTTCACATACAAATATATAATATTGAATATCAAGAGTGTGCCGTAATTTGTCGACTTTCATTTATTTAATACTTAAATAATATTAAATACAATTAAGCTTTTGTCTGGATTTCTATATTTAGTGAAAAGTAAAGGTCTCCTGACACGCTATTGAATTTCTTATGAACTCGATGAACTTCTGTTTTGACACATATAACCCAATTTAAAGTGGTTCATTGTGGATCAACGATAAATAGATGATTCAGACAAATTACTAACGATGTTTAGGCAAATAGGAGATCTATTTTCTTCGATCATCAAAAGAGTTATGCTCATTTCTCAATTGCAACATTCTGCGAAAATGCATTACTGTGATATCATGTTGCAGTTGGGAACGATTTTACAAAGTGCAACTGTTTCAACATAATATTCCTAATATTATCCTCATAATAACTTTCATCATTGCATTATGGTATTCAAAATTTCTAAAGAACTCATTTTTCACATGCAAAATCTGAATTCAGGTCAGAGAGAGAGAGAGAGAGAGAGAGAGAGAGAGAGAGAGAGAGAGAGAGAGAGAGAGAGAGAGAGAGAGAGAGAGAGAGAGAGAGAGAGAGAGATGTGAGCATGCTATTTTTACTTATTTTGCATTATTGTGAATTTCGATTTCTTTTCACAATAAGCTTTTGTCGATTGTGAACATCACCTGTCTTTTAGTTTTGCATGATCACCATATTTGCATTATCTAATCGTTGTATTCCCTACAAATCCATACACGCAACATTTGTTGAAGAAATAGATTCATTTTGAAGTGGTCAATTTCACATGTACTTGACACATGTATTTGACACATGTAACACACACACACATTATATATATATGTTTAATGTGCGTATAAATTTTGAGTTTTCCTCTCAAATACTTTCGTAAAATGCGGTAGTAAATTAATGTTAACAAGAAATCCTCTACTGTTAAAGTTTCTTTAGTTTTAATTACACGAACCCATTTGTAAATCAATTATCTAATAACTTAAATATTTCTTGCAAATAAAGCGATAACGTGACGGATAATGCACATTATCAATAATTCCTCGGGTCATCAAATATAATGAAGTATTAATAATGAATTTTTGTTTTAATTGTTTAAATGATATGAGGGCGTATACCAATACCAAACAGTCAGACATATTCATAAGAACCTGTTAAATGAATGAGGTATTTTCCACTTTTTGAAATTGATTCTTTCACTGGCAAAGTAGCTGTTGCACAGTATGGTGTATTCATTGTGTGAGGTTTTACATTTCTTCCTTTATATCTGTGTATGTGAAATGTACATTACATGTCAAGTTTTCACTCACAACAAAACAATCGTACTTGAAATCGACAACACTCCACTGATCCACTATAAAACGATATCTATTTTTAAATAACAAGTGTTCACCTGAAATCTATTTTAATTTTATGAAATGCTAATTAACATCCTTGTCACATTTGACTTGAATAAGATTTTAAAAGTCATACCAGTATTCATTGTAAATGTTTTCTAATTTTCAATTATCAAAATATTATCTGAAAGTATTGGTTTGAGCAATTTGCTATTGAATAGACACCATACCCACATTTTTGTTCGTGTTGCTGTGGGGTGTATGGTTGTTTTATGGACAAATAATTTGCTCACATGATGTCCCAGTAAATAGTCAATATTGACAACAAAAAAACAAAAGACGAAACACGTAATGATGATTTCCCCGACTTACACTGCTAGTCCATTAAACGAATGAATATGTCTCGTCCAGTATGGATCCACCTTCCTGTCAACCCTTGTTTGTACCCTAATAGTATGTATCCACCTGCTTGTAACCCTTATTCGTATTCTAATAGAAGACGTTTGAACTAGGAGTGATAAAACACGTTTCAATCTTAAATCTTAGAGTTACCCCAGCTACAAATTTGCACGACACTTTTTTAGTTGTCAATCAAATTAAGTCACATGGTCGTTTATAACATTTTATTCGATTTCTTCCTGAATGGTTTGATTTGTATATAAATGTGCATCATTACCCAATGCATACAATTCATGGAAGTTACCGACTCTTCCTCTCTCTCTCTCTCTCTCTCTCTCTCTCTCTCTCTCTCTCTCTCTCTCTCTCTCTCTCTCTCTCTCTCTCTCTCTCTCTCTCTCTCTCTCCATCTCCGACCGTCATCTCTCTCTCAAATGATGTCCTCCGTCCAAAACCTTCAATATCAAAGTTCCTACCCCGACAACGCACAGACAGCACAAACACCAACCACCCAGCTAAGCTCTCTCTCTCTCTCTCTCTCTCTCTCTCATCCCTCTCGAATCTCTCTCTCTCTCTCTCTCTCTCTCTCTCTCTCTCTCTCTCTCTCTCTCTCTCTCTCTCTCTCTCGACTTAACCACTCCCTCCCATCCCCCCCTCATCCACTCCCTCATCTCTTCCTCTCTCTCTCTCTCTCTCTCTCTCTCTCTCATTTTTAAACAAATGCTATTCAAGCACCACGGGAACATATTTAACAAGAAACTATATTGAGTAACCAGGATACACAATAGAAAACCTACGATATTTAATATCAACAACGAAGTTAAAAAGAAGGAAACACAATATTTTTATTTATAATGCTGTGTTTTATTTGAAATAATCGTATTACTATATCAGAGTTACTTTTATTATCAATTATTCGCACTGGTAACTTGAAAACACGACATTTTAAAAATCTCTGTAATAGCATTAATGCGCCACATGCCCTTTAACGATTTCGTGGATAAAATCACACGAACAGATGTTGAGATATATCTCTGCTTCTAATATACAGTTGATTGGTGGCGATTTCCAGTCTTGTATAATAGTGGCATTCCTTCGCGGTAAATCGAACATTATGACTACAAACCAATTGCGAGAAAGATTTCTTTACATTCAAGCTTTACTTATACTTGTCACTCGTTATATCTGACACATGCGCAGTACTTCCTGGATGTATTTATACGAGATAGTCAGGAGAATAACTTACACTGGACAGGTGAGAACAATTTCTACACTTGATCGTAAATATGACAAGCTGATCTGATAAAAAAAGATCAGAACTCCCTTTGATAATTAATGGAAGTCGTTTGGGTAGTTAGGATATTTAATGCTTGAAAAGAAAGTCATTGTCAGTCGAGCGAGGAAAGTTTGTGTGCTTTGAATGGAAGAAATTATAATAACAAAATCAGAATTTAATATTACGATATTTGTATTTCTCTCCAGTCATGTGGCAGCTTGGAATGGGATCAACATTGATTTTCGGAGTTCCAACTAAAAGGCTTATCAATACAAGTATCGGAGGAGCCAGATTCGCCAAACAGAGCTGACTATAAGAAATGGTTCAGAAGTAGTCTAACCGATTTAAGAAAACGGTGAAAGGCTTTTAAACAGTTTTAAATGAAATTCTGTATGTGTTATATGTACATGAATCACAATTAGTTGTGCAAACACATAACCGCCTGTTGAAGTAAAATAAACTTCAATTTATTAATAGGCCGTCGGAGTAATGTTTACATGGATATAGACACAAACGTTGAATAAAAGAGGACTAGGGATCGATTGGCTTGTACGGAATGTTTACAGACCTGGTACTTCAAATATTCTACTGACAAATGAAGGAACTCTCGAACTACCGGTGTCACACATAACAATTCTTGTTCCGGAACACACCGGTATGGGTGTTATGATTCTTTGTTTGTATGGATTAAATAAATCGAGTTTACATCAGCTAATGACAATTACAAAAAACCAACAGTCTGATTGTTTGGTAGAATATGGTAACCAATGCGTCAATTTTCTTTAATCTATCCTCGGATAGCCAAGTGTATACGTTCGTAGATCGAAATGGAACGATTTTCGAAAATTTATCTTCATCGGGTTCGGACGAAGAAACTGGATCACCCTATACTCTAGCTGAGAGTATTATCATAGGTACGATTTTGTCTCTTTTCATAATTCTAGCTATTGCTGGAAATGTTTTAGTGTGTGTCGCAGTGTTTACCGATCGCCGACTAAAGCATTTGAACAATCTTCTTCTTGTCTCGCTGGCGATTGCGGATCTGTTGATGGCCGTTCTGGTCATGACATTTGCCGTTGTAAATGATATATTAGATAAGTGGCTATTTGGTCCTGAATTCTGTAATATCTGGATCTCATCTGACATTATGTGCAGTACGGCATCTATCCTCAATCTTTGTGTGATAAGCCTTGACAGGTACATACATATTAGAGACCCTTTTAAATACGAACAATGGATGAACTGGAAAAAAGTCGCTGCTATGATTTCTGCTGTATGGATATTGTCAATGATAATATCTTTTATACCTATTCATCTGGAGTGGCATATTAACACTGAAGATAAGGGATTGCCTAAGCCGGAAAATGTATGTTATATGAAATTAAATCCTGTGTATTCTGTAATTTCATCTACAATCAGCTTCTATATACCTTGCATCGTTATGCTTGTTATTTATCTTCAACTTTATTGCTATGCACGGAAGCATATTGCTGAAATTAAGCGTACAAGTGCACCATCCCATTTCCACCCATCTAATAACGGCAAAACAAACCACACGGGTTCCTCGGACCATAAAGCTGCTGTTACACTTGGAATAATTGTCGGCGTGTTCCTATTTTGTTGGATGCCTTTCTTTATAATAAATCTGATTGCAGCCTTTTGTCAGTGTGTTCCGCCTGTTCTATTCAAGATTTTAACGTGGCTTGGCTATGTAAATTCCTGTTTAAATCCAATTATATATAGTATTTTTAATAAGGACTTTAGAAATGCATTTCGGCGGATTTTATTCCCTAAATCATGCAGATGTTCTAAAACAAATAGGAATGGATATCATTATAGTCAAAGTGCTTCAAGCAAAGCATTTACGAAATCGGAATACATCATGCACCCACTGGAAAATGGTAATAGAAAGGATTGCAAAGAGCCCCTGTGTTCTGACGTCACAGCACTGTAAACAATGGAAGAATTCATTGACCTATTCAATTGTTGTGATGTTAGATATTTTTCGGATGTCAAAGCCTAAGGAAGCATATTGTTTGTTTCTCCTTCTGTTATTGTGATTTTTATCAATTACAAAATGACAACGCACAAGTGAAAAAAATAATTCATGACAGCTGTACTGTCATATACATTATATATATGATATCGTTGTGTTACAAGTATTAATCGTTCATGGGAGCGAATATATATATATATATATATATATATATATATATATATATATATATATATATATATATATATATATATATATATATATATATATATATATATATATATACAGTTTGATATGCAAACCAGAGATCTCTGTAAAAAAATGTAATACCACGGCGTGGTATTCGTTTAATTTAACATTGGCCAAGTATCATACTTATCAAAGGAAATAAAAGTAAAGTAGAAATTCTTTGATAACAAAAATCGACGCAAAGTATTTTTCTCTATCATACTTATTCTATTATCGTATCCTAAGTGCTTTAAGTGTATACATCCATTTGTTTGCTAACGGTACTAATTATAACTAAGAGTCTAAATATAGGACGCACGCATAGCGTTAACATAACCCTTATCATTAATTACATTTGGTTCTCTCAAAATATTATCTGTAGCTCAATGATTAAATAGTGAAATTGCAGGTCGACCTCGATAACCTTTGTCTATAGGAGACTATTAACTACTACCATGTACATATATTTAAGCTAGGAGAGTAGAGTTATTCCCCCTTCTGGTCAAATATTCTCTAATTACTTTATCGATAATTGTTCAACTGGTCATTAATGTACGTTGAGTATAAGGGCAGTTGTGTTCTTCTGTGGTCCATAATTGGAAAATCCGCCTGACAATAGTAACCATAGGCATCTTCATAATTTCTCTTGAAATATGCTCAAACTAAATTATTTTCAAAGCCTTGGAGTTTTGTATCAGTAATGGGGTTTATTTGACAGTATCGATATTCTAATTCAGTTACATACGCAATGGAAACGAAATTCGGGTGTTATACAATTTATCATGTATACGGAATTATTAAAAAATGATAAGCACATTCTAATTTATTTAGCTAAAAACCTAACTGATAATGGTCGACAGATGAAGTAGACGATTCTAAAACGAATGCATTAAAACATGCAATAAAGTTTTAACTGTCAATATTTGCTTTAATCGCCCACTGTCCTCCGACAGTGCATAATCACCTACTTTGTCATTCATTTTAGCATAGAACAACAAATCGTATATAACAGTATATAAATACAGTCCATTTAATAATAATTTCTGTGTTGTTGATTTTAAACGGGACATGACGGCCATTTGTAAACCATTAACTTGAACAAGAACAATACCATGAATCTATCCATCATTGCAATGAAAATTTTGTAAAGACGAGACCATCAGTGGAACCGTTAAGCTGATATCGTTCAATATTCCGTTAATTTATAGAGATACGGACTTTTTCCTACAGAGATTTGTCATTACAATTCATGAAGAAATTGAATGATTGCATCGGACAAATAGTAATCTATTGCTTTATTGTGATATTTAACTGAAATTGAATAAATTTGTGATATTTAGTTGAAATGTCTAATGACAATCGTTTTTATATATATATTTAGATTACATATCTGCTTGCAAATTATTTCAATGCAATAAAATGAATATATCTGAAAAGGAACTGAGTTTTTGTGGATTGGAATTAAAGATTACTAATAAAACTCATTATCAAGCATGTAAATGTTTATTTAGGAACAAAACATTCATTCCAAACGAATGAAGTATTAGAGCGTTTTCTTTCATACTGAATGTGCCATTCCGATCTACAGTTTTCAGTCACAGTCCTATACACATGTGAGACTGTTTTATATTTTATCGACTCAAACTCATTCTTAAGGAATAGTATAAAGAAATAACTGTGTTCTATATTTGTACTCGGGGAATAAAGGCAGCCGTTAACAGAATGAATAAATAGAAAAATTGAAAGAGGCACACTGGGTACTTTTTCATGTACAACGCATTATGTATTTTATCGGACAGTGATTGTGAAGTTATCCATAATATTATGAATTAGTTTTGCATTTATATTCACAGGAATATATATTTATATATATATATATATATATATATATATATATATATATATATATATATATATATATATATATATCGAGGTAAAACTGAGAGAAGGCGTAATTGTAGATATTTGATAAGTAATTGATTAGATCAAATAACTAATAACCAATATTAACCATAATGATTATGAGTCCTAAATCTTAGAAAAAGTAACTAAAATTTTGGTATGTAATTTTAAAAATTGCATAATAGATACGTGAGGAAAAAACGTAAAGTAAGTCTGTACCTTACCTTCCGAACCATAGAAAAAAATCGACATTGAAATTGACAAATCAATGGCTATTGATCTTTATTCAGTGTTCTGGTATTCAGTGTTTGAAAGTGAGTAGTAAAGTTTGAGTTTCAAATTTTGTTTAGATTTAAATTGTGATATTCAAATTGTGTACTTTTACATTTTATCAGAAATGAAATATATATTGTTTCATTTTCAAAACATGATGACGTACGACGACAAAAAAATCAACGATTTAAAAGTTCTGAACCACAGATGTTTTTCACTAGATATCGATATTAAAAAAATTTTAATGTATGTTTGTCTAAAATACATTAAGGAATAAGTAATTTAAAATGAATCAAACGACATATGATAGATATAATTTGTATGTAAATTATAATTTATGCAAAAATGCAAGTAAATGTAGAATTGCATACATGCATTTCTTATTTATTACACTACTGACGTTTTGACGACATCTTTGTATCCGGACTTATTTGACGAGGCCTTCTTTTAAATAT